>ML788787.1:116754-135906 GCA_009831015.1 Picea engelmannii
GTCTTAAGGAGAGAAGATGAAGCATTAGGCCTAGCCTTAGCTACACCTAAGTAAGCCTTTTCTTCTTAGGGTTTTGGTTTGGTGGCCTTGCCATAGCAACACCATTAAACCCTAAACCCTCTTGTCCTTGAGTTTAAGTCTTCAAAGCCATTAGTTTCACTCCAATTGACTCCATTAACCCAAGGCACTAGTCTAGAAATATCTTTGAACTTGTTTTTCCTTAAACTCTCTTTCAAAACTCTTTAAATTTGAAACCCTAACTAACCTAGCATCTAACCCTAGCACCTAGAACTAACCCTAATGATGATGACGTCTTGCCTATTTTAGACTTGTGTTTGGATAGAAAGTTGTGGCTAAGTCATCTCTTCATAGCCATAGAGGTTTTATGCAAGTTCATTGGTTGATTTGTCAAAAACGTCCACTTCTTGGCTAGCTAACCCTAACCCTAACAACAACAATAATATAGGTGACGTCACATCTTTTGATCTCTTGTTTGGCTTGCAACGTTGTGACATTTGTCATCTATTTGACAAGTCTTTGAGTAGTTTATTGCATCTATAATTTTCTTTGACAAAACTTCCTACTCATTTGACTTCATTTTTGACCTACAACTAGGGATGACGTCACCCTAATTCTGCATAGTGACACAACAAACATATATATATGTGAGCATATTTGCATTGTGATATAACAAGGATTAATTGTGTACATTGAATGCCCATATCTCTTATGTATTTATTGAAGAAGTGATATAAATCATATGTCTTTGTTTAGTAATCATTGACTTCGTTAATAATTACATTTGATCATTGCTCATATATATTTTGAAGATAGTCATTGATACCTTGAAGTACTAACCACTGCAACACATACTTTTAGTTTATTTGTCTTGTCTCGCAAACAGTTACCATCCAGTGGAATATCTACTCCTTGACTATCTTTCTTGGCAATAATCTGTGAAGGGAAACTCTCATCCTGATCCATTACCCCTTTAGCCTTCTCATAAACCCAGATTACTAGGGATGTCTCCCTTGGACCAGCCATCCTAAATAGAAAGAGCTCCCCATCGAGGTGACAGTGGGTGGGGAAGCTCTTGTTATGCCAGTTTGAAGCCTTGACTCAAGCTAACCTAAACCCTTCCTACAAATTGTGTGATAACAGGGTGCAAGATTTATGTGATCCTTGCGCTAAATGAGAAGGGAGTAGTGAAAGGTATGGAACACCTTTCGGTGGTGAAGGAGTTTGCGAACGTATTTCCAGAGGAGTTACCTGGGATGCCGCCGAAAAGGGAATTGGAGTTTACCATAGACCTAAAACCGGGGACTGAACCAATAGAAAGAACGCCTTATCAGATGTCGACCCTAGAGCTACAAGAGTTGAAAATGCAACTAAAGGAGTTGTTGGACCTGGGACTGATATGTCCTAGTGTGTCACCGTGCGGTGCACTGGTTATTTTCATGCGAAAGAAGGATGGATCATGGAGGCTTTTAATTGACTATCGTCAACTGAATAAGGCCACAATCAAGAATCAGTATCCCTTGCCAAGAATTGATGATCTGTTTGATCAAATGAAGGGTGCGACGGTTTTCTCCAAGATCGATTTGTGATCAGGGTATCACCAGTTACGGATCAAGGAGGATGACGTCCCTAAGACCACTTTTAAAACAAGGTTTGGACATTATGAGTTTACTATTTTACCATTTGGAATGACAAACTCCCCAGGAGTATTTATGAGTTTGATGATCGGGGTGTTCCGCGAGTACTTCGACAAGTTCATCCAAGTGTTCACTGATGATATTTTGATTTACTCTCATATGACAGGGGAGCATGACAAGCACTCGCGCTTGGTACTACACTGTCTGCGAGAGCACAAATGCTATGGGAAATTTTTATCTCCGACGAAGGTATCGCTGTGGATCCAGCCAAGGTCAAGGCTATGATGGAATGGCCTACACCGACGAATGTTACAGAAGTGCGTAGATTTATGGGTTTAGCAGGATACTATTGATGGTTTGTTGAGGGATTTTCGAAGATAGAAAATCAGATCACGGAATTGTAGAAGAAAAACAAGAAGTTTTTTTGGACGGAGAAATGCGCAGAAGCATTTCGGAGGCTTAAAGAGTTGTTGACAACAACGCCGGTACTAAAGGTCCCTGACATGGATGCGGACTTCTTGGTATGCACTGATGCATCCAAGGAAGTTTTAGGCAGAGTCTTGATGTAAGACAGATGAGTGATTGATTACATTTCGAGGAAACTGAGAAGGCATGAGGAGAACTATGCGATGCATGATTTGGAGTTATTAGCCGTCGTATATGCCTTGAAGGTTTGAAGACACTACCTTGTTGGAAAAAAATTTGAACTAAAGACTGATCATTGTGGACTACAACACATTTTTACGCAAAGCAACCTGAACGCAGGACAACGACGTTGGTTAGAATTGCTTAGAGAGTACGACTTTGAGATTACTTACATAAAGGGAATAGTGAACCGAGTGGTGGATGCTTTGAGTCGGAGACCACACATCTTCTCGATGTTGCCTCTTTAAACAAATCTACATGAGAAGATTCTCACTTTAGAGTGTGACGATGACTGGTACAAAGAGGTCGAGGTTTTTACCGGACAAAACACAATGACGGTACCACAATATGAGGGATTTTCATTTGATATCGATGGTTTATTGAGATTTAAAAGTCAAATTTACGTACCGCCAAACAACGAGTTGAGGATGTTGATCCTGAGCGAGGCGCATAGAGCAGTTTACATGGCTCACCCAAGGGTCACGAAGATGAGGGAAGACCTTAAACCCTTATTCTTCTCGAAGGGAATGAAGGCCGACATATTCAACTATGTGGCCAGATGTCTAGAGTGTCAGTAGGTAAAGGCTGAACATAAACACCTAGTAGGATAACTTCAACCACATGCCATTTCAGAATCAAAATAGGAGGTTATTTCGATGGATTTTGTTGTTGGATTGCCACTGACGGCAAGGAGACATGACTCGGTTTTTGTAGTAGTAGACACTCTGACGAAGAGTGCTCACTTTATTCCTGTGTGTACGATGTATCAGGCACCTGACATAGCTATATTTTTCATTAGTGAGATTGTGAGGCTTCATGACATGCCTAAGAGGATTATATCCGATCGAGGATCAGTGTTTACTGGATGATTTTGGACAAGTTTCCAAGAGGCCTTGGGAACCCAACTTAACTTTAGTACTGCATATCACCCAGAGACTGACGGACAGACTGAGCAAACGAACCAAACCTTGGAGGACATGTTGCGCATGTACGTGATGGACCAACAAACGTGTTGGGAGGAATTCTTGCCACAAGTGGAGTTCGCTTACAACAACAGTTACCAGAGCACCATTAAAATGGTGCCTTTCAAGTTTCTTTATAGGTGAACATGTCGAACGCCCTTGAGTTGGGATCGCCTTGAGGATAGGGTCCTGGTGGGACCAGAAGTGATCCAAGAGATGGAAGAGAAAATTCAAACCATAAGACAAAGGATTAAAGAAGCGCAGGATTGACAGAAGAGTTATGCCAATACCTACCGAATCGACTATAGTTACGAGGTCGATGATCGAGTCTTCTTGCGGGTTAAACTGCACTAGATTTCGATCATGTTTGGAAAGGGAGCTAAAATATCTCCTAGGTTCATGGGACCTTTCGAGATTGTGGAGAGAAAGGTGCCCATGGCCTATCGACTAGGCTTTCCTGATTCTTTGAGGCGTATGCAAGATGTTTTTCATGTATCTATTTTGAGACATTATATTAGTGATCCTACACATGTGATTGACATGAGTTCCTTTCAGGTATTGGATGAGGGACAAAGTTTAGACCAAGAGGGGGTGTATGTAACATCCCGCTCTGGCACACTAAGAAAACTTATTCTTTGAGGACACTTGCTCGCAAGTGATCTAGATTATTATTATACTAAAACATTTGACTTTGATTATGATGCATTATGATAGATGACATGATGTTTTACTACATTGAGATAGACAGGTTCTATTGACTCAGTTTTACTGAGTGTGCAGGGTTTTGGACCTTGAGGATGCAGAGGCATCGACGGAACCCCTTGGACTCCGGATCGAATCAGGGAGTGTGCTATTGGGGTTTGATTGATTTACTGTGATTTTAGTACATTTGATTGGATGATATGATGTGGACATATCTGACATGATTGTTGATGATGCAGGCTGACGATAGCTTGCCGACCAGACTCACATATGGAGTAAAGGGGTCTGACACACATGAATAACAGAGAGGTTGAGGGAAATGTGTGGACAACAGCCCTGCCACAACCTACTAGCACTCCCACCATGGATCGAACTATAGTTTAACGATTACCTAGTTTGAGTGGACCCACGATGCCGCGAGGGCAGACTGCGACAGTCACTCGCGATGATTCTAAGGGGCGCGCAATAAGGCGGGGGCCTTATTCCTTAGAATCCCTTATTCTCCCACAAGTTCACCTGGTGGAGTATTGACTCCAGGGGTTATTGATGTCTACGAATCAATCAAGAGGCGAGTGGCACCCTTGGAGCACGTGGTGCATCCTGAAGGGCACGTCGTGCAAAAGAAACACAAGAGGCGAGTGGCACCCTTGGAGCACTTGGTGCATCCTAAAGGGCATGCCGTGCAAAAGAAACACTAGAGGCGAGTGGCACCCTTGGAGAAAGTAGTGCATCCTGAAGGGCACATCACAATGATGGAGATAAAGGAACAAACCTAAACCGCCCTAAGACAATTAACACGTTAAGAATTTTTAAAAAACAACTTCCCTAAATGACTGTCGCCCAGTTCAGAATCTAAGTTCTAAGTCTAAAACTTCTCTAGGGGTAAAATTTTGTTTAACCTTAAGAAAAATACACTATATAAATAAAATAAAAAAAGTTTAAACTAAAAACTACTTAAGTAATAGTTTTAGTATTAATAAAAAATTTCAAGTAAAATGAAGAGAGTAAGAATTAAATTAAAATCAGTGGATTTAGATTGTAAAGAAGAATTTAATTATTTAACTTGTGAAAGTGTAAAATATATTAAATTATTAATAAAAAGGAAAAGAGGTTAATTTGTGCAACTGCCATTTTTGGCTCTAATAAAAAGGGGAAAGAAGGGAATAATAAAAAATAGGAAACTAAGGAATGGAGGAAACATAATAAGGGAAAGAGGGGAACTTATGGTAAAAAGCGAGGTCAACATAGTAAAGAATCCTTAATTAAAAACCTTCTAAATTGAACTAAATTAACAACTTCATTTAGGGAAAGTATTTAAAACCTGTAAGGGAATCTAAGGGACACCTAGGAGTAAATTTAGGAGTAACTCTAGGTGGGTGAGGGAAATAAGACAATTATTAATTTAAAGAAAATAATTATTGGAGGAAAGTGGGGGATGGACGACACTTGTACGAAGGAGAACTATTAGAAGATTTTAATTAAAAATTAAATTAAATGAGATTTAGGGAAAGTTTGGAAGTTCTAAAACTCTATAAAAGAGAGGAAGGAGGAGGAAGTAGGTGATCAAATGTTAGCGTAAAGTTACGTTGTCGGATTTGTGACTTGACTGATTACTTGTGGGGAGTTGGGATTTCCCAGCTCGGATAAGAGTGGTAGCTCGACCTTACGAGGTGATCTGGGAGCTAGATGTACCATATGGATAGTGTGTGGCTCCTTTGTGGCTCGGGGGGATAAGGGGGAAGCAGAGTACTCATAGATTTGGCTGGGAGGTACCGATGTTGTCTCGACGGTCGGCGAGTAGGATTTGCACGGAGCATGCGGACGACACTCGGAGCAGGCGAATAGGCAAAGGTACGCCCTTCGGTAGAATGATAGACTGTGTAGGTTGTATGATTTAAATCTGTAGGTATATTGTTAGTTGTCATAAATGGTTTCATTGTGCAAGGGACCCATCCCTCTAACCTGCTTGAGTTTGTATTAAATTTATATGTCTGAGCAATCTCCGAAAATTGTGTGTCGAAAAATTCTTATGACTGAAACTATATGACTGAATGTTCACATGTCTAAATCGATTCCTGGAATTTTAGGTTTAAATTTCTAAGTCTCTTTTAACATATCTGAGTCTTTGGGTAGATCAAACACAATAGCAGTATTCACCTTCCACCATAACTGTCCGGGCGCATATGACTCTGTTGCCTCTTGAATGCTTGATTTTTAAAACTAAAACGATTTGTCCGCTACAATTCCTGAAGTATATGTCCGAATTGACCGAATCTACATGTATGTAATGCATTAAGGGATTGAACCGACTATCGTGCACTTTAGGTTTAGAATTTATGCAGTGAAATTTTATATAATGAAGAATTTATGCAGTGAAATTTTATATAATGAAAATTTTCAAAATTTGTAATGAAATATTTTAATGTGATTTTTATGTTTAAAAAATTACGTGGTGTAGTTTTGTATTTAGAAATAGCGATGATGCCCTTCCCGTACTCTGCAACCTTTCTGATTTTTGCTGACTAATGTACCGTGTGAGTTACCTTGGGTCACTTCATTCTCAGACCAAGTATATTTCCTTGACTGTGGCCCTTCTCCCTTGCTTCTACAGTTTCTGGTTATAATCCAGAACCTCTCCTTTATAACAGTTTATCAAGATTTTTGAAAAATGCCTTCATTTCTAGCAACACCTCAGCGATAGTTGATGGACTGTACTTTAACAACAGTAGTTCCTCTCTCATCAATCAAACTTTACCCATTCGTAGATAAATTGTTCACCGCGCTAATCGATTTCCCTTCTGCTTTAAACTTAAATGACTCATAGATGGATAGTGACTCTACTAACCGTTATCCCTTTTTGTAAGCCATCAATCGTGGTTTATTTACCTTTGCTGTAAACTAGACAACGCTGGCCCCGTTAAACTCAACGACCATGTAGCTAATCGGTAGCGGTCGATTGCAGTGACGTTAGTGACAACATGTCGCGTTCTCACAACAACAATGGTGTAACCTTGATGGGATACCCTTGCCTTATGATTGCTGGACGCGATTTCGTGCTGGAGGTGTTAAAAGTCGACAACGCCTGTGGCAGTCACAGTGATTTTCTTTTATTTCCCAGCCTTGACCCATTTTTCTCTCTCGCCCCTTTTTCCCTCACACCCATCTTAAACAGTAACGCTCAGCGTTATTCCTGGAAAATTTCTTGGGATGACAGTCCTGTGTAGTTTTCTCTGACAAGTCAGAGGAAGAGTAAAACTAGATTCCTTTTTCCAGATTGTTTTCTTTTGCTATTTTCGTAATGATTAATGTCTTCTAGGTGTACATGCACCGATCCTTCATAGTTTGGAGGCCCTTTATTGTAATTCTCTTGGGTTAACTCCACAACCCTCATAGTTAGTTATGCCCCAAAATAGTGAAACGTGGCAGATTTTAATTAACCAATTTCCTAAAAGTTTGTAAACTGTTATTAAATTAGCTTTAATTCTGGTAAGCTTTTAGTAAATGTATTTATCCTTTAAATAGGGGAGCCTAATTGAATGACTGATAAGAGTTTTAATTCCTTAAAGAACGGAATTTAATTTAGCCCTTAGAGAGAGGAAGGTAATTACCTCAACCTCTTTTATAACTTAGGCAACTTGTACTAATCACCTTCAGATTTTTAGATCTATAGTTGTAATGAATAGCTAAGGTAAGGTTCTTGCACCTGAGGGTAAATTAGTTCTAGTTATTAATTGATATTGACCCTTTTCTTCTTTCATTTAAATTTTAATTATTTCATTTTAACCTTTATCATTCTATTATGATATTGTACTGGGTTGTAAACTTTTGTGTGCTTGGTTTGTTGTGTCGGGTGGGATGTATACACCTCCATGTTCCTCAGAACAGTCGCCAGCCCTAAGACCTTAAATGGTTAAAATCAATGGGAACCTGGGCTTGAGTGTTGCTTATGTGTCTTGGAGGTCCTAACCATTGCAGGGTAGGACGAATGGGTAGTCAGTCTTTTTATTGTCGGTTGAATGTTGTTCTTTACTGGCAGATGTTGATGTGTGTCTTAGATCTTTATGTTGATATCGCATTTTCTTGCGTCATGATTGTCATCAGGTGGCAGTGCAGAGTATAATGTCTTCAAAGGATCTTCAACCCTGTCTTGTAACTAATTAATTAATAATTTATATGTATTCATAATTAATTAGACATATATAAAAGCTCCATCATTTTTTGAGTTATAATATCCAATTATTTCCAGGGTTAAATGGATTCTCTATAGGCCAATGCTAACCCTTTCAGTTTCATAATTTTCATAAATGGAGAGAAGATTAATTTACTAGGGGCCTTCTTAGTTATAGTTTCGGATGGTCATGTGTGCAATTTACCTTTGCACAATAAAAATTCACATTGATACTTATTGCACCATGGTATACAAGTGATGTATAGATAGTATTGTGGGTAGTTTACTTCTCACACCACTAAAAATTGGAGGAACCACCTTGCGTAGTACCTGGTGCTTCTCTTCATTTTGGCATGAGATTTAGCCTACGTTCCTTCTCCTCAATGGCGGTGGTGCCATATATTTACCCCCCTTTCATTTTAAGGACCTTGTGGATTGTGTTTCCTTCTCCCTAGTGGTGGTTCTGCTAGAGATTTACCGATGTTGTGTTGTTTAAAAAAAATCATTTTAGCGAAACCTACATACTTCAATATGAAAATGGAGGTGGAGCTTTCACTTGCTGGTGGCTATCCTTGTTGTTTTTGTTGATGGTTCGCTGCTCTTCCCAACAGACTTAAGTTAACCTTTAATTTTAATTTTTCCTTACAAGAACAAGTTGAATTAGTTTTTTTTGTGATTTAGATGGTTATTAATTGGTGTTATTTGTGTAATAGAAAAGAAGTTAAACAATATAAAATCAACATTACCCTACATCAAGAAGATTAAATCAATAGATTACATGTAGTTGTAATTTAAAAGATCTTTAAAGGATCTTCAACCCTGTCTTGTAACTAATTAATTAATAATTTATATGTACTAATAATTAATTAGACATATATAAGAGCTCCATAGTTGTAATTTAAAATATCTTCAAAAGATCTTCAACCCTGTCGTATAACTAATTAATTAATAATTTATATGTATTCATAATTAAYTAGACATATATARAAGCTYCATTCTTTTTCDWGTTAKAATATMMAATTATTTGAAGGGTTAAAVKRATKCTCTATTGACCAAWKCTAACCCTTTCATTTTCATTATTGTCATAAATYGAYAGAAKWTTAATTTACYATGGGCCTTCTTAATTATAGTTTTGGATGGTCATGTGTGCATTTTACCTTTGCACAATAAAAATTCACATTGATACTTATTGCACCATTGTATACAACCAATGTATGGATGGTATTGTGGGTAGTTTACTTCTCACACCACTAAAAATGTTACTGAATAAATGAATACGGGATTAGATTACCTTGCGCCATGGACTATGTGACCGCAACCTGCCCCTCAGCGGACAGTCGCTCCCACCAGGACCTTCACCAACCTCGGCCCGACGAGCTTCAATGCTTGTCTAATCTCGTATCAGGACCTTCTGTCACCCACAGGACACTCTGTTGATCTTCCGACAACTATCTCGGGAATTCAGGTCTCGTGAAATCGCGAGCCCTGCATGCACGTTCTCGTGCACTTCCAAATGCCGAACCCCGAGTACTGATGGTCAAAGTCAACGACTCGAGATATCGCCCCTCGCAATGTCAACACTTGGTAACTTCAAACCCCGAGTGCCGAAGTGTCGATCCCACGTGAATACGCCACCTGTATTCCACTATTCTCCGGGGTCCCACTCGACCACATCACTTTGGGATTTTTGTGGATTGCGGATCCACAACACAAGTTGCAATGGTGCTGAAAACCTCGAATGCCGATCCCACGATGCTCTAGATTCGTGCCACCTGTCCCTCCGACGATCGACGGCTCCCACTAAATCGAGAAATCGCTATTCGCGATTTCGACGTGCATGTAATTCTTGCGCTCGCCAACCCCGATATGCCGATAGGCGAGGGCAACGGGTTCTTTCGTGCACCTGCGAGTTAACCCCCTCGCAACTCCTCTGCGATCTGACAGTCTGCGGGATTTCGTGGTTCTCCTCAGCAACTTCAAGTCGTCGATTCTCTTCCTCTTGAAGACTCCTCCGCTGCACCGGATTTCCCTTGGTTCAAATCTCTCTCAGGCTGGCTCCTACGCCATGAACGCGGAACTATCCCTCCTGAGCTAATTCTCTCCGACTCCTTCAAAGACTTCAAGCACGATGCTTGCGCTCCACCTTCAACAACTTTCAAAGTGTTGAAGTCTTCCCGGACTCTGTGCTTCCACAGTCACAGCAACCCCGACCCTTCTTCTCTCAGACTTGCCACTGAGAATTCCAGTTCGACCTGCACTCACCTGCACGGTTCAAACAACCCAATTCACTCTGGGCAACCTGAGCACAAAAGTTCCACTGTTTAGCCTCCTCTACGCACTCTATGCGGAGGAATTCGACTGCACTCTATGCAGGAATCTCCTGGCTCAAACAGAGAAACAATTGGAACTCATTCCTTCATTCTCTCAGGTTTCAAACCTGATATGCAATCACATATGCAACATATAGAAGATAAGCATAAAAAGAAGCAAGCATACAAAAACACAATATCAACAGCACACAGAGATCAAACACATCCATGAGATTAAATCAAAGCTTTCCTATTAACTCAATGTCTGTACATGGAGTTTCTCTACAAGCTCTCTTCTCTGTTCTCTCCTTGCTCCCCTTCCTAATGCTGGATAATAATCTCAATTATACAGGGAGGGTGTCTATATTCGTTTTCCCTCCTGAAAGTAAAAACTGTCTAATCTACAGCTAATTTCTATCTATCAACATTAATAGTATTAAATGCCTCCTTATCTACATTACAATACAAGTGCGCTCAGCTTTGAATGCCCTTAGTTAAATGGCGGTGCAACAATCTTTCCAAAGTGTTTCAAAAATTTATGTGCTGGCGTTGTCCAGCTGTTTTTCTCTTTACTCCACGCGCTGGCTCGCTTGGTGGGTGAGCAATGCTCTTGCATCATACTCCTCGGCTCAAAAGATTTAATGGGATCCTGTCCATGAGCTCCCACACAGTCTGCCCATGCTTTTGTATCACTGCCTCTGTTTCCAACCTGGCATCCTCCACTGGGTGATTCGTCTTCTTGCCTACTCTCTTGTCCAGTATGCACTCCATCTCAGGTTTCTGTGCCACTGGCAACTGCTTCTGCCACTGGATGACTGCTTCTCCAGTCCCAGTGTCTACTGTATCAGTCATGTATGGGTATAAGTCCAAAATATTGAAAATCGGAGATATCCTGATGCCCTCCGGCAACTCAAGCTCATATGCATTCTCCCCGAATTTCCTCAGGACTTTGCATGGTCCAATTTTTTTCATCTTGAGCTTGTTATACGTTCCCCTTGGGAACCTTTCCTTCCTCAGGTGTGCTAGAACCATGTCCCCAACTTCAAACTGAAGCTGTCTTTTCCTCTGATCGGCTCTGCGCTTATACTCCTGGTTCACCTTCATCAGTCGTTGCTTCACCTGTGTGTGAATTTCTTGCATTGCTTCAGTGAATTCCTCAGCTCTCGCGCTGCTAGTTTTAGCCTGTTCTGACTCCCTGAGCTCAGATACTCCTCTCGGCTGTGTCCCATACAAAATTTGAAATGGGCTCTTACCTGTAGTCCGATTCACATAATCGTTGTACGCAAACTCTGCCTGTGGTAGAATTTGATCCCAACTGGTGTGATGCTCCGTCACCAGACTCCTTAACAGATCTCCTAAGCTCCTGTTGACCACTTCAGTCTGTCCATCTGTCTGCGGATGGTAAGTAGAACTGAATGCCAAGTTGGTCCCTAGCTTCTTCCACAGCGTCCTCCAAAAATGGCCTATGAACTTCGTATCCCGATCCGAGACTATGCTCCTCGGCAATCCATGCAACCGCACAATCTCCTTGAAAAACAAGTTTGCGATGTGGGTCGCATCGCTGGTCTTATGACATGGAATGAAATGTGCCATCTTCGAAAACCTATATAACACCACAAAAATAGAATCAACTCCTCGCTGAGTTCTCGGTAAACCCAACACAAAATCCATACTAATGACCTCCCATGGCCTCTCAGGTATGGGCAACGGCTGATAGAACCCTGTGTTCAGCTTCCGTCCTTTTGCATGTTGACATATCCAACACCTGTCAACAAACCGTTTAACATCTGCGTGCATGCCTGACCAAAAATATGATTCGCTCATCTTGGCGAATGTCTTGTCATGTCCGAAATGACCTGCTAAGCCTCCGCTGTGTTTTTCCTTCACCAAATTCTCTCTCATAGAGAAATCTGGAATGCACAATTGATTGCCTCGAAATAGCAATCCATCCTGGATCAGGTAGTCTATCCACAGACTCCTATCCCTGAGAACTGGGTTCTCGGCTGCTTCGTATGCGTCGCCAAAATCTGTGTCACCTGCATACATATCTTTTAAATTTTCAAAACCCAAGGTTTTGACCCTGAACTCCTACAGCAACAAGCACTTCCTACTCAAGGCATCAACCACCTTGTTCGCAGTCCCCAAAATATGCTTGATCACGAAGGTGAAATTCTGCATGTACTCTACCCACTTCGCATGCTTCTGGTTCAACTTCTCCTGTTGACTCACGAATTGCAATGCGTGATTATCGCTGTATAAAACGAACTCTTTGGGTATCAAGTAATGCCTCCACTTTTTCAATGCCTATATGATGGCATAGAATTCCTTATCATATGTGGAGTACTTCAGCTTTGCATCATCCAGCTTCTCGCTGTAATATGCCACAGGTCTGTCATCCTGACTTAAAACCCCTCCAACAGCATACCCACTGGCATCACACTTCACTTGGAAGGTTTTCTGAAAATCTGGCAACACTAACACTGGTTGCTCAGTTATCTTACGCTTCAATAGGTTGAAGCTCTTCTCAGCCTCGGCTGTCCAATGAAAAAACCTATGCCGCTTTTTCACAATGTCCATTATTGCGGCACTGATTCCACTGAAGTTTCGAATGAATTTTCTGTAGAAGCTTTCCAAACCATGAAAGCTCCTTACCTCGAAAACATTTCTCGGCGATGGCCAATTCCTGATTACGTCCACCTTCTCAGGATCCATCTTTAATTCATTTGCCAAAATTACAAAACCCAAATAAATGAGTTCTGTCTGCATGAACGAGCATTTCTTCAAATTGATCAGCAGTTTCTCATGCTGTAACCTTCTCATCACAATGGCCAAATGCCTCAAGTGTTCAGCCTTTGTCTTGCTGAAAATTAGTATGTCGTCCAAGTATACAACTACAAACTTGCTAATGAATTCCCGCAGGACTTCATTCATCAGCCGCATGAATGTGCTTGGTGCATTTGTCAACCCAAACGGCATGACCAACCATTCGTACAAACCCTCGTTTGTTTTGAATGCTGTTTTCCACTCATCTCCCTCTCTCATCCGGATCTGGTGATATCCGCTCTTGAGATATATCTTGGAAAAATAATTTGCCCCACTCAGGCAATCCATCAAGTTGTCCATTCTCAGCAGTGGAAACCTGTACCTGATGGTAATCTTATTAATCGCCCTGGAGTCTGTACACATCCTCCAGCCTCCATCCTTCTTCGAACTCAGTACTGTCGGAACAACACATGGACTAAGACTCTCTCTCACTAGTCCCTTATCCTGCAGATCCTGTACCTGCCTTTTGACTTCCTCGTTCTCCTGAGGTGTCAACCTATACGCTGCCTTATTTGGAAAACTTGCTCCGGGTATGAGGTCAATGTGATGACTCACACTCCTCATCGGTGGCAACGAACGAGGTAGTTCATCCACGATGATATCAGCGAACTCTCCCAGCAGTTCCTGAATTTCCTCTAGCAAGTCGTCCACTCTTGTGCTTGTCAGGACAATTCTTGGCTTCCTGACCACAAAGAACTATGGGTCCTCATCCTTCTCCAGCTCTGTGAGAAGCTCTTTCCCACTCATGAGAAGTATCTTGCTGCTAACTTCCGGTTTCACCTCCTTATCCTTTACCGGCAGCAGTTTATGAATTATCCCATCCTTCTCCAAGGTGTATGTGTTCATCCTCCCATCATGAAAAACATTCCTATCATACTGCCATGGTCTTCCCAACAGTATATGACACACGTCCATGGGAATAACATCACACAGGATCTCATCATGATAATTCCCAATTTTAAAATTAACTAAGCATTGTTTAGTGACACTTACCGGGTGTCCCTTCTATAACCACGAGACTTTATATGGACTCGGGTGCTTAGTTGTCTTCAGCTCCAACTTCTCCACCATCTCGGCTGAAACGAGATTGTCAGTGCTCCCACTATCAATTATGACTTTGCATTTCCTGTCCTTGGCTGTACAAGCCATTCTGAACAGTCTGCTCCTCTGCACTGAGCTCTCCACCTCCTTCTCATGCTTCAAAAGGATTTTATGCATCCCCAGCGATCTCCCGCTGTCTGCATCTTCGCTTTCCACATCACGCCTCTGCACCTTAGCGATGTGAGCTCTTCCTCTGTCCATCTTCCTCTCTAGACAGTCCACGGCTTTATGACCGTCTTTACCACATGTGAAACATGTGATAATTCCTCCTCTACCTCTTCCTCTACCTCGGGTACGAGGAAATGTATTTGCATCAGCGTAGCCTCCTTGCTGATCATCTTGCTGTCTCCTCGGCTCAGCATTTTGCTGCCTTTGCTGTGAGGTTCCACCTCTTTCATATTTTCCCTGAGGCTTCTTCCAATCCTCCGTGGGCTTTTGGAAGTCTTTCTGGACAACCGCCTTGCCTCTAGGCTGGCTTCTGCCTCGCCCTTGTTGTCCCTGCTTGCGACTCAGCTTTTCTTCAGCTTTCAGAGCCATCTGGTATGCATCCTCAACTGTTCAGATGGTCAACATGCTCAGTTCGTCCTGAATGTCGTACCTGAGACCGTTCAGATACCTCGCTACCTTTTCGTCATCACTCTCCCGATGACCATCTCGAATGTTGAGCCTATAGAATTCTTCGGTGTACTCCTTCACCGTCATCAACTTCTGTCTCAGGTTCTGCATGCGCCTGAACAGAGTGATCTGGTAATCCCTCGGAATGAACTTCGCCTTCATCTTGGCGATCATCCGATCCCAGCTTTTGATCTTCTGTTTTCCTTTGGAGCGCCTGTCTGCCTGCAACTCGTCCCACCATAAGGCTGCATGTCCCTTCAGCTTCGTGACGTCATGCTTTACCTTCTTATCCTCTTCGATGTCTTCGTAGTCGAAGTAGGTGTCGAGTGCTCGGATCCAATCCAACAACTCCTCTGCATTTAGACTTCCCTCATAGACGGGAATGTCCATCTTGGTCTTCGAGCTCATCCTGGAGATAGCTCTGATCAACCTCTCTGTTGAAGCATCCTCTGCTGAGATCTCCCCTTCATCATGTCCAGCTTCCTCTTCAATCTCGGGATCGCTGAACTCTCCTGCGTCGATTCCACGCCTCTGGGTGGTCTCCATATCTTCGAGTCTCGCCCTGAGATATTGTATTTGATGCTCCATCTCTGGATTCCCTGCTGGCCTACCCCTTCTTCGGGCATCCCTGTCCTCACGATCAGGTGACTGCCTTTCTCTCCTGGGCGGCATTATGTCTCTTCTGTCCTTGCTTCAGAAATCAAAAGTACTCCCGCTCTGATACCACTTGACCGTAACCTGCCCCTCAGCGGATGGTCGCTCCCACCAGGACCTTCACCAACCTCAGCCCGACGAGCTTCAATGCTTGTCTAATCCCATATCGGGACCTTCTTTCACCCACAGGACACTCTGTTGATCTTCCGACAACTATCTCGGGAATTCGGGTCTCGTGAAATCGCGAGCCCTGCATGCACGTTCTCGTGCACTTCCAAATGCCGAACCCCGAGTACTGATGGTCAAAGTCAACGACTCAGGATATCGCCCCTCGCAATGTCAACACTTGGTAACTTCAAACCCCGAGTGCCGAAGTGTCGATCCCACGCGAATACGCCACCTGTATTCCACTATTCTCCGGGGTCCCACTCGACCACGTCACTTCAGGATTTTCGTAGATCGTGGATCCACAACACAAGTTGCAATGGTGTTGAAAACCCTGAATGCTGATCCCACGATGCTCCGAATTTGTACCACCTATCCCTCCGACGATCGACGGCTCCCACTAAATCGGGAAATCACTATTCGCGATTTCGACGTGCATGTAATTCTTACGCTCGCCAACCCTGATATGCCGATAGGCGAGGGCAACGGGTTCTTTCATGCACCTGCGAGTTAACCCCCTCGCAAATCCTCTGCGATCTGACGGTCTGCGGGATTTCGTGGTTCTCCTCAGCAACTTCAAGTCGTCGATTCTCTTCCTCTTGAAGAGTCCTCCGCTGCACCAGATTTCCCTTGGTTCAAATCTCTCTCAGGCCTGCTCCTACACCATGAATGCGGAACTATCCCTCCTGAGATAATTCTCTCCGACTCCTTCAAAGACTTCAAGAACGATGCCTGCGCTCCACCTTCAACAACTTTCAAAGTGTTGAAGTCTTCCCGGACTCTGCGCTTCCACAGTCACAGCAACCCCGACCCTTCTTCTCTCAGACTTGCCACTGAGACTTCCAGTTCGACCTGCACTCACCTGCACGGTTCAAACAACCCAATTCACTCTGGGCAACTTGAGCACAAAAGTTCCACTGTTTAGCCTCCTCTACGCACTCTATGCGGAGGAATTCGACTGCACTCTATGCAGGAATCTCCTGGCTCAAACAGAGAAACAATTGGAACTCATTCCTTCATTCTCTCAGGTTTTGAACCTGATATGCAATCACATATGCAACATATAGAAGATAAGCATAAAAAGAAGCAAGCATACAAAAACATAATATCAACAGCACACAGAGATCAAACACATCCATGAGATTGAATCAAAGCTTTCCTATTAACTCAATGTCTGTACATGGAGTTTCTCTACAAGCTCTCTGCTCTTTTCTCTCCTTGCTCCCCTTCCTAATGCTGAATAATAATCTCAATTATACAGGGAGGGTGTCTATATTCGTTTTCCCTCCTGAAAGTAAAAACTGTCTAATCTACAGCTAATTTCTATCTATCAGCATTAATAGTATTAAATGCCTCCTTATCTACATTACAATACAAGTGCGCTCAACTTTGAATTCCCTTAGTTAAATGGCGGTGCAACAATCTTTCCAAAGTGTTTCAAAAATTTATGTGCTAGCGCTGTCCAGCTGTTTTTCTCTTTGCTCCACGCGCTAGCTCGCTTGGTAGGTGAGCGATGCTCCTGCATCACTATGTTGTGATTAAATAATTAGATTGTTTGCGCGCCATGAATAATGATGATGTATGTTCAATTAAGTGATTAAAATTATGCGTGAAATGAATGATGTTGATTTGTGTTTAATTCAGTGATTAGATCATGCACACATCTTGAAATTAATGAGAATTTATTGTTGAATTATGTAATTGATTAATCGTGTGCCTTAGTATAAATTAAATGTTTGCTTGCGCCATGAAAATAAAATCAAGTAGATTACATTGCACCTTGATCATGTGAATATTGAATGTTTTAGAATTTGTTATCTTGCACTGTTACTTATATGAATTGTGATTGTTGGAATTTAGTTACTCTTGCGTCATTAAATAAGTTGATATACGATTAATCAAGTGAATGGTTATTTGCACGCCCTGGAATTAATGTTGATATAACTAGTCTTAAATGCAGTTTATTATGGAACACTTCATTGATGTCTAATTGCGTCCATTAATTGATGTATGCTTGTAATAGAATCTTATCGCACCTGAATAACTATTCATTTCATGTGAATGTTGAATGTTTTAGAATTTTTTATCTTGCACTCTTACTTATATGAATTGTGATTGTTGGAATTTAGTTACTCTTGCGTCACTATAAAAGTTGATATATGATTAATCAAGTGAATGGTTGTTTGCACGCCCTGGAATTAATGTTTATATAACTAGTCTTAAATGCGGTTTATTATGAAACGCTCCATCAATGTCTAATTGCATCCATTAATTGACATATTGTTGTAATAGAATCTTATCGCACATGAATAACTATTCATTAAGACGTTTGATTGATTTAGAAATTTAGATTTATCTTGCACCATGATTCATGATAATTTAGGTTTATTGTCGATCTAGTTGATTTTGTACTTGATGTAATGAATGACTGATAGATACGGAACATTTTACGCAAATGGAAATTAATGAAAGGAACTCTTGCACTAGATGAGATTTTGCGCACTAAATCATAATGTATTAAATGAATTGGACCTTAGACTTCTTCCGCCAATAGTATGTGATGAAGGGATGATGTTCTAGATGATAATTTCTTGCGTTCCTAAAAGGTGCTGTATTGAATGATTTTTGTAGTTATCTTACGCAATTGATTTATTGAGACTTTATAGTAAAATTTATTGTGCGCCTTAATTTAAGTGGGTGTGATTGCTTCCTTATTCTCTTGCTCCTTGATTTTAATGTTAATTAATCTTGTGTCTTGAATTATTAATTTATGAGTGATTTAGTGACTAGTTCTCTTGAGTTGTTACTTAAGTTGACATGAGAATGTTTAAAAATTAGTACTCTCATGAGCAGTTGAAGGTTTAAGATTGTATTGTATTGCGTTGTTATTAACAGTAGAATGCAAATTTTTTGGGCTACTGTAATTAATATTTTAATACATTGATATGCGTTTCATGATTCATACATTTATGTGTGTCATGATTCATGGTGACGATATGTCGACCATGTGTCCTATTCGATTATTAATGCTTATTATTGTTTCGTTAATTTATGTGATTGATGTGTCGACGAAGTTGACTATTTATCATGATGTTTAAATTTTTCCAACATATCTTTAAAAGAAAAAAGAAAAATGTATCTATTGTACACATTTATTAATAAGTCAATTATTTATTACATTTCAAAAACAACTAAGTAATTCAAAAAAAAATATCAAATTATTTATTACAAACAACATTTGTTAATAAGTGAATTCTTTATTACAAACACATTTGTTAGTAAGTAAATTATTTATTACACTTCAAAAATTGCAAATATCAAATTATTTATTACATACAAATACATAATATAAA
>ML788787.1:141098-164825 GCA_009831015.1 Picea engelmannii
GGTTGGGTTTTTCCCCGGGTTTGGGGTTTTCCCGGGATAAACTCTTGTGTCTTCGTGTGCTTGTTTATGCTGTTCATATTTCAAGTACTTGATATAATCCTTAATGTAAAAGAATATCTAAGAATATCTAATCCTTAATGTTCCTATTTCAAGTACTTGATATTGCTCTGAAAAATTAAGAAAAATCTGATTCTTCACTCTACGTTCAATAAGGTGCTGATAAAATATATTACTTCAGCGTTTGCATCATGTGATAGTTGTGAACTCAAGCCCTACGCCTTCATAAATTCACTGGCGAATTTTACTGTGTAAATATCATTGTTGGCTAATTTGTTTGAAAAAATGTGTATTACTCCAACGATTGCATCATGTGGCAGCTGTAAACTCAAGCCTTGTGCTTTCATCACTTCACTGGTGAAATCTAACCATGTAAATATCATGTTGGCCAATTATTTCTATATGCTCATTTGGTAATGGCCCATTTGAACTCAGCATCTTCATCAGTTTTAATAGAGAATTTAACAATGAATACTTATCGGTCATTGGTGAATTCGTCCTGTGTGTTCTTCACTTGTTTTTGGCAAGGTATCTCCGCCCTTCATCCATCCTTACAGCCCCATTTCATCAGCTCATCCCCTTTTTTGCATTGGGTTGGCATTCACTCTACATTTTTATCATTGCAGTATTCCCGTGGATGGCGTGATCTGTTATATATTTATCTGTGGATGGTGTGATCTGTTATATATTTATCTGTGGATGGCGTGATTTGTTATATATCATTGAAGTATTGTTGTGGATGGCGTGATCTGTTATATATTTATCTGTGGATGGCGTGATCTGTTATATATCTGTGGATGGCATTTTTATCATTGCCCAGCTTAAACAGTAACACTCAGCATTATTCCCGAAAAAATTTCTTGGGATGACAGTCCTGTGTAGTGTTCTCTGACAGGTTAGAAGAAGAGTAAACCTAGATTCCTTTTTCCTGATTGTTTTCTTTTTCTATTTCTGTAATGCTTAATGTCTGCCAGGCGTACATGCACTGATTCTTCATAGTTTGGAGGCCCTTTATTGTAATGCTCTTGGGTTAACTTCACGACCCTCATAGTTAGTTATGCCCCAAAATAGTGAAACGTGGTAGATTCTAATTAACCAATTGCCTAAAATTTTGTAAATTGTTATTAAATTAGCTTTAATTCTATTAAGTTTTTACTAAATGTATTTATCCTTTAAATAGGGGAGCCTAATTGAATGACTGATAAGAGTTTTAATTCCTTAAAGAACGAAATTTAATTTAGCCCTTAGAGAGGGGAAGGTAATTACCTCAACCTCTTTTATAACTTAGGCAACTTGTACTAATCACCTTCAGATTTTTAGATCTATCATTGTAATGAATAGCTAAGGTAAGGTTCTTGCACCTGAGGGTAAACTAGTTCTAGTTATTAATTGTTCTTGACCCTTTTCTTCTTTCATTTAAATTGTAATTATTTCATTTTAACCTTTATCATTCTATTCTGATATGTGGTGAATGTTTAATGTACTTGAGCCATCATAGCATAGACCTTTATTGTTCATATGGACGAAGCATATGATCATTATAAAAACTTGTTTAGACCTCTTCATTTGTTAGGAATGGTTAAGTTTTTAATAGATTTTTATTAGACCAACGAGGTACCTTTGTTAATAATAATAAATTATTATTATTATTATTGTGGTAGGAATGGTTAAGTTTTTAATGGATTTTTATTAGAGAAATGAGGTACCTTTATTAATAATAACAAATTATTATTATTATTATTGTGGGATAAGGAATTGTGTAAATATTGTTAAGTGATGCCTAGTCTATCCTGGAGATATTGTTGTGTACACATATGTAATTACTGGATATTGATATTAAACTCAAACACCTAAACACCTAATAATATGGTAGGGCATTTTGATTTAGGTAGTGCTTTGTTGACACTGTAATTTCAAAATTGCGCTTATGTTGTTTTTAAAGCTAAATTATGATAAATTATGTAGTTTTCAATGTTGAATTAGAGGTTACCTTGATGACAAATTATGATCTATAGTTGCGCGATGGAATGGCCTTAAGACTAATGTGGATTGTAGCCCTTTGTTTAATCAATGTTGTACTGGGTCATAAACTTTTGTGTGCTTGGTCTGTTGTGTCGGGCAAGACGTAGACACCTCCATGTTCCTCAGAACAGTCACCATCCCTAAGACCTTAAATGGTTAAAATCGATGGAAACCTTGGCTTGAGCGTTTCTTATGTGTCTTGGAGGTCCTAAACATTGCAGGGTAGGACGGATGGGTAGTCAGTCTTTTTATTGTTGGTTGAATGTTGTTCTTTATTGGCAATTGTTGATGTGCATCTTAGATCTTTATGTTGATATCGCAGTTGCTTGCGTCATGATTGTTATCAGGTGGCATGGCAGAGTATAATGTTTTGTTACCCTTGTACGCATGCACACACAAAAAAAAAAATTGCACTTGTTATAAGAGGTTGTCGTTGTAATGAGGAGGTTTGTTACATATGGTATCAGAGTGGGTTCGACCAGCAACTTGGGATCACTATGGATTTCGTTGACATGATTTGATTATACTGTTGTTGATCGAGTTGATTGTGTGTGTGTAGGTAATAATTCTTAGAGAACGTCGCAGAGGCAAACGATGGGGTGGTAGGGGAGGAGGCACGACGCCTCCAATAGAATCCACACCTGAGGGGTCTAACCCCCAGGGAGACGAGCAGGCTCTTGGACAGGAGCAGATAGCAGTTGGCGACGTAGTCGGGATGATGAGATCCTTTCAGCACATGTCCGAGGCACTGATCAGCCATTTGGACAGAGATGAGGCCAAAGCGCTAGCGCCCGCTGAGGTTTCACCGCGCGCATCGACCATTACTGGTAGCATTCACTGTGAACTTGAGAAGGTCAAATTGCCCGAGTTCTTTGGTGCCCCGGATGGCACAGCCGCCGAGGCATGGTTTGAGAACATGGTGATGAGCTTCGCACTTCGTGATTATAACTCCAACATGAAGGTCTGCATGGTGGTCTTTCAACTGAAGGGGAGTGCTCTTCTATGGTGGAAGACGCTCCTACCATAACTGAACATGGCCATCGAAGATGTGTCATGGGAAATGTTCGGCGAATGGTTCCGAGAGAGGTACCTTTCAGAGGAATTCATTGAGAATCAGCTCAATGAGTTAAACACCTTACGACAGGGAGGTCGTATGGTGACCGAGTACAAGGCCCGTTTTATGGAACTTCTCCGGTACGCTTCATACCTTAACACTGAAAAACTTAAGGTCAACAGGTTCGTGTTCGGCCTTAACGATGACCTGTGTGCAAAGGTTAGGATTTTGATGCCCCAAACCTTGCACGATGTCGTCCAGAACGCCCTCATAGCAGAGGGGGATCTTATTAGTGGGGGTCAGACCAGGACTCCAGTGAGACCAGTACAACAGGTTTCATCTGGAACACAGCAACACTAGACACCAACGAGACATATGCTAGGATATGGTGGCTTACAGAGGGGATGGAATTTCACCACACCCCGGCGACCACCACATCAGTAACGAACACCTTATAGGGGAAAAAATCATCAGCAGCAGCGTCGCCCGCAGTGACAACAATTTAGGCCTATTTAGCAGAACAGACTAGGGTTCCAGGACGGTGGGCTGTCATCTTCTACTTCGGGTACCAGGACTACTGGGCCGAAGAAGGGGTGTTGGATGTGTGGGAGCCACACTACCAGCACAATTGTCCTATGGAGAGGACCAGAGCGTCTGGATCAGTCGGACCCACTACCGTGGGAGATATGGGCAAGGCCCATCAGATTCATGCAGTAATGAATAACTGCCAGGCAGAGCACCAGTTGACTGCACTCGAGATGACAAGCACTGTCACTGACTAGACCCTTAGTATTTTGATAGATCCTGGTGCTACCGTGAGTTTCACTTCTGGTGTAGCGCTAAAAAGGATTAAGGTAAAGGCAGTCGAACAAGATGAGTTTAGCTTTGTAGAATTGGTTTCAGGAGCCAAACAGAAGGTTGGAGGACAGGTTACAGGCCGTGTCCTTAATCTGGGAGAGTTTTTCATAAGGGCCAACCTATATGTCATGATCTTAGGATCTTATGATGTCATGATTGGTATGGATTGGTTGGAGTCACATGAGGCGATAGTCAACTGTAAGACAAAATGGTTGATCTTGGTTGATGACAAGGGACAGAGACGTGTGATTGTAGGACGGAACCAGGGATTTTCCCTGAGGTTCATCTCTTCCTTACATTTACGGAAGAGTATGTGCAAGGGGTGCAAGATTTATGTGATCCTTGCGCTAAAAGAGAAGGGAGTAGAGAAAGGTATGGAACACCTTCCGGTGGTGAAGGAGTTTGCGGACGTATTTCTAGAGGAGTTACCTGGGATACCGCCGAAAAGGGAATTGGAGTTTACCATAGACCTAAAACTGGGGACTGAACCAATAGCAAGAACGCCTTATCAGATGTCAACCCCAAAGTTACAAGAGTTGAAAATGCAACTGAAGGAGTTGTTGGACCTAGGACTGATACATCCTAGTGTGTCACCATGGGGTGCACCGGTTATTTTCATACGAAAGAAGGACGGATCGTGGAGGCTTTGCATTGACTACCATCTACTGAACAAGGCCACGATCAAGAATCAATATCCCTTGCCAAGAATTAATGAGCTGTTCAATCAAATTAAGGGTGCGACGATGTTCTCCAAGATCGATTTACGATTAGGGTATCACCATTTACAGATCAAGGAGGATGACATCCATAAGACCACTTTTTAAACGAGGTTTGGACATTACGAGTTTACTATTTTACCATTTGGACTGATAAACTCCCCAGGAGTATTTATGAGTTTGATGAACTGGGTGTTCCATGAGTACTTGGACAAGTTTGTCCAAGTGTTCATTGACAATATTTTGATTTACTCTCGTACGACATAGGAGCATGACGAGCACTCGCGCTTGGCACTACAGTGTCTACGAGAGCACAAACTATTTGGGAAATTGTCCAAATGCTCTTTTTATCAATCGAGGATTCACTACTTATGGAATGTTATCTCCGACGAAGGTATCATCATGGATCCAGCTAAGGTCAAGGCTATTATGGAATGGCCTACACCGAAGAATGTCACAGAAGTGCGTAGATTTATGGGTTTAGCAGGATACTATCGACGGTTTGTCGAGGGATTTTTGAAGATAGCAAATCTGATCACGGAATTGCAGAAGAAAAACAAGAAGTTTTGATCGAGAAATGTGTGGAAGAATTTTAGAGGCTTAAAGAGTTGTTGACAACAGCATGGATACTAAAGGTCCCTGACATGGATGTGGACTTCTTGGTATGCACTGATGCATCCAAGGAAAGTTTAGGCAGAGTCTTGATGCAAGACGGGCGAGTGATTTCTTACATTTCGAGGAAACTGAGAAGGCATGAGGAGAACTATGCGATGCATGATTTGGAGTTATTAGCCATCATATATGCCTTGAAGGTTTAGAGACACTACCTTTTTGGACGAAAATTTGAACTAAAGACCGATCATTGTGGAATACAACACATTTTTATGCAAAGCGACCTCAATGCACGACAACGACGTTGGTTGGAATTGCTTAGCGAGTACGAATTTGAGATTACTTACATAAAGGGAATAGTGAACCAAGTGGCGGATGATTTGAGTTGGAGACCACACATCTTCTCGGTGTTTCCTCTTCAAACGGATCTACGTGAGAAGATTCTCACTTTACAGTGTGACGATGACTGGTACAAAGAGGTCGAAGGTTTTACCGGACAAAACACAATGATGGTACCACAATATGAGGGATTTTCATTTGATAGCGATGGTTTATTGAGCTTTAAAATTTGAATTTACCTACCACCAAACAATGAGTTGAGGATGTTGATACCGAGCGAGGTGCATAGAGTAGTTTACATGGCTCACCCAGGGGTCACGAATATAAGGGCAGACCTTAAACCCATATTCTTCTGGAAGGGAATGAAGGTCGACATTTTCAACTATGTGGCCAGACGTCTAGAGTGTCAGTAGGTAAAGGATGAACATAGACACCTAGTAGGATTAATTCAACCACATGCCATTCTGGAATCAAAATGGGAGGTTATTTTGATGGATTTTATTGTTGGATTGCCACTGACGGCAAGGAGACATGACTCGATTTTTGTAGTAGTAAACACTATGAGGAATAGTGATCACTTTATTCCTGCACATACGACGTATTAGGCACCTGACATAGCTAGAGTTTTCATTAGTAATATTGTGAGGCTGCATGGCGTGCCTAAGAGGATTATATCCAATCGAGGATCAATGTTTACTGGATGATTTTGGACAATTTTCCAAGAGGCCTTGGGAACCCAACTTAACTTTAGTACTACATATCACCCAGAGACTAATGGACATACCAAGCGAATGAACCAAACCTTGGAGGACATGTTGCGCATGTACGTGATGGACCAACAAAAGTGTTGGGAGGAATTCTCGCCACTAGTGGAGTTCACTTACAACAACAGTGACCAGAGCACCATTAAAATGGCACCTTTTGAGTTTCTTTACAGGTGGCCGTATCGGACACCCTTGAGTTCGAATCGGCTTAAGGATAGGGTCTTGGTGGGACTAGAAGCGATCCAAGAAATGGAAGAGCAAATGAAAACCATAAGACAAAGGATTAAAGAAGTGCAGGATTGATAGAAGAGTTATGCCAATACGCACAGAGTCGACTGTAGTTATGAGGTCGGTGATCGGGTATTCTTGTGGGTTAAACTGCATAAGAGTTCGATCAAGTTTGGAAAGGGAGATAAACTCTCTCCTAGGTTCGTGTGACCTTTCCATATTGTGGAGAGAAAAGGGCCCATGGCCTATCGACTAGCCTTGCCTGATTCTTTGAGACGTATGCACGATGTTTTTCATGTATCTGTTTTGAGACATTATATTAGTGATCCGACACATGTGATTGACATGAGTTCCTTGCATGTATCGGATGGGGGAGCACTCACGAATGAGTCAGTCTGCATATTAGATCACTGCGTTTGACAGTTACGACGTCGAACGGTAGATTAGGTCGAGGTCCAATGGGACAATTATAGTCCGCACTCGGCGACCTTGGAGGACGCATATGATATGCGCCAACAGTTTCCATTTTTGTTTGATAGATAGACATATGATACTGTGATACACTTATTTTGGAATTTATACAATGAAACTTCGGGATGAATTTTGGACCAAGAGGGGGTTTATGTAACATCCCACTCTGGCACACTAAAAAAACTTATTCTTTGAGGACACTTGCTCGCAAGTGATCTGGATTATTATGATACTAAAACATTTGACTTTGATTATGATGCATTATGATAGATGACATGATGTTTTGCTGCATTGACATAGACAGGTGCTATTGACTCGGTTTTACTGAGTGTGCAAGTTTTTGGACCTATAGGATGCAGAGGCATCGACAGAACCCCTTGGACTCCGGATCGAGTCAAGGAGTGTGCTATTGGGGTTTGATTGATTTACTATGATTTTAGTACATTTGATTGGATGATATGATGTGGACATGTCTGACATGATTGTTGATGACGTAGGCTGACGATAGCTTGTCGACCAGACTCACATATGGAGTAAAGGGGTCCCACACACATGACTACCAGAGAGGTTGAGGGAGAGGTGTGGACAACAACCCTGCCACAACCTACTAGCACTCCCTCCTTGGCTCTAACTATATGTTAATGATTACCTAGTTTGAGAGGACCCACGATGTCGCGAGGGCAGACTGCGATAGTCACTCGTGATGATTCTAAGGGGCGCGAATAAGGCGGGGGCCTTATTCCTTAGAAGCCCTTAGTCTCCCACAAGTTCACCTGGCGGAGTATTGACTCCAGGGGTTATTGTTGTCTACCAATCAGTCAAGAGGTGAGTGGCACCCTTGGAGCACGTGGTGCATCTTGAAGGGCACGTCTCACAAAAGAAACACAAGAGGCGAGTGGCACCCTTGGAGCACGTGGTGCATCCTGAAGGGCACGCCGCGCAAAAGAAACACTAGAGGTGAGTGTCACCCTTGGAGCACGTAGTGCATCGTGAAGGGCACGTTGCGATGATGGTGATAAGGGAACAAACCTATACGGCCCTTAGACAATTAACACATTAATAATTTTTAAAAAATGATGGCAACGCGACCCCTTCTCCACCCACAGGTCGGAAGGTCCACGCGCACTCACAGGATCTTCTCTTCTTCCTCGGCCTGAAGAACTCAACGTTTCTTCTATTTCCCTATCAGGAAATCTACACCCCACATGTTCTCTTCGGTGCGATCCTCCCTTATTTTCTTTCAAAGGATTGGGACTCGCGACTTCGCAAGTTCTCGGTTGATCGCTGGGCTCTCAAATCCCCGAGACCCGATAGTCGGTCAAATCGCTGACTTTTCCCTTGTCGGGACTTCTGCTCTATCACAGCTTCGCTCTATCGTGACTTCGCTACTCGCGATACAAAGTGCTCGGGTTTCCAACTCCCAATACCAGATGCGCCGAAATGCCGATGCGATCCTATCGCGCTTTCGCAACTCGCCACCTTGCATCCTCGTGACCTGGAGTTCCCAATACTTGGGCTCTCACCCTGCGAACTCCCGAGTTCGCGAGATATCTCAATCTCTGCCACCTGTCTTCCATTATCTCCAGCTGTGGCCCACACTTCTCTCCCATCAGGATATTACGTTTCGCGACTTCACTGCTTCCCGTTGCCAAATATTCGACACTTTCTCCCGAGATCACGATAGGCGATCTTGCGAATATTCCAACGGCCCGGGTTGACTTGGATCAACGCTCTGCTTTCCCCTGAGCTCAGAAATATTTGGACGCTTCCTCCGTGACCTCCTTGCACCTCCGCAAGATCCAACAGCTCACGGGACTTCGCAAAAATCTCCTCGAAGGGTTTCGACCGTCTATTCTTCCCAAATGGCTTTCTGCAAAATGAACACAATGCTTCCCCAGGAAGACTTGTTCTCCTGCACGCGAGCTTTCAACACTTGCTCGAACACTTCAATGCACAACCTCTTTGTGCAATCCTTTGACGAATTCGAAGGCCTATTCCTCCTGAGATTTTTCTCGACTTCCCAAGTCCTTTTGAGAACTTCTTGCGCACACTCCTTGCGGCAAATCTTCAACAACTTCTAAGTGTTGGAGTCGTTCGACTCTGCGCACTCCTGCAGCAGTAGTCCTTCGATACTCTGCTCAGAATTGTACTTTTGAGACTTAGCTTGGCCTGTGCACTCCTTGCACGACACTGTGCCTAACTGCACTTCTGAGATGAACGAGAGAAAAATATTTCTCTAATTGAACCCTTCCATCGACGCACTCCTTGCAGACAAATTCAACTGCACTCCTTGCAGGAATTCTCTGGCTCAATTAGAGAAACAATTGAAACTCATTCACTCACCCTCTCAGACTTCAATTCAACCATGAAATCACATACACAACATATAAAATAAAATGTATGACAAGAGGCAAACATCCATGGGAGCAACATCAATACACAGAGAATAGACACATAACCATGGAATTGAATCGAAGCTTTCTTCTATTAATTCAATATCTGTACATGGAGTGTTCTTCATACAATTCTCTGCTTCTTCTTGCTCTCTTGCTTCAATAATCTAATAATACAATGATACAATGAGGGTGTCTGTATCCATTTTCCCTCTTGGACTCTAAAGCTATCAAATTTAGAATTAAATATTCTATCTACTTTACATTAACTATCTTAAATGCCTCATCTACCTAAGGATGAGAGCTATCCGCTCAAGGTCCATTACAATATACAAAGTGCACCTTCATAAATGGCTTCATTTAAGTTTTGCATAACAATCAAAAAGTGTTTCAAAATGTGTTTTGGCTTGTCCAACTATCTCCCGCTTCCACGCTGGCTCGCTTGATGTGATGGTGATGCTCATGCATCATACTCCCTATATTGAAAAATTTCATGGGCTCCTGTCCATGAGCTCCTTCACAGTCTGTCCATGCTTTTGTATCTCTGCTTCAGTCTCCCAGGTGGCATCTTCTACTGGGTGATTCTTCCACTTGACCAGATACTCAAAGTATTCTTTCCTCCTGGTCCGTTTACCCACTCGCTTGTCTAGTATGCATTCCATCTGTGGCTTCTCTGCTATCGGCATTTGCTTTGTCCACTAGATCACTGGTTTCTCAGTTGTAGTCTCTACTTCTTCAGCCCTATATGGGTATAAATCCACAATATTGAATATCAGAGATATTCCGATGCCATCCGACAACTCGATCTCATAAGCATTTTCTACGAATTTCTCCAGGACTCTGCATGGCCCGATTTTCTTCATTTTCAGTTTATTGTATGTTCCCCTCGAGAACATTTCCTTCCTCAAATGTGCCAGAACTAGATCACCAACTTCAAACTGAAGTTGTCTCTTTTGCTGATCTGCTCTACGCTTGTACTCCTAATTTGAATCTATCAGTCGCTGCTTCACCCTGCTCTGAAGGTCCTTCATCACTTCAACGAATTCTTCTGCACTAGCGCTACTAGTCGCAGTCTATTCTGAATCCCTCAATTCATAAACTCCTCTCAGCTGCATCCCATATACAACCTGAAATGGACTTTTTCCTGTACTCCAATTCACCAAATCGTTGTATGCGAACTCTGCCTGTGGCAATATATTATCCCAGCTACTATGGTGATCTATCACCAAGCTTCTCAGCAAGTCTCCCAGACTTCTATTAACTACTTCTATTTTCCCATCCATCTGAGGATGATAAGAAGAACTAAACACCAAGTTAGTTCCTAGCTTCTTCCATAAGGTCCTCCAAAAATGCCCTATGAATTTCATGTCTCTGTCCGAAACAATACTTTTCGGCAATCCATGAAGTCGAATGACCTCCTTGAAAAATAGATTTGCGATATGCGTCGCATCGTTGGTCTTCTAGCATGGAATGAAGTGTGCCATCTTAGAAAACCTATCCACGGCCACAAATATGGAATCAACACTCCTTTGTGTCCTCGACAAACCCAAAGAAAAATCCATGCTTATCACCTCCCATGGCCTCTCTAGTATGGGAAATGGCTGATAAAAACCTGCATTCTGCTTCCTCCCCTTTGAATGCTGACAAAATCTACATCTGTCAACAAATCGCTTGACCTCTGCTTGCATCCCTGGCCAAAAATATGATTCGCTCAACTTCGCGAATGTTTTGTCATGGCCAAAGTGTCCTGCTAATCCACCACTGTGCTTCTCTTTCAACAAATTCTCCCTCATGGAGCATTTCAGAATACACAGTTGATTACCTCTAAACAAAAATCCCTCCTAGATCATATAATCTATCTAAGGGATTCTGTCTCTGAGAACTGGATTCTCAGCTACTTCATACGCTTCTCCAAAGTCTGCATTTCCTGCATACATGTCCCTGAGATTTTCAAAACCCAATGTTTTGACTCGAAATTCCTGCAGCAACAAAGACTTCCTGCTCAAAGCATCAACCACTTTGTTAGCAGTTCCTGAAATATGCTTAATCACAAATGTAAAATTTTGCATATACTCTACCCATTTTGCATGTTTCTGATTCAACTTCTCCTGTTGAGTTACAAATCGCAATGCATGATTATCACTATACAAAACAAATTCTTTTGGGATCAAGTAATGCCTCCACTTCTTCAATGCCTGTATGATAGCATAGAATTCCTTATCATACGTGGAGTATTTCAACTTCGCTTCATCCATCTTCTCGCTGAAATATGCAACTGGTCTGTCCTCCTGACTTAAGACCGCTCTTATGGTGTAACCGCTTGCATCACATTTCACCTGAAATGTCTTCTGGAAATCTGGTAACACCAACACTGGTTGTTCTGTAATCTTCCGCTTCAATAGATTGAATCTCTTCTCAGCCTCTATTTTCCAATGAAAATACTTATGCCGCTTCTTGACTGTGTCCATCATTGCTGTGCTAATTCCACTGAAATTCCTGATGAATTTCCGGTAGAAACTAGCTAAACCATGAAAACTTCTCACCTCAAAAATACTTCTTAGTGATGGACAATTCTTGATCACTTCTACCTTATCCGGATCCATCCTCAACTCATTTTATGAAATAACAAAACCCAAATAAATGAGTTATGTCTTCATAAATGAGCACTTTTTCATATTAATCAATAGCTTCTCCTGCTGTCGCTTCTTTATCGCAATGGCCAAATGCTTCGGATGTTCAGCCTTTGTCTTACTAAATATCAGTATGTCATCCAGATATACGACGACAAAATTTCCGATGAACTCCCTTAGGACTTCATTCATCAACCTCATAAAAGTACTTGGTGCATTTTTCAAGCCAAATGGCATGACTAGCCATTCATACAGTCCTTCGTTTGTCTTGAAGGTTGTCTTCCACTCATCACCTTCTCTCATGCGAATCTGATGATATCTGCTTTTCAAATCTATCTTTGAAAAATAATTTGTCCTACTTAGGCAATCCGTCAAATCATCCATTCTCAGCAATGGAAACCTATACCTGATGGTTATCTTGTTTATTTCCCTTGAGTCGGTACACATTCTCCATCCTCCATATTTCTTTGGACTGAGTACTGTCGGAACAACACATGGACTCAAAATTTCCCAGACCAATCCTTTGTCCAATAGCTCCTGGACCTGCTTCTTGACCTCCTCATTTTCTTGCGGTGTCAATCTGTACGCAGCTTTGTTCGACAAACTAGCTCCTGGTATGAGATCTATGTAGTGACTCACACTCCTCATCAGCGGCAATGAACGAGGTAATTCATCCACTATGATGTCAGTGAACTCTTCCAGTAGTTCCTGAATCTCATGCGGTAGATCATCCACTCTTCTGCTAGTCAGAACAATCCTTGGTTTTCTGACCACAAAGAATTGTGGATCTTCTTTCTTCTCCATCTCCGTAAGAAGCTCCTTCCCACTCATAAAAAGTATCATGTTGCTTACTTCCGGTTTCACCTCCTTATCCTTTATCGGAAGCAACCTGTGTGTCCTCCCATCCTTCTCTAAAGTATATGTGTTCATTCTCCCATCATGAACCATATTTGTATCATATTTCCATGGTCTACCCAACAATAAATGACATACATCCATGGGAATAACATCACATAGTACTTTATCATTATATCCACCTATCTTGAATTTAACTAAACATTGTTTAGTGACACTCACCTGATGTCCCTTCTGTAGCCATGAAACTTTGTATGGACTCGGGTGATCAGTCGTCTCAAGCTCCAATTTCTCTACCATCTTGGTCTAAATGAGATTATCTGTACTACCACTGTCAACAATAACCTTGCATACCCAGTCCTTGGTTTTGCAAGCTATCCTGAATAGTCTGGTCCTTTGAGTTGAGTCCTCCACCTCTTTTCTGAGTGTTAAGAGAACTTTACGCATCATCAACGACCTTCCACCTTCTACACCTTCTGTCTCAACATCCTGCCTCTGCACCTCAGTGATGTGAGCTTCTCCACTATCTTTCTTTTTCTTTGGACACTCGAACGACCTGTGCCCATTCTTTCCACATGTGAAGCATGTGATTACTCCACCTCGGCCTCTTCCCCTACCTCTGGTATGAGGAAAAGTATCTGCATCAACATAATCTCCCTTCTGCTCTGTATGCTATCCTCTCTGTTCAACATGTGGTCCTCGCTGTGAGGTCCCACCTCTTTCAACTCTACCCTGAGGTTTCTTCCATTCCTCCTTAGGTTTCTGGTACTTGTCCTGGGTAACTGATTTGCCTTTGGGATGACTTCTGCCTTGGCCTCATTGTCCTTGCTTACGGCTCAAATTCTCTTCAGCTTTCAAAGCCATATGATAAGCATCCTCCACTGTTCGGATGGTTACCATGCTCAATTCATCCTGAATGTCGTATCTCAGACCATTCAGATATCTAGCAACCTTCTCATCATCGCTCTCCCAATGAACTTCTCTGATGTTCAGTCGATAGAATTCCTCAGTGTATTCTTTCACTGTCATCAGTTTCTGTCTCAGGTTCTGCATCCTCCTTAATAGAGTAATTTGGTAGTCTCTTGGGATGAACTTCGCCTTCATCTTTGCGATCATTCGATCCCAAATCTTAATCTTCTGCTTTCCTTTGCAGCGTCTGTTAGCTTGTAGCTTGTCCCACCACAATGATGCATGTCCTTTCAAGCGCGTGACAACATGCTTGACTTTCTTATCCTCTTCAATATCTTCATAATCAAAGTAGGTGTCAAGAGCTCGGATCCAATCCAGTAGCTCTTCTGCATCCAGATTCCCCTCGTAAACTGGAATGTCCATCTTTGCCTTTGCACCCATCCTGGATATGGCTTTAATCAATCGCTACGTTGCTGCATCTTCGGCTACAACTTCCTCCTCGCGTTCAGCTTCTATATTGCTGTCGGAATCACTCAGATCCACCGCACTTTCTATGCGTCTTTGAGCTATTTCCATCTCTTCAAGCTTTGCTCAGAGCTCTCTCATCTGTCTTTCCATTTCTGGATTTCCTACTGGCCTACCCCTTCTTTGTACCTCCCTGTCCTATGGATCAGGTGATTGTCTCTCTCTTCTCGGTGTCATGGTGAATTTCTCTTCTCTGCTACAGAAAGAAAATAACTTCCCGCTTTGATACCACTTGACGGCAACGCAGCCCCTTCTCCACCCGCAGGTCAGAAGGTCCATGCGCACTCACAGGATCTTCTCTTCTTCCTCGGCCTGAAGAACTCAACGTTTCTTCTATTTCCTTATCGAGAAATCTGCACCCCACAGGTTCTCTTCGGTGCAATCCTCCCTTCTTTGCTTTCATAGGATTGGGACTCGCGACTTTGCAAGTTTTTGGTTGATTGTTGGGCTCTCGAATCCCTGAGACCCGATAGTTGGTCAAATCGATGACTTTTCCCCTGTCAGGACTTCTGCTCTATTGCAGCTTCGCTCTATCGTGACTTCTCTACTCGCGATACCAAGCCCTCAGGTTTCCAACTCCCTATACCTGATGTGCCGAAATGCCGATGCGATCCTATCGCGCTTTCACAACTCGCCACCTCGCGTCCTCGTGACTTGGAGTTCCCAATACTTGGGATCTCACCCTACAAACTCTCGAGTTTGTGAGATCTCTTGATCTCTGCCACCTATCTTCCACTATCTCCATCTGTGGCCCACACTGCTCTCCCGTCGGGATATTGCGTTTCACAACTTCGCTTCTTCCCATTGCCAAATCTTCAACACTTTCTCCTAAGATCACGATAGGCGATCTCGGGAAATAGTCCAATGGCCTGGGTTGACTTGGATCAACACTCTGATTTCCCCTAAGCTCAGAAATCTTTGGACGCTTCCGCCGTGACCTCCTTGCACCTCCGCAAGATCCAACGGCTCACGGGACTTCGCAAAAATCTCCTCGAAAGGTTTCGACCGTCCTTTCTTCCCAAATGGGTTTCTGCAAAATGAACACAATGCTTCCCCACGAAGACTTGTTCTCCTGCACACGAGCTTTCAATACTTGCTCGAACACTTCAATGCACAACCTCTCTGTGCAATCCTTCGACGAATTCGAAGGCCAACTCCTCCTGAGCTTGTTCTCGACTTCCCAAGTCCTTTTGAGAACTTCTTGCGTGCACTCCTTGCAGCAAATCTTCAACAACTTCTAAGTGTTGGAGTCGTTCGACTCTACGCACTCCTGCAGCAACAATCCTTTGATACTCTGCTCAGAATTGTAATTCTGAGACTTAGCTTGGCCTGCGCACTCCTTGCACGGCACTATGCCTAACTGCACTTCTGAGTTGAACGAGAGCAAAATATTTCTCTAATTGAACCCTTCCGTCGACGCACTCCTTGCGGACAAATTCAACTGCACTCCTTGCAGGAATTCTCTGGCTCAATTAGAGAAACAATTGAAACTCATTCACTCACCCTCTCAGACTTCAATTCAACCATAAAATCACTTACACATCATATAAAAGAAAATGTATGACAGGAAGCAAACATCCTTGAGCACAACATCAATACACAAAGAATAGACACATAACCATGGAATTGAATCGAAGATTTCTTCTATTAATTCAATATCTGTACATGGAGTGTTCTTCATACAATTCTCTGCTTCTTCTTTCTCTCTTTCTTCAATAATCTAATAATACAATGATACAATGAGGGTGTCTATATCCGTTTTCCCTCTTGGACTCTAAAGCTATCAAATCTAGAATTAAATATTCTATCTACTTTACATTAACTATCTTAAATGCCTCATCTACCTAAGGACGAGAGCTATCCTCTCAAGGTCCATTACAATATACAAAGTGTGCCTTCATAAATGGCTTCATTTAAGTTTTACGCAACAATCCAAAAGTGTTTCAAAATGTGTGTTGGCTTGTCCAACTATCTCCGGTTTCTGCACTCGCTCGCTTGATGTGTTAGCAATGCTTCTGCATCAAAAAACAACTTCCCTAAATAAATGTCGCCCAGTTCAAAATCTAAGTTCTAAGTCTAAAACTTCTCTAGGGGTAAAATTTTGTTTAACCTTAAGAAAAATACCCTATATAAATAAAAAAATAAAAAGATTAAACTAAAAACCACTTAAGTAATAGTTTTAGTCTTAATAAAAAAATTTGGGTAAAATGAAGAGAGTAAGAATTAAATTAAAATCAGTGGATTTAGATTGTAAAGAAGAATTTAATTATTTAACTTGTGAAAGTGTAAAAGATATTAAATTATTAATAAAAATGAAAAGAGGTTAATTTGCGCAACTGCCATTTTTGGCTCTAATAGAAAGGGGAAAGAAGGGAATAATAAAAATTAGGAAACTTAAGGTAAAAAGCGAGGTCAACATAGTAAAGAATCTGCAATTAAAAACCTTCTAAATTGAACTAAATTAGAAACTTCATTTAGGGAAAGTATTTAAAACCTGTAAGGGAATCTAAGGGACACCTAGGAGTAAATTTAGGAGTAACTCTAGGTGGGTGAGGGAAATAAGACAATTATTAATTTAAAGAAAATAATTATTGGAGGAAAGTGGGGGATGGACGACACTTGTACGAAGGAGAACTATTAGAATATTTCAATTAAAACTTAAATTAAATGAGATTTAGGGAAAGTTTTCAAGTTCTAAAACTCTATAAAAGAGAGGAAGGAGGAGGAAGTAGGGGATCGATTGTTAGCGTAAAGTTACATTGTCAGATTTGTGACTTGACTGATTACTTGTGGGGAGTTGGGATTTCCCAGCTCGGATAGGAGTGGTAGCTCGGCCTTGAGAGGCGAGCTGGGAGCTAGACGTACCGTCTAGATAGTGTGTGTCCCCTTTGTGTCTCAGGGGGCTAAGGGGGAAGCAGAATACTCATAGCGTTGGTTGGGAGGTACCGGTGTGGTCTCAACGGTCGGCGAGCAGGTTTTGTATGAAACGCGCGGACGACACTCAGAGCAAGAGAACAAGCAAAGGTACACCCTTCGGTTGAATGATATGTTGTGTAGGTTGTATGATTTAAATCTGTAGGTATATTTTTAGTGGTCATAAATGGTTTCATTGTGCAAGGAACCCCTCCCTCTAACCTGCTCAAGTTTGGATTAAATTTATATGTCTGAGCAATCTCCAGAAATCGTGTGTCTAAAAATTCTTATGACTGAAACTATATGCCTGAATTTCAAGACTGAATTTTCACATGTCTAAATCAATTCCTAGAATTTTAGGTTTAAATTTCTAATTCTATTTTAACATATCTGATTCTTTGGGTAGAGCGAACACAATAGCAGTATTCACCTTCCACCATAATTGTCTGGGCGCATATGACTCCATTGCCTCTTAAGTGCTTGATTTTTAAAACTAAATCGATTTGTCCGCTACAATTGTTGAAGTATATGTCCGAATTGACTGAATCTACATGTATGTAATGCATTAAGGGATTGAACTGATTGTCGTGCACTTTAGGTTTAGAATTTATGCAGTAAAATTTTATATAATGAAGAATTTATGTAGTGAAATTTTATATAATGAAAATTTTCAAAATTTGTAATGAAATTTTTTAATGTAATTTTTATGTTTAAAAAATTACGTGGTGTAGTTTTGTATTTAGAACTGGCGATGATGCTCTTCCCGTACTCTACAAACTTTTTTATTTTCACTGACTAATGTATCTGGTGAGTTACCTTGGGTCACTTCTCTCTCATACCAAGCAAATTTCCTTGACTGTGGCCCTTCTCCCTTGCTGCTACAGTTTTTGTTTATAATCCAGAACCTCTCCTTTATAACAATTTATCAAAATTTTTGAAAATTGCCTTCATTTCTAGCAACACCTCAGCGATAGTTGATGGACTGTGCTTTAGCAATAGTAGCTCATCTCTCGGAGATCAAACTTTACCCATTCGTAGATAAATTGTTCACCATGCTAATTGATTTCCCTTCTGCTTTAAACTTAAATGACTCACGGATGGACAGTGACTATACTGACCGTTATCCCTTTTTGTAAGCCATCAATCATGGTTTATTTTCCTTTGCTGTAAACTAGACAACACTGGCCCCGCTAAACTCAAAGAACTTGTAGCTAATCGGTAGCGGTCGATTGCAGTGATGTTAGCGAGAACATGTCACGTTCTCGTAGAAACGATGGTGTAACCTTGATGGGATACCCTTGCCTTATGATCGTTGGACGCGATTTCACGCTGGAAGTGTTAAAAGTGGACAATGCCTGTGGCAGTCGCAGTGATTTGCTTTTATTTCCCAGCCTTGACCCATTTTTCTCTCTTTCCCCTTTTGCCCTCATGCCCAGCTTAAACAGTAACTCTCAGCGTTATTCCTGGCAAAATTTCTTGGGATGACAGTCCTGTGTAGTGTTCTCTGACAGGTCAGAGGAAGAGTAAACCTAGATTCCTTTTTCCAGATTGTTTTCTTTTGCTATTTTTGTAATGCTTAATGTCTGCCAGGCGTACATGCACCGATCCTTCATAGTTTGGAGGCCCTTTATTGTAATGATCTTGGGTTAACTCCATGACCCTCATAGTTAGTTATGCCCCAAAATAGTGAAATGTGGCAGATTTTAATTAACCAATTTCCTAAAAGTTTGTAAACTGTTATTAAATTAGCTTTAATTCTAGTAAGCTTTTACTAAATGTATTTATCCTTTAAATGGGGGAGCCTAATTGAATGACTGATAAGAGTTTTAATTTCTTAAAGAACGAAATTTAATTTAGCCCTTAGAGAGGGGAAGGTAATTACCTCAACCTCTTTTATAACTTAGGCAACTTGTACTAATCACCTTCAAATTTTTAGATCTATAGTTGTAATGAATAGGTAAGGTAAGGTTCTTGCACCTCAGGGTAAAGTAGTTCTAGTTATTAATTGATCTTGACCCTTTTCTTCTTTCATTTAAATTGTAATTATTTCATTTTAGCCTTTATCATTTTATTCTGATATGTGGTGAACGGATAATGTACTTTAGCCATCATAGCGTAGACCTTTATTGTTTAGATGGACAAAGCATATGATCATTATAAAAACTTGTTTAGACCTCTGCATATGTTAGGAATGGTTAAGTTTTTAATGGATTTTTATTAGAGAAACGAGGTACCTTTATTAATAAAAACAAATTATTATTATTATTATTGTGGTAGGAATGGTTAAGTTTTTAATGGATTTTTATTAGAGCAACGAGGTACCTTTATTAATAATAACAAATTATTATTATTATTATTGTGGGATAAGGAATTGTGTAAATATTGTTAAGAGATGCCTAGTCTATCCTCGAGATATTGTTGTGTACACATATGTAATTACTGGATATTGATGTTAAACTCGAACACCTTAACACCTAATAATATGGTAGGGCATTTTGATTTAGGTAGTGCTCTGTTGACACTGTAATTTCAAAATTGCGCTTATGTTTTTTTCAAAGCTAAATTTAAACTGCACCTTATTGATAAATCACTTTTAGACATGTTATGATGGGCATGTAACTAATGTTTATGTTGGAGATAAAAGTACTTCTTAAGATCTTCTTAATTATTGCCATCACGTTGGTTAATGCTAGTGTTGATTTTATAGCTATTGCGTCAAATGAGTTTAGAATATTGCGCTAATTATGGATTATAATTGTGGCATTGTTGTGTAAATTGTTGGTTCATAATTATCGATCTTTGATTTATAAATTCAGATTATTGCATTAATGTTACTGTGGATCTTTAATGATTACGTTGAACGATCTTAGAATATTGCGTTAATTTTGACCTAGGATTGTAGACTAATGTTAGTCACTACGTTAAATGATAATTTGTAGCTATACAGTATTTTTACGATTATAACTAGTGATTAATTATATTGTTAAATGTTAAATCTAGTCAAGGTTCGGACTTGCACAATAAGATACTTCAATGCTAAATTAGAGGGTACCTTGATGACAAATTATGATCTATAGTTGCGCGACAGAATGGCCTTAAGACTAATGTGGATTGTAGCCCTTTGTTTAATCAATGTTGTATTGGGTCGTAAACTTTTGTGTGCTTGGTTTGTTGTAACGGGGGGGATGTAGACACCTCCATGTTCCTCAGAACAGTCACCAGACTTGAGACCTTAAATGGTTAAAATCGATGGGAACCTAGGCTTGAGCGTTGCTTATGTGTCTTGGAGGTCCTAACCATTGTAGGGTAGGACGGATGGGTAGTCAGTCTTTTTATTGTCGGTTGAATGTTGTTCTTTACTGGCATATGTTGATGTGCATCTTAGATATTTATGTTGATGTCACAGTTGCTTGCGTCATGATTGTCGTCAAGTGGCGGTGCAGAGTATAATGTCTTGTTACCCTTGTACACACGCACACACAAAAAAAAATTTCACTTTTTATAAGAGGTTATCGACGTAATGAGGAGGTTCATTACATTTCTCCATTAAATTTATTATTGAAATAATTTCTTTTGTATTCACTTTGAATTATACTACACTCATCACTTCACTTTATTATTTACCTTTTAAAATCGCTTAAACCACTTTGATTACTTTGACCTTTTGGGGCTTCTAGATGACATATGAGGGTCCTCCAACTTCGTAAGGCCACAATTCTCAAACCGTGAGGAGTTATGTGACGTTCTACATACCACCAGTAGTGGCATGACATATACTATCCATATAGAATATTATTACCTGAAAATATATCATAACTCATACCATTACCCATCAAACAAACTTGGGTCCATTACCCAAACCTGGGGTCTCCAACTTCTCTTGTCCATAACTCTCTAACCGTGAATAATTATGTGGCATTTCACATACCACCAGAAATGACATGACAAGCACTATCCATCTAGGATATTTTCCCTGACAAATTCACTTTCCTTCATCTCATTATTCCACAATTAAGCATGGGTTCTCTTACTCCACAAAGCATCTTCCCGTGAGGGATTTCACCATAAGGGGAACACTTTGGAGTTCATCCATATTTACTTCTTATCAACCATGAGAAAACAATAATGAGTCCTATTTACATCAAACAATATTGGGTCCATTACCTAAACCTTTGTGCTACGGGGCTTTCTTAGAGGGTTGACATCAATGACAACCAACCTTAATCAACACATTTTACCTTTGTGTAATAAAAATTCACATTGATACTTATTGCACCATAGTATACAATGGATGTATGGATGGTATTGTGGGTAGTTTACTTCTCACACCACTAAAAATATTAGTGAATAAACGAATACACGATTAGATTACCTTGCGCCATGGACTATGTTGTGATTAAATAATTAGATTGTTTGCGTGCCATGAATAATGATGATGTATGATCAATTAAGTGATTAAGATTATGCGTGAAATGAATGGTGTTGATTTGTGTTTAATTTGATAATTAGATCATGCACACATCTTGAAATTAACGAGGATTTATTGTTGAATTCTGTAATTGATTAATCGTGTGCCTTGGTATAAATTAGATGTTTGTTTATGCCTTGATCATGTGAATGTTGAATGGTTTATAATTTGTTATCTTGCACTGTTACTTATATGAATTGTGATTGTTGGAATTTAGTTACTCTTGTGTCATTAAATAAGTTTATATGCAATTAATCAAGTGAATGGTTGTTTGTACGCCCTGGAATTAATGTCGATATAACTAGTCTTAAATGGGGTTTATTATGGAACACTTCATTGATGTCTAATTGCATCCATTAATTGATGTATGCTTGTAGTAGAATCTTATCGCACCTGAATAACTGTTCATTTCATGTGAATCTTGAATGTTTTAGAATTTTTTATCTTGCACTGTTACTTATATGAATTGTAATTGTTGGAATTTAGTTACTCTTGCATCGTTATAAAAGTTGATATACGATTAGTCAAGTGAATGGTTTTTTGCACGCCCTAGAATTAATGTTGATATAATTAGAATTGATTTATTGCGACTTTGTAGTAAAATTTATTGCGTGACTTAATTTAAGTGGGTGTGCGATTACTTCTTTATTCTCTTGCACCTTGATTTTAATGTTAATTAATCTTCCATCTTGAATTATTGATTTATGAGTGATTTAGTGACTAGTTATCGTGAGTTGTTGCTTAATTGGTTATCAAAATGTTTAGGAATTATTACTCTCATGAGCAGTGTATATTTAATGTTGATGTATGATAAATAAATATGATGGGTAACCGTGCACCATGTTTAATTGTGGATTAAGAATTGAAGGATTGATGGTCCTTATGAAATGCGTTGAAGGTTGAAGGTTTAAGATTGTACTGTAACGTGTTGTTATTAATGGTAGAATGCAAAGTTTTTGCGCTACTGTAATTAATATGTTAATACATCGATGTGTGGCATGATTCATACATTGGTGTGCGTGTCATAATTCACGGTGACGACATGTCGACCATGTGTCCTATTGGATTATTAATGTTCATTATTGTTTCATTAATTTATGTGATTGATGTGTCGACGACGTTGACTATTTATCATGATGTTTAATTTTTCCCAACATAGCTTAAACGAAAAAAAAAAATGTTTCTATTGTACACATCTGTTAGCAAGTAAATTATTTATTACATTTCAAAAGCAACTAAGTAATTCAAAAAGAATATCAAATTATTTATTACAAGCAACATTTGTTAATAAGTGAATTCTTTATTGCAAACACATTTGTTAATAAGTGAATTGTTTATTACACTTCAAAAATTGAAAATATCAAATTATTTATTACATACAAATACATAATATATATTATAATATAATTTCAAACTATTATGTTAGTAAGTAAATTCAAACAAAAAATCAAATTATTTGTCACAAACACATAGCACATAATAAATCAATTTAAACACTTTTTCAAATTATTTATTACAAATACATCAATAAGTAAATTCAAAGAGTATTGGATTACTTATCACAAACACATTTGTTAGTAAGTGAATTATTTATTACACTTCAAAAACAACTAAATAAAATAAAAAAATACCAAATTATTTGTTACAAACAATATTTGTTAATAAGTGAATTATTTATGACAAACACATTATTTATTACACTTCTAAAAGAACTAAGTAAATTAAAAGAATATATCAAATTATTTATTACAAACAACATTTTTTAGTAAGTAAATTATTTATTATACTTCAAAAACAATTTAATACAAACACAAAAACAACTAAGTAAATTCAAAGAGAATATCAAATTATTCATTACAAACTGTTAGTAAGTGAATTATTTATTACAAACACATCAATAAGTAAATTCAAAG
>ML788787.1:169371-192831 GCA_009831015.1 Picea engelmannii
TTGCAAATATCAAATTATTTATTACATACAAATACATAATATAAATTATAATATAATTTCAAACTATTATGTTAGTGAGTAAATTCAAACAAAATATCAAATTATTTGTTACAAACACATAACACATGGTGAATAAATTCAAAAACTTATTCAAATTATTTATTACAAATACATCAATAACTAAATTCAAAGAGTCTCAGATTATTTATTACAAACAAATACTACAAATTGTTAGCAAGTTATTTATTATAGAAGTATCAAATTATTTTTTATTACAAACACATTTTTGTTAGCAAGTTATTTATTACAAAAGTATCAAATTATTTATTTTTAATGTTTTGAGTGAACCTTTTGATTTTCCCTTGAGTGTGGAAGATCCCAATCATTGAATACATGTAAGAGGGTGGGTTTGAGAAGTCACATCCCATAGTTATTGGGTGTTAATGTTTTGGTAGCTGCGGGAAGTATTTTCCTCCTAGAAAACCTTTCTTAGAAGAGAAGAAGATTCCATAAGTCAAAGGAAGACCATTGAATAGTGGAAGAACACCCCAGAAGAGAAGTCGACCCACATGAAAAGAATAAAGTGAAATTAGAACCTCSAGGAAGAGAAGTCGACCTAGCTAAAGTGACTTGAAGGATATAAATAAGGAGACGTCTTGCTCATTTGGAGACACACACGCACTCATATCTCACTCAAGAAGAAGGCGCTCATCTGAGTGAAGGAAGAAAGACGCAACACTGCAACTCTTGGAGACTCTTCGTTATTCTTGGTGGTGATTTCTCTTGTGCGCTCTCTTTGGAAGAGGTGCACTATCTATGTATGGTGTTGTTGTTGCAACTATTTGGTATGCTAGATCTATGTGGTGTGCTAGCCTTGTGTTAGGGTTTCTTCATTATCTATTTCTCTTGAGATATGGTTCATGGTAGGATTATATTATTGACATAATCTATCTAAGAAAGGTTGGTTGGGTTTTTCCCCGGGTTTGGGGTTTTCCCGGGATAAACTCTTGTGTCTTCATGTGCTTGTTTATGCTATTCATATTTCAAGTACTTGATATAATCCTTAATGTAAAAGAATATCTAAGAATATCTAATCCTTAATGTTCATATTTCAAGTACTTGATATTGCTCTGAAAAATTAATAAAAATCTAATTCTTCACTCTGCGTTCAATAAGGTGCTGATAAAATATATTACATCAGCGTTTGCATCATGTGACAGTTGTGAACTCAAGCCCTGCGCCTTAATCACTTCACTGGAAAATTTTACTATGTAAATATCATTGTTGGCTAATTTGTTTGATAAAATGTGTATTACTCCAGTGATTGCATCATGTGGCATCTGTAAACTCAAGCCTTGTGCTTTCATCACTTTACTGGTGAAATCTAACCGTGTAAATATCATGCTGGCCTATTTTTTCTATATGCTCATTTGGCAATGGCCCATTTGAACTCAGCATCTTCATCAGTTTTAACGGAGAATTTAACACTGAATACTTATCGGTCATTGGTGAATTCGTCCTGTGTGTTCTTCACTTGTTTTTGGCAAGGTATCTCCGCCCTTCATCCATCCTTACAACCCCGTTTCATCATCTCATCCCCTTTTCTGCGTTGGGTTGGCATTCACTCTACGTTTTTATCATTGCAGTATTCCTGTGGATGGTGTGATCTGTTATATATTTATCTGTGGATGGTGTGATCTATTATATATTTATCTGTGGATGGCGTGATTTGTTATATATCATTGCAGTATTTATGTGGATGGAGTGATCTATTATATATTTATCTGTGGATTGCGTGATCTGTTATATATCTTTGGATGGTGTTTTTTTCATTGCAATATTCATGTCACATGCATTTATCTATGATGTTAGCAACAACATGTCGCGTTCTCGTAGCAACGGTGGTGTAACCTTGATGGGCTACCCTTGCCTTATGATCGTTGGATGTGATTTCGAGCTGGAGGTGTTAAAGTGGACAACGCCTGTGGCAGTCACAATGATTTGCTTTTATTTCCCAACCTTGATCGATTTTTCTCTCTCGCCCCTTTTGCCCTCATGCCCATATTAAACAGTAACACCCAACGTTATTCCCAACAAAATTTCTTGGAATGACAGTCCTGTGTAGTGTTCTCTGACAGGTTAGATGAAGAGTAAACCTAGATTCCTTTTTCCAGATTGTTTTCTTTTTCTATTTCTGTAATGCTTAATGTCTGCCAGGCGTACATGCACTGATTCTTCATAGTTTGGAGGCCCTTTATTGTAATTCTCTTGGGTTAACTCCATGACCATCATAGTTAGTTATGCCCCAAAATAGTGAAACGTGGTAGATTCTAACTAAACAATTGCCTAAAAGTTTGTAAACTTTTATTAAATTAGATTTAATTCTAGTAAGTTTTTACTAAATGTATTTATCCTTTAAATAGGGGAGCCTAATTGAATGACTGATAAGAGTTTTAATTCCTTAAAGAAAGGAATTTGATTTAGCCCTTAGAGAGGGGAAGGTAATTACCTCAACCTCTTATATAACTTAGGCAACATGTACTAATCACCTTCAGATTTTTAGATCTATCACTGTAATGAATAGCTAAGGTAAGGTTCTTGCACCTGAGGGTAAACTAGTTCTATTTATTAATTGTTCTTGACCCTTTTCTTCTTTCATTTAAATTGTAATTATTTCATTTTAACCTTTATCATTCTATTCTGATATGTGGTGAATGGATAATGTACTTGAGCCATCATAGTGTAGACCTTTATTGTTCAAATGGACAAAGCATATGATCATTATAAAAACTTGTTTAGACCTCTTCATTTGTTAGGAATGGTTAAGTTTTTAATAGATTTTTATTAGAGCAACAGGGTACCTTTGTTAATAAGAATAAATTATTATTATTATTATTGTGGTAGGAATGGATAAGTTTTTAATGGATTTTTATCAGAGTGATGAGGTACCTTTATTAATAATAACAAATTATTATTATTGATATTGTGGGATAAGGAATTGTGTAAATATTGTTAAGAGATGCCTAGTCTATCCTGGAGATATTGTTGTGTACACATATGTAATTACTGGATATTGATGTTAAACTCGAACACCTAAACACCTAATAATATGGTAGGGAATTTTTTTCTAGGTAGTGCTCTGTTGACAATGTAATTTCAAAATTGCGCTTATGTTGTTTTTAAAGCTAAATTTAAAATGCACCTTATTGATAAATTGCTTTTAGACATGTTATGATGGGCATGTAACTGATGTTTATCTTGGAGATAAAAGTACTTCTTAAGATCTTCTTAATTATTGCCATCACGTTGGTTAATGCTAGTGTTGATTTTATAGCTATTGAGTCAAATGAGTTTAGAATATTGCGCTAATTATGGATTATAATTGTGGCGTTGTTGCGTAAATTGTTGGTTCATAATTATCGATCTTTGATTTATAAATTCAGATTATTACATTAAGGTTACTGTGGATCTTTAATGATTGTATTGAACGATCTTAGAATATTGCGCTAATTTTGACCTAGGATTGTAGACTAATGTTAGCCACTACATTAAATGATAATTTGTAGCTATCCAATATTTTTACGATTATAACTAATGATTAATTATATTGTTAAATGTTAAATCTAGTCAAGGTTCGGACTTGAACAATAAGATCCTTCAATGTTGAATTAGAGGGTACCTTGATGAAAAATTATGATCTATAGTTGTGCGATGGAATGGCCTTAAGACTAATGTGGATTCTGGCCCTTTGTTTAATCAATGTTGTACTGGGTCGTAAAATTTTGTGTGCTTGTTCTGTTGTGTTGGGTGGGATGTAGAAACCTCCATGTTCCTCAGAACAGTCACCAGCCCCGAGACCTTAAATGGTTAAAATCGATGGAAACCTGGGCTTGAGCATTGCTTATGTGTCTTGGAGGTCCTAACCATTGCAGGGTAGGATGGATGGCTAGTCAGTCTTTTTATTGTCGGTTGAATGTTGTTGTTTACTGGAAGTTGTTGATGTGCATCTTAGATCTTTATGTTGATATTGCAGTTGCTTGCATCATGATTGTCATCAGGTGGCAACGCAAAGTATAATGTCTTGTTACCCTTATACACACTCACACACACAAAAAAAATTGGACTTGTTATAAGAGGTTGTCGGCGTAACGAGGAGGTTTGTTACATATGGTGTCAGAGCAGGTTTGACCCGCGACTTGGGATCACTACGGCTTTCATTGACATGATTTGATTATACTGTTGTTGATCGAGTTGATTGTGTGCGTGCAGGTAATCATTCTTAGAGGACGCTACGGAGCCAGACGATAGGTTGGTAGGGGAGGAGGCGTGATGCCTCCAGTAGCATCCACACCTGAGGGGTCTAACCCCCAGGGAGACGAGAAGGCTCTTGGACAGGAGCAGATATAAGTTGGCTATGTAGTCGGGATGATGAGATCCTTTCATCACATGTCTGAGGAACAGATCAGCCGTTTGGACAGAGATGAGGCCAGAGCGCTAGCGCCCGCTGAGGTTTCGCCACACACATCTGTCGTTACTGGTAGCATTCACCATGAACTCGAGAAGGTCAAATTTCTCGAGTTCTTTGGTGCCCCGGACAACACAGCCATCGAGGCATGGTTTGAGAACATGGTGATGTGCTTCGCACTTCATTATTATACCTCCAACATGAAGGTATGCATGGTGGTTATTCAACTGAAGGGGAGTACTCTTCTATGGTGGAAGACGCTCCTACTGCAACTGAACATGGCCGTCGAAGACGTGTCATGGGAACTGTTTGGGGAACGGTTCCAAGAGAGGTACCTTTCAGAGGAATTCATTGAGCGTTAGCTCAATAAGTTCAATGCCTTACGACAGGGAGGTTGTCAATGCCTGATAACAAGGCCCATTTTATGGAACTGCTCTGGTACGTTCCGCACCTTAACACTGAAAAACTTAAGGTCAACAGGTTCGTGTTCGGCCTTAACGACAACCTGCGTGCAAAGGTTAGGATTTTGATGCCCAAAACCTTGGACGATATCATCCAGAAGGCCCTCATAGCATAGGAGGATCTTATCAGTGGGGGTCATACCAGGACTCCAGTGAGACCAGCACGACAGGTTTCATCTGGAACACAACAACACCAGAAACCAGCGAGACATACGCTGGGATATTGTGTCTTACAGAGGGGATCCACTTTCACCACACCCCACCGACCACCACATTAGCAATGGACACCTTATAGGAGACAACAACATCAACAACAATGTCGTCCGCAGCAGCAACAATTTAGGCCTGTTCAGCAGAACAGACCAGGGTTCCAGGCCAGTGGGTTGTCATCTTCTACTTCCGGTACCAGGACTACTCGGTTGAAGAAGGGGTGTTGGACGTGTGGGGCGCCACACTACCAGTGCGACTATCCTATGGAGAGGACCAAAGCGTCCAGATCAGTCGGAACCACTACCGTGGGAGATATAGGCAAGGCCCATCGGATTCATGCAGCAATGAATAACCACCAGGCAGAGCACCAGTTGACTGTGCTCGAGATGACAGGCACTGTCGCTGACCAGACCCTTAGTATTTTGATATATCCTAGTGCTACCGAGAGTTTCATTTATGGTGCAGTGCTAAAAAGGATTAAGGTAAAGGCAGTCGAACAGGACGAGTTTAGCTTTGTAGAGATGGTTTCGGGAGCCAAACAGAAGGTTGGAGGAAAGGTTATGGGCTATGCCCTTAACCTGGGAGAGTTTGTCACAAGGGCCAACCTATATGTCACGATCTTAGGATCTGATGATGTCATGATTGGTATGGATTGGTTGGAGTTTCATGAGGCGATACTCAACTGTAAGACAAAACGATTGAGCTTGGTTGATGATGAGGGACAGAGACATGTGATTGTAGGATGGAACCAGGGAGTTTCCCTGAGGTTTGTTTCTTCCTTATAGTTACGGAAGAGTATGCACAAGGGGTGTAATATTTATGTGATCCTTGCGCCAAACGAGAAGGGAGTAGCAGAAGGTATGGAACAACTTCTAGTAGTGAAGGAGTTTGCAGACGTATTTCCAGAGGAGTTACCTTGGATGCTGCCGAAAAGGGAATTGGAGTTTACCATAGACCTAAAACCGGGGATTGAACCAATAGCAAGAATGCCTTATCGGATGTTGACCTTGGAGTTACAAGAGTTGAAAATGAAACTGAAGGAGTTGCTGGACCTGGGACTAACACATCCTAGTGTGTCACCATGGGGTGCACCGGTTATATTCATACGAAAGAAGGATTGATCGTGGAGGCTTTGCATTGACTACTGTCAACTGAACAAGGCCACGATCAAGAATCAATATCCCTTGCCGAGAATTAATGATCTATTCGATCAAATGAAGGGTGCGACGGTGTTCTCCAAGATCGATTTGCGATCAGGGTATCACCAGTTATAGATCAAGGAGGATGATGTCCCTAAGACCACTTTTAAAACGAGGTTTGGACATTACAAGTTTACTATTTTACCATTTGGACTAACAAACTCCCCAGGAGTATTTATGAGTTTGATGAACGGGGTGTTTCGCGAGTACCTGGACAAGTTCGTCCAAGTGTTCATTGACGATATTTTTATTTATTCACGTACGACAGAGGAGCATGAGGAGCACTCACACTTGGTACTACAGTGTCTGCGAGAGCAAAAACTGTATGGGAAATTGTCCAAATGCTCTTTTTATCAATCGAGGATTCACTACTTAGGGCATGTTATCTCCGACGAAGGTATCGTCGTGGATCCAGCCAAGGTCAAGGCTATTATGGAATGTCCTGCACCGACGAATGTCACAGAAGTGCGTAGCTTTATGGGTTCAGCAGGATACTATCGATGGTTTGTTGAGGGATTTTTGAAGATAGCAAATCCAATCATGGAATTGCAGAAGAAAAACAAGAAGTTTGTTTTGAACGAGAAATGCACGGAAGCATTTCGGAGGCTTAAAGAGTTGTTGACAACAACGCCGATACTAAAGGTCCCTGACATGGATGTGGACTTCTTGGTATGCACTGATGCATCCAAGGAAGGTTTAGTCGGAGTCTTGATTCAAGACGGACGAGTGATTGCTTACATTTCGAGGAAACTGAGAAGGCATGAGGAGAACTACGCAACACACGATTTGGAGTTATTAGCCATCGTATATTCCTTGAAGGTTTGGAGACACTACCTTATTGTATGAAAATTTGAATTAAAGGCTGATCATTGTGGACTATAACACATTTTTACGCAAAGCGACCTGAACGCATGACAACGACGTTGATCAGAATTTCTTAGTGAGTACGACTTTGAGATTACTTACATAAAGGGAATAGTGAACTGAGTGGCGGATGGTTTGAGTCGAAGACCACACATCTTCTCAGTGTTTCCTCTTCAAATGAATCTACGTGAGAAGATTCTCACTTTACAGTGTGACGATGACTGGTACAAAGAGGTCGAGCGTTTTATCGGACAAAACAGAATGATGGTACCACAATATGAGGGATTTTCATTTGATAGCGATGGTTTATTGAGATTTAAAATTCGAATTTATGTACCACCAAACAACGAGTTGAGGATGTTGATCCTAAGCGAGGCGCATAGAACAATTTACATGGCTCACCCGGGGGTCATGAAGATGAGGGAAGACCTTAAACCCTTATTCTTCTGGAAGGGAATGAAGGATGACATAGTCAACTATGTGGCTAGATGTCTAGAGTGTCAGTAGGTAAAGGCTGAACATAGACACCTAGTAGGATTAATTCAACCACATGCCGTTCCGGAATCAAAATGAGAGGTTATTTCGATGGATTTTATTGTTGGATTGCCACTGACGGCAAGGAGACATGACTCGATTTTTGTAGTAGTAAACACTCTGATGAAGAGTGCTCACTTTATTCCTGTGCATACGACATATCAGGCACCTGACATAGCTAGAGTTTTCATCAGTGATATTGTGAGGCTGCATGGCATGTCTAAGAGGATTATATCCGATCGAGGATCAATGTTTACTGGATGATTTTGGACAAGTTTCCAAGAGGCCTTGGGAACCCAACTTAACTTTAGTACTGCATATCACCCAGAGACTGATGGACAGACCAAGCGAATGAATGAAACCTTGGAGGACATGTTGCGCATGTATTTGATGGACCAACAAAAGTGTTGGGAGGAATTCTTTCCACTAGTGGAGTTCACTTACAACAACAGTTACCAGAGCACCATTAAAATGGCGCCTTTCGAGTTTCTTTACAGGCGACCATGTCGGATGCCCTTGAGTTGGGATCGGCTTGAGGATAGGGTCTTGGTGGGACCAGAAGTGATCCAAGAAATGGAAGAGAAAATTCAAACCATAATACAAAGGATTAAAGAAGCACAGGATCGACAGAATAGTTATGCCAATACGCACCGAGTCGATCGTAGTTACGAGGTCGGTGATCGGGTCTTCTTGCGGGTTAAAATACATAAGAGTTTGATCAAGTTTGGAAAGGGAGCTAAAGTCTCTCCTAGGTTCATGGGACCTTTCGAGATTGTGGAGAGAAAGGGGCCCGTGGCCTATCGATTAGCCTTGCCTGATTCTTTGAGGCGTATGCATGATGTTTTTCATGTATCTGTTTTGAGACATTATATTAGTAATCCTACACATGTGATTGACATGAGTTCCTTGCAGGTATCGGACGAGGGAGCACTCATGGCTGAGTCGGTCTGCATCTTAGATCACTGTGTTCGATAGTTATGACGTAAAACGGTAGATCAGGTCAAGGTCCAATGAGACAATTACAGTATGCACTCGGCGACCTTGGAGGACACATATGATATGCGCCAACAGTTTCCATTTTTGTTTGATAGATAGACATATGATACTGTGATACACTTATTTTGGAATTTATAATATGAAACTTCGGGATGAAGTTTGGACCAAGAGGGGGTGTATGTAAAATCCCGCTCTATCGCACTAAGAAAACTTATTCTTTGAGGACACTTGCTCACAAGTGATCTGGATTATTATGATACTAAAATGTTTGACTTTGATTATGATGCCTTATGATAGATGACATGATGTTTTACTGCATTGACATAGACATGTGCTATTGACTCGGTTTTACTGAGTGTGCATGGTTTTGGACCTTGAGGATGTAGAGGCATTGACAGAACCCCTTGGACTTCGGATCGAGTCAGGGAGTGTGCTATTGGGGTTTGATTGATTTACTATGATTTTAGTACATTTGATTGGATGATATGATGTGGACATGTCTAACATGATTGTTGATGATGCAGGCTGACGATAGCTTGCCGACCAGACTCAGATATGGAGTAAAGGGGTCCCACACACATGACTACCAGAGAGGTTGAGGGAGAGGTGTGGACAGAATCCCTGCCACAACCTACTAGCACTCCCGCCATGGCTTGAACTATAGGTTAACAATTAACTAGTTCGAGAGGACCCATGATGCCGCGAGGGCAGACTGTGATAGTCCCTCGTGATGATTCTAAGGGGAGCGCAATAAGGTGGGGACCTTATTCCTTAGAAGCCCTTAGTCTCCCACAAGTTCACCTGGCGGTGTATTGACTCCAGGGGTTATTGATGTCTACCAATAAGTTAATAGGCGAGTGTCACCCTTGGAGCACGTGGTGCATCCTGAAGGGAACGTCGCGCAAAAGAAACACAAGAGGAAAGTGGCACCCTTGGAGCACATGGTGCATGCTGAAGGGCACGCTGCGCAAAATAAACACTAGAGGCAAGTGGCACCCTTGGAGCACGTAGTGCGTCCTGAAGGGCATGTCGCGATGATGGTGATAAAAGAACAAACCTAGACGGCCCTAACACAATTAACACGTTGAGAATTTTTAAAAAATAACTTCCCTAAATAAATGTCGTCCAGTTCAGAATCTAAGTTCTAAGTCTAAAACTTCTCTAGGGGTAAAATTTTGTTTAACCTTAAGAAAAATACCCTATATAAATAAAAAAATAAAAATATTAAACTAAAAACCACTTAAGTAATAGTTTTAGTCTTAATAAAAGTTTTCGGGTAAAATGAAGAGAGTAAGAATTAAATTAAAATCAGTGGATTTAGATTGTAAAGAAGAATTTAATTATTTAACTTGTGAAAGTGTAAAAGATATTAAATTATTAATAAAAATGAAAAGAGGTTAATTTGCGCAACTTCCATTTTTGGCTCTAATAGAAAGGGGAAAGAAGGGAATAATAAAAATTAGGAATCTTATGGTAAAAAGTGAGGTCAACATAGTAAATAATCTGCAATTAAAAACCTTCTAAATTGAACTAAATTAACAACTTCATTTAGGAAAAGTATTTAAAACCTGTAAGGGAATCTAAGGGACACCGAGGAGTAAATTTAGGAGTAACTCTAGGTGGGTGAGGGAAATAAGATGATTATTAATTTAAAGAAAATAATTATTGGAGGAAAGTAGGGGATGGACGACACTTGTACGAAGGAGAACTATTAGAAGATTTTAATTAAAACTTAAATTAAATGAGATTTAGGGAAAGTTTGGAAGTTCTAAAACTCTATAAAAGAGAGGAAGCAGGAGGAAGTAGGGGATCGACTGTTAGCGTAAAGTTACATTGTCGGATTCGTGACTTGACTGATTACTTGTGGGGAGTTGGGATTTCCCAGCTCGGATAGGAGTGGTAGCTCGGCCTTGCGAGGCGATATGGGAGCTAGATGTACCATCTGGATAGTGTGTGGCCCCTTTGTGGGTCGGGGGGCTAAGGGGGAAGCAAAGTAATCATAGCATTGACTGGGAGATACCGGTGTGGTGTCAATGGTCGACGAGCAGGATTTTCACAGAGCGCGCGGACGACACTCAGAGCAGGCGAACAGGCAAAGGTACGCCCTTCGGTTGAATGATAGACTGTGTAGGTTGTATGATTTAAATCTGTAGGTATATTGTTAGTGGTCATAAATGGTTTCATTGTGCAAGGAACCTGTCCCTCTAACCTGCTCGAATTTGGATTAAATTTATATGTCCGAGCAGTCTCCGGAAATTGTGTGTCTAAAAATTCTTATGACTGAAACTATATGCCTGAATTTCAAGATTGAATTTTCACATGTCTAAATCGATTCCTGGAATTTTAGGTTTAAATTTCTAAGTATGTTTTAACATATCTGAGTCATTGGGTAGAGCGAACACAATAGCAGTATTCACCTTCCAACATAACTGTCCGGGCGCATATGACTCTATTGCCTCTTGAATGCTTGATTTTTAAAACTAAACTGATTTGTCCACTACAATTCCTTAAGTATATGTCTGAATTGACTAAATCTACATGTATGTAATACATTAAGGGATTGAACCGACTGCCATGCACTTTAGGTTCAGAATTTATGCAGTAAAATTTTATATAATGAAAAATTTATGCAGTGAAATTTTATATAATGAAAATTTTCAAAATTTGTAATGAAATTTTTTAATGTAATTTTTATGTTTAAAAAATTACATGGTGTAGTTTTGTATTTAGAATTGGCGATGATGCCCTTCCCGTACTCTGCAACCTTTTTTATTTTCACTGACTAATGTATTGGGCGAGTTACCTTGGGTCACTTCGCTCTCAGACCAAGTAGATTTCCTTGATTGTGGCCCTTCTCCCTTGCTGCTATGAATTCTGGTTATAATCAAGAACCTCTCCTTTATAACATTTTATCAAAATTTTTGAAAATTGCCTTCATTTCTAGCAACACCTCAGCGATAGTTGATGGACTGTTCTTTAGCAATAGTAGTTCCTCTCTCGGCAATCAAACTTTACCCATTCATAGATAAACTGTTCACCGTGCTAATTGATTTCCCTTCTGCTTTAAACTTAAATGACTCGTGGATGGACAGTGACTCTACTGACCATTATCCCTTTTTGTAAGCCATCAATCATGGTTTATTTGCCTTTGCTGTAAACTAGACAACGTTGGCCCCATTAAACTCAACGAACTTGTAGCTAATCGGTAGCGGTCGATTGCAGTGATGTTAGCGACAACATGCCGCGTTCTCGCAGCAACGGTGGTGTAACCTTGATGGGATATCCTTGCCTTATGATCACTGGACGTGATTTCGCGCTGGACATGTTAAAAGTGGACAACGCCTGTGGCAGGCGTAGTGATTTTCTTTTATTTCCCAGCCTTGACCCATTTTTCTCTCTCGCCCCTTTTGCCCTCACGCCCAGCTTAAACGGTAACACTCAGTGTTATTCCTGACAAAATTTCTTGGGATGACAGTCCTGTGTAGTGTTCTCTGACAGGTCAGGGGAAGAGTAAACCTAGATTCCTTTTTCTGGATTGTTTTCATTTTCTATTTTTGTAATTCTTAATGTCTGCCAGGCATACATGCACCGATCCTTCATAGTTTGGAGGCACTTTATTGTAATTCTCTTGGGTTAACTCCACGACCCTCATAGTTAATTATGCCCCAAAATAGTGAAACGTGGCAGATTTTAATTAACCAATTGCCTAAAAGTTTGTAAACTGTTATTAAATTAGCTTTAATTCTAGTAAGCTTTTACTAAATGTATTTATCCTTTAAATAGGGGAGCCTAATTGAATGACTGATAAGAGTTTTAATTTCTTAAAGAACGAAATTTAATTTAGCCCTTAGAGAGGGGAAGGTAATTACCTCAACCTCTTTTATAACTTAGGCAACTTGTACTAATCACCTTCAGATTCTTAGATCTATAGTTGTAATGAATAGATAAGGTAAGTTTCTTGCACCTAAGGGTAAAGTAGTTCTAGTTATTAATTGATCTTGACCCTTTTCTTCTTTCATTTAAATTGTAATTATTTCATTTTAACCTTTATCATTCTATTATGATATGTGGTGAACGGATTATGTACTTTAGCTATCATAGCATAGACCTTTATTGTTCAGATGGACGAAGCATATGATCATTATAAAAACTTGTTTAGACCTCTTCATTTGTTAGGAATGGTTAAGTTTTTAATGGATTTTTATTAGAGAAATGGGGTACCTTTATTAATAATAACAAATTATTATTATTATTATTATTGTGGTAGGAATGGTTAAGTTTTTAATGGATTTTTATTAGAGAAGCGAGGTTCCTTTATTAATAATAACAAATTATTATTATTATTATTGTGGGATAAGGAATTGTGTAAATATTGTTAAGAGATGCCTAGTCTATCCTGGAGATATTGTTGTGTACACATATGTAATTACTGGATATTGATGTTAAACTTGAACACCTAAACACCTAATAATATGGTAGGGCATTTTGATTTAGGTAGTGCTCTGTTGACACTGTAATTTCAAAATTGCGCTTATGTTGTTTTTAAAGCTAAATTTAAACTGCACCTTATTGATAAATCACTTTTAGACATGTTATGATGGGCATGTAACCGATGTTTATGTTGGAGATAAAAGTACTTCTTAAGATCTTCTTAATTATTTCCATCACATTGGTTAATGCTAGTGTTGATTTTATAGCTATTGCGTCAAATGAGTTTAGAATATTGCACTAATTATGGATTATAATTGTGGCGTTGTTGCATAAATTGTTGGTTCATAATTATCGATCTTTGATTTATAAATTCAGATTATTACATTAAGGTTACTATGGATCTTTAATGATTGCGTTGAAAGATCTTAGAATATTGCGTTAATTTTGACCTAGGATTGTAGACTAATGTTAGTCACTATGTTAAATGATAATTTGTAGCTATACAGTATTTTTACGATTATAACTAATGATTAATTATATTGTTAAATGTCAAATCCAGTCAAGGTTCGGACTTGCACAATAAGATCCTTCAATGTTGAATTAGAGGGTACCTTGATGACAAATTATGATCTCTAGTTGCGCGACGGAATGGCCTTAAGACTAATGTGGATTGTAGCCCTTTGTTTAATCAATGTTGTACTAGGTTGTAAACTTTTGTGTGCTTGGTTAGTTGTGTCGGGCGGGATGTAGACACCTCCATGTTCCTCAGAACAGTCACCAGCCCTGAGACCTTAAATGGTTAAAATTGATGGGAACCTAGGCTTGAGCGTTGCTTATGTGTCTTGGAGGTCCTAACCATTGCAGGGTAGGACGGATGGGTAGTTAGTCTTTTTATTGTCGGTTGAATGTTGTTCTTTACTGGCAGATGTTGATGTGTGCCTTAGATATTTATGTTGATATTGCAGTTGCTTGCGTCATGATTGTCGTCAGGTGGCGGCATAGAGTATAATGTCTTGTTACCCCTGTTCACACGAACACATACAAAAAAATAAAAATTGCACTTGTTATAAGAGGTTATCAGCGTAACGAGGAGGTTCGTTACATTTCTCCATTAAATTTATTATTGAAATAATTTATTTTGTATTCACTTTGAATTATACTACACTCATCACTTGACTTTATTATTTACCTTTTAAAATCTCTTAAACCACTTTGATTACTTTGACCTTTTGGGGCTTCTAGATGACATATGAGGGTCCTCCAACTTCGTAAGGCCATAATTCTCAAACTGTGAGGAGTTATGTGACGTTCTACATACCACCAGAAGTGGCATGACATATAATATCCATATAGAATATTATTATCTTAAAATATATCATAACTCATACCGTTACTCATCAAACAAACTTGGGTCCATTACCCAAACCTGGGGTCTCCAACTTCTCATGGCCATAACTCTCTAATCGTGAAGAATTATGTGACATTTCACATGCCACTGGAAATGACATGACAAGAAATATCCATCTAGGATATTTTCCCTAACAAATTCACTTTCCTTCATGATGCAGGAGCATCACCCACATCAAGCGATCTAGCGCGAGAGTAGAGGACAGCTGGACGAGCTAGCAGATTTCTTTTTGAAAGCACCTTGATATTTGTTGCGCCAAACATTAATATGTGGATTTAATGAAGCACACTTTGTATATTGTAATGGACCTTGAGCCTTTAAGCTCACGTCCTTAGGTAGATGAGGCATTTAATTTAATTAATGCTGGTAGATAGGAATTTAATTGTAGATTTGATATCTTTAGAATCCAAGAGGGAAATGGGATATAGACACCCTCCTTTATACATTGTATTATGATCGAGAGTAGAAGAAGAAGAGCAAGCAGAGAGTTGTATGAAGAACACTCATGTACAGATTGAATTAATAGAAGAAAGAATTGATTCAAATCCATGGTTATGTGTTATTTCTCTGTGTATTGATGTTTTGCTGATAGATGTTCACTTTCTGTCGTGCATTTTCTTTTATATTCTTTGTATGCGATTTCATGGTTGAATTAAAGTCTGAGAGGTTGAGTGAGTGAGTTTCAATTGTTTCTCTAACTGAACCAGAGGATTCCTGCAAGGGGTGCAGTTGAATTTGTCCGCAAGGAGTGCGTGACTGCAGGGTTCAATTGGAGAAAGCTTTTGTTCTCATTCATCTCAGAAGTGCAGATTTGGCACCAGAGCCGTGCAAGGTGTGCGCAGGCTGGACGAAGACTCAGAGTTGCGATTCTGAGAAAAGGGAATTACGATTGCTGCTACAGGAGTGAAAGGAGTCGAATAAACTTCAACACTTAGGATTTGTTGAAGATTTTCCGCCAGGAGTGTGTGCAAAGAATTCTTTCGAAAGACCTAGTAGTCGAGAACAAGCTCAGGAAGGATAGACCTTCAAGTTTGTTGAAGGGTCGAGTCCGAAGTTGTGCGTGAGAAGGTTGCAAGGAAGAGATGCATACTGATGAACAAGCCTCGTGGAGAGATATTTCTTGTTCGTGGGATTGCGCAAGAGGAAAAGACAGACGGTCGGTACTCTCTGTGGAAAACCCGTGAGGATTCTGTGAGTCGTCAGATCTCGGGAAGGCACAGGAAAGTTATAGCACGAGCGTGAAAGGTTCAGAGCTCAGAATAGAGTGAGCCTTTGATCCAAGCTATCAAGGCCGTTGGAACCGACACAAGATCGGCTATCGGGTCATCGTGGAAAAGGAGTAGAAGATTTGGTCATGGGAATCACGATAGAGCGAGAAGCGAAGTCTCGACGATTGCGTGGATAGTGTGGGGCCTTAACAGAGTGACGTGGCAGGTGATGTGAGATATCAACATATCGGCGTCTCGGGCCTCGAAAGTTGAGGAAGGAGATATTTGGACGCGCGAGTGGCGAAGTCACGAAGAAGCGAGAGCGCAAGTCTTGGAATTTCGGCACTTTGGATATCGGAAGGTGGAACTCCGAGTGGTTGGTGTCGTGAGTTGCGAACCCGCGATAGAGAGAAGTCCCGACAACGGACGGAGAAAGTCAGTGAGGCTGATACATCAGACCTCGGGGACTTGAGAGGATATTGAGCATCCGTGAACTCGCAAATTCGTGAAGTTTCGATCCTCCGAATAATACGAAGGAGGATTGCGCGAAGTGAAATGTGGGTGCAAATTTCCCGAAAGGGAAATAGAAGAGTAGTTTAGCTCTTCGGGCTGAGGGAAGAGAAGGTCCTGGTGAGAGAGATCATTCTCTGAGGAGTGGGGAAGGTTGCGTCAGAGTGGTATCAGAGCGGGAATAGTTCTTTTCTTTCTGTAGCAGAGAAGGAGAAGAGAATTCACCATGCCACCAAGAAGGGAAAGGCAGTCACCTGACCCAGAAGACAGGGAGGTGAGAAGAAGAGGTAGGCTGACAGGAAATCCAAAAATGGAGCAGCAGATGAGAGATCTATGAGCAAGGCTTAAGGAGATGGAGACAGCGCAAAGACGCAGAGTTGGTGCAGGGGATCTTAGTGATTCCGAAGTTGAAGAGGAAGCTGGACATGAAGAAGAGATCACAACAAAGGATGCATCAACCGAGCAGTTGATCAAAGCCTTTGCCAGGATGAGTTCCAAGACCAAAATGAACATTCCAGTCTATGAGGGAAGTCTGGATGTAGAGGAGTTGTTGGATTGGATCCGAGCTCTTGACACCTACTTCGATTATGAGGATATCGAAGAGGACAAGAAGGTCAGGCATGCTGTCACTCATTTGAGGGGACATGCAGCATTATGGTGGGACGAGCTACAGGCAGACAGACGCTGCAAAGGCAAGCAGAAGATCAAAAGCTGGGATCGAATGATCACAAATATGAAGGCGAAGTTCATCCCAAGGGATTATCAAATCACACTGTTCAGGAGAATGAAAAAATTGAGACAGAAGTTGATGACGGTGAAGGAATACACCAAAGAATTCTATCGACTCAATATCAGGGCAGGTCATCGAGAGAGCGATGATGAGAAGGTAGCCAGATATTTGAATGGTTTGAGATATGACATTCAGGATGAATTGAGCATGGTAACCATCAGAACGGTAGAGGATTCTTACCAGATGGCTCTAAAAGCCGAAGAAAAGCTGAGTCGTAAACAGGGTCAGCGAGGGCGAGGCAGAAGTCAGCCCAGAGGCAAGGCAGTTGCCCAGGATAAATTCCAGAAGCCCAAGGAAGAATGAAAGAAACCTCAGGGTAAGATTGACAAAGGTGGGACCTCATAGTGAGGACAACCACATGTTGAACAAAGAGGACAACAGATTGATCAGCGAGGAGATTATGCTGATGCAAATACTTTTCCTCGTACTCGAAGTAGAGGAAGAGGCCGAGGTGGAGTGATCACATGTGTCACATGTGGAAAGAATGGGCACAAGTCATTTAAGTGTCCATAGAAGAAGAAGTGCATCGGAGGAGCTCACATCGCATAAGCTCAGAGGCGTGATGTTGAGAATGAAGATACCGAAGGCGGAAGATCATTCGAAATGCATAAAGTCCTTTTGACACCCGAGAAGGAGGTGGAGGACACATCTCAGAGAAGTCGACTGTTCAGGATAGCTTGCAAGACCAAGGGATAGAAATGTAAGGTCATTGTGGACAGAGGAAGCACCGACAATCTCGTCTCAACCGAGATGGTGGAAAAGCTAGAGCTGGAGACAACTGATCACATGAGTCCATATAAAGTTTCATGGCTGCAGAAAGGACACCAGGTGAGTGTTACAAAACAATGCTTGGTTGAATTCAAGATAGGTGGGTATAATGATAAAATTATGTGTGATGTTATTCCCATGGATGTATGTCATTTATTTCTGGGTAGACCATGGAAATATGGCATAAATGTAGTTCATGATGGGAGAATGAACACATATACTTTGGAGAAGGATGGGAGTACACACAGGTTGCTTCCGATAAAGGATAAAGAAGTGAAACCAGAAGTAAACAACACAATACTTCTCATGAGTGGGAAGGAGATTTTCACAGAGATAGAGAAGAAAGAAGATCCACAATTCTTTGTGGTCAGGAAACCAAGAATTGTCCTAACTAGCAGAAGAGTGGATGACTTACCAGATGAGATTCAGGAACTGCTAGAAGAGTTCGCTGACATCATCGTGGACGAATTACCTCACTCGTTGCCACCGATGAGAAGTGTGAGTCACCACATAGACCTCATACCAGGAGCGAGTTTGCCAAATAGAGCTGCGTACAGATTGACGCCGCAGGAAAATGAGGAGGTCAAGAATCAGGTCCAGGATTTGTTGGACAAAGGATTGGTCAGAGAAAGCCTAAGTCCATGTGTTGTTCCAACAATACTTAGTCCAAAGAAGGATGGAGGTTGGAAAATTTGCACTGATTCAAGAGAGATAAACAAAATTACCATCAGGTACAGATTTCCACTGCCGAGAATGGATGATCTGATGGATTTCCTGAGTGGGGCAAATTATTTTTCAAAAATTGATCTGAAAAGCGGATATCACCAGATTCACATGAGGGAAGGTGATGAATGGAAGACAACATTAAATACAAATGAGGGTTTGTACGAATGGTTGGTCATGTCGTTTGGTTTGACAAACACGCCGAGCACATTCATGAGGCTGATGAATGAAGTCCTAAGGGAATTCATCACAAAAATTGTCGTCGTATATCTGGATGATATACTGATTTTCAGTAAGACAAAGGATGAACATTTGAAACACTTGGCCATTGTGATGAGGAAGCTACAACAGGAGAAGTTGTTGATCAACATGAAGAAATCTTCATTCATGAAGACAGAGCTCATTTATTTGAGTTTTGTTATTTTGGAGAATGAATTGAAAATGGATCCGAGTAAAGTGGAAGTGATAAAAAATTGGCCATCACCGAGAAATGTTTTCGAGGTGAGAAGTTTCCATGGTTTAGCTAGTTTCTACCGAAAGTTCATTAGGAATTTCAGTGGAATTAGCGCAGCAATGATGGACACAGTGAAGAAGCGACATAAGACTTTTCATTGGACAATAGAGGATGAAAAGAGCTTCAACCTGTTGAAGCAAAAGATCACAGAGCAACCAGTATTGGTGTTTCCATATTTCATGAAGACATTTCAAGTGAAATGTGATGCAAGCGGATACGCCATAGATGCGGTCTTGAGTCAAGAGGACAGGCCAGTTGCCTATTTCAGTGAGAAACTGGATGAAGTAAAAATGAAATACTCCACGTATGATAAAGAATTCTATGCTATCATACAGGCGTTGAATAAGTGGAGGCATTACTTGATTCCAAAGGAATTTGTTCTATACATCGATAATCATGCATTGCAGTTTGTGAGTCAACAAGAGAAGTTGAACCAGAAGCATGCAAAATGGGTAGAGTACATGCAAAATTTTACATTTGTGATTAAACACATTTCAGGGACTACTAACAAACTAGCTGATGCTTTGAGCAGGAAGTGTTTGTTGTTGCAGGAGTTCCGAGTCAAAACCTTTGGTTTTGAAAATCTCAAGGACATGTATGCAAGAGACGCAGATTTCGCAGAAGCATACGAAGTAGCTGAGAATCCAGTTCTCAAGGATCGGAGCCCATGGATAGATTACATGATCCAGGAGGGATTGTTGTTCAGAGGCAATCAACTGTGTATTCCGAATTTCTCCATGAGGGAGAATATGCTAAGGGAGAAGCACAGTGGAGGCTTGGCAGGACATTTTGGCCATGACAAAACATTCGCAAAGTTAAGCTAATCGTATTTTTGGCCAGGCATGCGAGCATATGTAAAGTGATTTGTTGACAGATGTCGAATTTGTCAGCATTCAAAGGGGAGAAAACAGAATGCAGGTCTTTATCAGCCATTTCCCATACCAGAGAGGCCATGGGAGGCGATCAACATGGATTTTGTATTAGGACTGTCGAGGATGCAGAGAGGGGTTGATTCCATCTTTGTGGTGGTAGACAGGTTTTCAAAAATGGCACATTTTATACCATGCCAGAAGACCAGCGATGCGACTCACATCGCGAATTTATTTTTCAAGGAAATCATTCGACTCCATGGATTTCCAAGAAGTATAGTGTCATACAGGGATACCAAATTCATAGGGCATTTTTGGAGGATGCTATGGAAGAATCTGGGAACTAACTTAGCGTTTAGTTCAGATTACCATCCGCAGACGGATGGGCAGAAGGAAGTGGTTAACATAAGTCTGGGATATTTATTGAGAAGCTTGGTGACAGAGCACCATAGCAACTGGGACAATGTGTTGCCTCAGGCGGAGTTTGCGTACAACGATTCAGTGAATCGGAGTACAGGAAAGAGTCCATTTCAGATTGTGTATGGGACACAACCGAGGGGAGTTTCCGAACTCAGGGAGTCATAACAGACTGTGACTAGCAGCGCTAGTGCAGAAGAGTTCGCTGAAGAGATGCAGGAACTTCACAGTAAGGTGAAGCAGCGACTGATTGACTAAAATCAGGAGTATAAGCGCAGAGAAAATCATCATCAGAGACAACTTCAGTTCGAAGTTGGCGATCTGGTTCTGGCACATCTGAGGATAGAAAGGTTCCCAAGGGGAACATATAACAAGATGAAAATGAAGAAAATCGGACCTTGCAAAGTCCTGATAAAATGTGGCGAGAACGCTTATGAGATTGAGTTGGCGGATGGCATCGGGATATCTCCGATATTTAATGTTTCAGATTTATACCCATACAAAGCTGGAGAAGAAGAGGTTGGAACTGAGGAACTAGTGATCCATTGGATGAAACAATTACCAGTTGCAGAAAAGCCGCAAATGGAATGCATACTAGACAAGCGAGTCGACAGAAAGACTAGGCGAAAGAAATACTTTGAGTACCTGGTCAAATGGAAGAATCACCCAGTGGAGGACGCCAACTGGGAGACTGAAGCAGTTATCCAAAAGCATGGACAGACCGTGCAGGAGCTCATGGACAGGAGCCCATGAAATTTTTCAATCCAGGGAGTATGATGCAGGAGCATCGCCCACATCAAGCGAGCCAGTGCGAGAGCAGAGGACAGCTGGACGAGCCAACGGATTTCTTTTTGAAATCACCTTGATATTTGTTGTGCCAAACATTAATATGTGGATTTAATGAAGCACACTTTGTATATTGTAATGGATCTTGAGCCTTTAAGCTCACTTCCTTAGGTAGATGAGGCATTTAATTTAATTAATGTTGGTAGATAGGAATTTAATTGTAGATTTGATAGCTTTAGAATCCAAGAGGGAAACAGGATATAGACACCCTCCTTTATACATTGTATTATGATCGAGAGTAGAAGTAGAAGAGCAAGCAGAGAGTTGTATGAAGAACACTCATGTACATATTGAATTAATAGAAGAAATAATTGATTCAAATCCATGGTTATGTGTTATTTCTCTGTGTATTGATGTTTTGCTGATAGATGTTCGCTTTCTGTCATGCATTTGCTTTTATATGTTGTGTATGCGATTTCATGGTTGAATTAAAGTCTGAGAGGTTGAGTGAGTGAGTTTCAATTGTTTCTCTAACTGAACCAGAGGATTCTTGCAAGGGGTGCAGTTGAATTTGTCCGCAAGGAGTGCGTGACTGCAGGGTTCAATTGGAGAAAGCTTTTGTTCTCATTCATCTCAGAAGTGCAGATTTGGCACCAGAGCTGTGCAAGGTGTGCGTAGGCTGGACGAAGACTCAGAGTTGCGATTCTGAGCAAAGGGAATTATGATTGCTGCTGCAGGAGTGCGCGGAGTCGAATAAACTTCAAAACATAGGATTTGTTGAAGATTTTTCACCAGGAGTGCGTGCAAATAATTCTTTCGAAAGACCTAGTAGCCGAGAACAAGCTCAGGAAGGATAGACCTTCAAGTTTGTTGAAATGTCGAGTCAGATGTTGTACATGAGCAGGTTACAAGGAAGAGACACAGACTGACGAAAAAGCCTCGTGGAGAGATATTTCTTGTTCGTGCGATTGCGCAAGAGGAAAAGATAGACGGTCGGTACTCTCTGTGGAAAACCTGTGAGGATTCTGTGAGTTGTCAGATCTCGGGAAGGCACAGGAAAGTTACAGCATGAGCATGAAAGGTTCGTAGCTCAAAACAGAGCGAGCTGTTGATCCAAGCTAGCAAGGCCATTGGAGCCGACACGAGATCGGCTATCGGGTCATCGTGGAAAAGGAACGGAATATTTGGTCACGGGAATCGCGATAGAGCGAGAAGCGAAGTCCTGATGATTGCGTGGATAGTGTGGGGCCTTAGCAGAGTGACATGGTAGGTGATGCGAGATATCGACGTATCAGCGTCTCAGGCCTCGGAAGTCGAGGAAGGAGATATTTGGTCACGTGAGTGGTGAAGTCGCGAAGAAGCGAGAGCACAAGTCTCGGCATTTTGACACTTCGGATATCGGAAGGTGGAACTCCGAGTGGTTGGTGTCGCGAGTTGTGAACCCGCGATAGAGCGAAGTCCCGACAACGGAGGGAGAAAGTTAGTGAGGCTGATACATCGGACCTCGGGGACTCGAGAGGATATTGAGCATTCGTGAACTCGTGAAGTCGCGAAGTTCCGATCCTCCGAATAATAGGAAGGAGGATTGCATGAAGTGAATTGTGGGTACAGATTTCCCAAAAGGGAAATAGAAGAGTAGTTTAGCTCTTCGGGATGAGGGAAGAGAAGGTCCTGGTGAGAGTGATCATTCTCCGAGGAGTGGGGAAGGTTGCGTCACTTCATCTCATTATTCCACAATTAAGCATGGGTTCTCTTACTCCACAAAGCATCTTCCCATGAGGGCTTTCACCATAAGGGGAACACTTTGGATTTCATCCATATTTAGTTCTTATCAACCATGAAAAAACAATAATGAGTCCTATTTACATCAAACAATATTGGGTCCATTACCTAAACCTTTGTGCTATGGGGCTTTCTTCAAGGGTTGACATCAATGACAACCAACCTTAATCAACACATTTTACCTTTGTGCAATAAAAACTCACATTGATACTTATTGCACCATAGTATACAACGGATGTATGGATGGTATTGTGGGTAGTTTACTTCTCACAACACTAAAAATGTTAGTGAATAAACGAATACACGATTAGATTACCTTGCGCCATGGACTATGCTGTGATTAAATAATTAGATTGTTTGCACACCATGAATAATGATAATGTGTTAAGGTCCTAACCCGCACATAGATAGATCAATGTATTTGGATGTAATAAAGGTCAATATTAATAAGACCTTTCAATAAAATAGAATAAGGCGGATGTAAGAAGACCTAATAGAAGCTTCCGCTTCTAGAAGGATCTTCCT
>ML788787.1:222115-235491 GCA_009831015.1 Picea engelmannii
TAGTAAGTGAAGTATTTATTACACTTCAAAAACAACTAAATAAAATAAAAAAGAATACCAAATTATTTGTTACAAACAATATTTGTTAATAAGTGAATTATTTATGACAAACACATTATTTATTACACTTCTAAAACAACTAAGTAAATTAAATAAATATATCAAATTATTTATTACAAACAACATCTTTAGTAAGTAAATTATTTATTATACTTCAAAAACAATTTAATACAAACACAAAAACAACTAACTAAATTCAAAGAGAATATCAAATTATTCATTACAAACTGTTAGTAAGTGAATTATTTATTACAAACACATGAATAAGTAAATTCAAAGAGTGTGAAATTATTTATTACCAACACATTTATTAATAGTGAGTTATTTATTACACTTCAAAAACAACTACTTAAATTCAAATATAGTATCAAATTATTTATTACAAACAACATTTGTTAATAATACAAACAAATCAATAAGTAAATTCAAAGAATAACAAATTATTTATTACAAACACCTTTATTAGTGAGTGAATTATTTATTGCACTTCAAAAACAAGTAAGCAAATTCAAAGAGAATATCAAATTATTTATTACAAACACCATTTGTTAGTAAGTGAATTATTTATTACAAACACATCAATAAGTAAATTCAAATAGAATATCAAATTATTTATTACAAAGAACATTTGTTAGTAAATGAATTATTTATTACAAACACATCAATAAGTAACTCAAATAGTATCAAATTATTTATTACAAACTCATTTGATAGTAACTGAATTATTTATTACACTTGAAAAAAAACTAAGTAAATTCTAAGAGAATATCATATTAATTATTACAAAAAACATTTGTTAACAAGTGAATTATTTATTACAAACACATTTGTTAGTAAGTAAATTATTTGGTACACTTCAAAAACAACTAAATAATTCAAGAATATAAAATTATGTATTAGCATTTGTTAGTAAATGAATTATTTATTATACTTCAAAAACAACTAAGTAAATTAGAAGAAAATATCAAATTATTTTATTACAAACAACATTTGTTAGTAACTGAATTATTTATTAGAAACACAAAAATAAGTAAATTCAAAGAGTTTCAAATTATTTATTGCAAACACATTTATTAATAAGTGAATTATTTATTACATTTCAAAAACAATTATGTAAATTCAAATAGAGTATCAAATTATTTATTACAACGTGTGAGTTGGGGGGAGATACCACTAGCGTTTTACATTTTCTTCTGTGAGTTTCGTGGATAAAAAAACCTTGTGATTTCGGGGGGTAAACCACTAGCGTTTACCCTTTTATTTTGTGATTTTTCATGGGTAAAACACCCTGTGAGTTGGGGGGGAGAAACTGCTCACATTTTCCCTTTTCTTCTATGAAATATTCCTGAGTAAAATACCTTGTGTATTGGACGAACCACCTTGCGTAGTAGTCGGTGCTTCTCTGCATTTTGGCATGATATTTCTCCTGCGTTCCTTCTCCTCAATTGCGGTGGTGCCAGAGATTTACCCCCCCTTCCTTCTCGACCCAGTAAACCAAAACCAAACCAAAATGAAAAGAAAAAAAAAATCACAAATAATGGAAAACTAGACCAACACAAAGCAAAGAAACAGATGGCCATGCTTGACTCCAATTTTCAAAACCAAAACAAACCAACAATAAAACATGCTCTGCTCTCTACTTGTTTGTGTACAACTCCAAATCTACTCATTATCTACAGGGTTTGGGATTCTCTACTCTCTGCTTGTTTGTGTACAAACCCAAATCTTCTCTATTCAACCTCAATCTCCCTTCTCTCATCCAATATTCAACCTCAACCCCAAATGTAGATCCTGTGTCTCTTCCACCGCATCAAAAAAAATCTCCCAAACGTGCTCCAAACAACAAATCATGCTAATATGCACTTGCTCTCTACTTTGCGGTATAGAGATCACACCAGGTTGCTCTCTTCTTCGCGGTATAGCGATCACACATCTAAGATTTTGCACGAAAAAGTAAAACAGAACATCATACTGAGGTTGTGATATGAGTTTCACTAGACCATTCCCATCATTGACGGAGCCTGTGGTCGTGAATTCCATAAATAGGGTTTATTGATTTTTGATTCCCATATCCGTTGGCACTCTCCCCAAAAAATCTTCCCATATCCGTTGGCACGCTCCCCATCTCTGTGAACAGTCTTCCCACAAATGCTTGCACCGTCAACACGCCCCCCACTCCCTCCATCTGCGTTATCATGCTCCCCAAAGAACTAAAAAAACCTCAAGAGTTATTTGCGTGAACTGACAAAATCTAGCCTCGAGGTTAACAAAAAGCTGGTAAAGAGTTATTTGCGTGGATGATACACATCAGGGCTAACAAAATTTATAATGGGCTTTGGACTTTTTAACTTACCATCAATTGAGTCAACCACCTATGGATTTACCAATAGAGGAATCAACAATCCCTATTAATCTCTTCTCCATGGGTGCACGCAACAATGGTTGGTGTACCGACCTTGTCAAATAAAATGGGATGAGACTTGCTAGGGTTAATGTTGTATGCTTTGCATTAAGAGCTTTTAAAGGTCATTGTTATTATTTTAATGCACTATTTGGGTCCACCCACCTTTAATAACTTATTGTCCTTTGAATCTATTTGTGATTAATGAGGTTGTGATAGCTTATTTGTGATAACTTATTTGAATCTATTTGTGATAGCTTATTGTCTTTGAATTTATTTGTCATAGCTTATTGTCCTTTGATTTAGTGGAACRCTCCCCATATCAGTTGACACTCTCCCCACAAAATATTGCATCATTATCACTCTCCCCACTCCCTGCATCTCCGTTAGAACACTTCCTAGAACTGAAAAAAATTTGACTCCCTCCACCTCCGTTAACATGTTTACCTATCAACTGACAAAAGCTACCTCCGTTTACATTCTTACCAATGAACTCACAAAGAGTTGTATGCTTTGCATTAAGAACTTTAACTCACAAAGAGTTATTGTTGTATTCTTTGCATTAAGAACTTTTGAGTATACATGAGTATACATGATTGATCATAATTTCCATCAATTCTTCAAAATTTATATAAAAGGATTGAAAAAACAATATTAGATATGAAAACTAAGTCTATAATACTCATATATTAAAACCAAATTGTAAAATAAGGTGGTTGGTGTAGGAGTCATCATTGACGTTGAGGGAAATCAAGAAACTAAGGGTATCTTGTTCCTCAAGGCTCAAGGGATCTGCTAGGAATCTATGGTGGGTGATTCAATGATTATTATTAGAGTACTTCATCACAAGTCCCTCCCTAAAAAACCTAATATTGCTCACCTAGCATAAATAATTCTACAAGAAGTACATGGTTTTGGTAAGCTCGAGTTCTTTCAAGTTCTAAGGAACCAAGTGCACTAACAAATGGGAAAGATAACTTGGGCACAATTCTAACATCCCCACTATAATCCCTAGTTTAATTAATGCATAATGTAGATATAACGTGGCCGATGTATATGTGAATTGTGTTTCTGAATTTTAATAAATAAAATGTGATGCCACTTGTTGGGGGACATGAACAGAGATGGGGAATGATTAATCCACAAGAGAGGAGGGCTCTAGAAAGGAGGTTTTTATCCACGAGCGTAGTTCCCAAATCCTTTTCCTATTTTTAATGTTTTGAGTGAACCTTTCGATTTTCCCTTGAGTGTGGAAGATCCCAATCATTGAATACATGTAAGAGGGTGGGTTTGAGAAGTCATATCCCATAGTTATTGGGTGTTAATGTTTTGGTAGCTGCGGGAAGTATTTTCCTCCTAGAAAACCTTTATTAGAAGAGAAGAAGATTCCATAAGTCAAAGGAAGACCATTGAATAGTGGAAGAACACCCCGGAAGAGAAGTCAACCCACAGGAAAAGAATAAAGTGAAATTAGAACCTCCAGGAAGAGAAGTCGACCCAGCTAAAGTGACTTGAAGGATATATGTAAGGAGACGTCTTTCTCATTTGGAGACACACAGACACTCATATCTCACTCAAGAAGAAGGTGCTCATCTGAGTGAAGGAAGGAAGACGCAACACTGCAACTCTTGGAGACTCTTGGTTATTCTTGGTGGTGATTTCTCTTGTGCGCTCTCTTTGGAAGAGGTGCACTATCTATGTATGGTGTTGTTGTTGCAACTATTTGGTATGCTATATCTATCTGTTGTGCTATCCTTGTGTTAGGGTTTCTTCATTATCTATTTCTCTTGAGATATGGTTCATGGTAGGATTATATTATTGACAAAATCTATCTAAGAAAGGTTGGTTGGGTTTTTCCCTGGGTTTGGGGTTTTCCCGGGATAAACTCTTGTGTCTTCGTGTGCTTGTTTATGCTATTCATATTTCAAGTACTTGATATAATCCTTAATGTAAAAGATAATCTAAGAATATCTAATCCTTAATATTCATATTTCAAGTACTTGATATTGCTCTGAAAAATCAAGAAAAATCTAATTCTTCACTCTGCGTTCAATAAGGTGCTGATAAAATATATTACTTCACCGTTTGCATCATGTGACAGTTGTGAACCCAAGCCCTGCACCTTCATCACTTCATTGGCGAATTTTACTATGTAAATATCATTGTTGGCTAATTTGTTTGATAAAATGTGTATTACTCCAGCGATTGCATCATGTGGTAGCTGTAAACTCAAGCCTTTCACTTTCATCACTTCACTGGAGAAAATCTAACTATGTAAATATCATGCTGGCCAATTGTTTCTATATGCTCATTTGGTAATGGCCCAATTGAACTCAGCATCTTCATCAGTTTTAATGGAGAATTTAACACTGAATACTTATCGGTCATTGGTGAAGTCGTCCTGTGTGTTCTTCACTTGTTTTTGGCAAGGTATCTCCGCCCTTCAACCATCCTTACAGCCTCGTTTCATCAGCTCATCCCCTTTTCTACGTTGGGTTGGCATTCACTCTACGTTTTTATCATTGCAGTATTCCTGTGGATGGCGTGATCTGTTATATATTTATATGTGGATGGTGTGATCTGTTATATATTTATCTGTGGAGGGAATGATTTGTTATATATCATTGCAGTATTGATGTGGATGGCGTGATCTGTTATATATCTGTGGATGGTGTTATTATCATTGCAGTATTCTCGTCGCCTGCATTTATCTGTGATGTTAGCAACAACATGTTGTGTTCTCGCAGCAACGGTGGTGTAACCTTGATGGGCTACCCTTGCCTTATGATCGTTGGACACAATTTCGCGTTGGAGGTGTTAAAGTGGACAACGCCTGTGGCAGTTGCAGTGATTTTCTTTTATTTCCCAGCCTTGACCCATTTTCCTCTCTCGCCCCTTTTGCCCTCACGCCCATCTTAAACGGTAACACCCAGCGTTATTCCCAACAATTTTTTTTGGGATGATAGTCCCGTGTAGTGTTCTCTGATAGGTCAGAGGAAGAGTAAACCTAGATTCCTTTTTCCAGAGTGTTTTCTTTTTCTATTTCTGTAATGCTTAATGTCTGTCAGGTGTACATGAACCGATTCTTCATAGTTTGGAGGCCCTTTATTGTAATGCTCTTGGGTTAACTCCATGACCCTCATAGTTAGTTATGCCCCAAAATAGTGAAACGTGGTATATTCTAATTAACTAATTGCCTAAAAGTTTGTAAACTGTTATTAAATTAGTTTTAATTCTAGTAAGTTTTTACTAAATGTATTTATCCTTTAAATAGGGGAGCCTAATTGAATGACTCATAAGAGTTTTAATTCCTTAAAGAACGGAACTTAATTTATCCCTTAGAGAGGGGAAGGTAATTACCTCAACCTCTTTTATAACTTAGGCAAGTTGTACTAATCACCTTCAGAATTTTAGATCTATCATTGTAATGAATAGCTAAGGTAAGGTTCTTGCACGTGAGGGTAAACTAGTTCTAGTTATTAATTGTTCTTGACCCTTTTCTTCTTTCATTTAAAATGTAATTATTTCATTTTAACCTTTATCATTCTATTCTGATATGTGGTGAATGGATAATGTACTTGATCCATCATAGCGTAGAAATTTATTGTTCATATGGACGAAGCATATGATCATTAAAAAAACTTGTTTAGACCTCTTCATTTGTTAGGAATGGTTAAGTTTTTAATAGATTTTTATTAGAGCAACGGGGTACCTTTGTTAATAATAATAATTATTATTATTGTGGTAGGAATGGTTAAGTTTTTAATGCATTTTTATTAGAGCAATGAGGTACCTTTATTAATAATAATAAAATATTATTATTATTATTATTGTGGGATAAGGAATTGTGTAAATATTGTTAAGAGATGCCTAGTCTATCCTGGAGATATTGTTGTGTACACATATGTAATTAATGGATATTGATGTTAAAATCGAACACCTAAACACCTAATAATATGGTAGGGAATTTTGATTTAGGTAGTGCTCTGTTGACACTGTAATTTCAAAATTGCACTTATGTTGTTTTTAAAGCTAAATTTAAACTGCACCTTATTGATAAATCACTTTTAGACATGTTATGATTGGCATGTAACCAATGTTTATGTTGGAGATAAAAGTACTTCTTAATATCTTCTTAATTATTTCCATCACGTTGGTTAATGCTAGTGTTGATTTTATAGCTATTGCGTCAAATGAGTTTAGAATATTGCTCTAATTATGGATTTTAATTGTAGCGTTGTTGCATATATTGTTGGTTCATAATTATTAATCTTTGATTTATAAATTCAGATTATTGCATTAAGGTTACTGTGGATCTTTAATGATTGCGTTGAACGATATTAGAATATTTCACTAATTTTGACCTAGGATTGTAGACTAATGTTCGTCACTACATTAAATCATAATTTGTAGCTATACAGTATTTTTACAATTATAAATAACTATTAATTATATTGTTAAATGTTAAATCCAGTCAAGGTTTGGAGTTGAACAATAAGATCCTTCAATGTTGAATTAGAGGGTACCTTGATGACAAATTTTGATCTATAGTTGCGCGATGGAATGGCCTTAATACTAATGTGGATTGTAGCCCTTTGTTTAATCAATGTTGTACTGGGTCGTAAAATTTTGTGTGCTTGCCCTGTTGTGTCGGGCGGGACGTAGACACCTCCATGTTCCTCAAAACAGTCGCCAGCCCTGAGACCTTAAATGGTTAAAATCAATGGAAACCTCGGCTTGAGCGTTGCTTATGTGTCTTGGAGGTCCTAACCATTGCAGGGTAGGACAGATGGGTAGTCAGTATTTTTATTTTCGGTTGAATGTTGTTCTTTACTGGCAGTTGTTGATGTGCGTCTTAGATCTTTATGTTGATATCGCAGTTGCTTGCATCATGATTATCGTCAGGTGGTAGCGCAGAGTATAATGTCTTGTTACCCTTGTACACACACACAMAAAAAAAAAAAATGCACTTGTTATAAGAGGTTTTCGGCGTAACGAGGAGGTTTGTTACATATGGTATCAGAGCGGGTTCGACCCGCGACTTGGGATCACTACGGTTTTTGTTGACATGATTTGATTATATTGTTGTTGATCGATTTGATTGTGTGCGTGCAAGTAATCATTCTTAGAGGACGCCGCAGAAGTAAACGATGGGGTGGTAGGGGAGGAGGTGCGACACCTCCAGTAGCATCCACACCTGAGGGGTCTAACCCCCAGGGAGACAAGCATGCTCTTGGTTAGGAGCAGATAGCAGTTGGCGACGTGGTCGGGATGATGAGATCCTTTCAACGCATGTCCGAGGCACTGACTAGTTGTTTGGACAGAGATGAGGCCAGAGCGCTGGTGCCCGCTGAGGTTTCACCGCGCGCATCGGCCGTTACTGGTAGCATTCACCGTGAACTCGAGAAGGTCAAATTTCCCAAGTTCTTTGGTCCCCTGGATGGCACAGCCGCCGAGGCATGGTTTGAGAACATGGAAATGTGCTTCGCACTTCACGATTATACCTCCAACATGAAGGTCTGCATCGCGGTATTTCAACTGAAGGGGAGCGCTCTTCTATGGTGGAAGACGCTCCTACTGCAACTGAACATGGTCGTCAAAGGCATGTCATGGGAACTGTTTGTGGAATGGTTCCGAGAGAGGTACCTTTCATGGGAATTCATTGAGCGTCAGCTTAATGAGTTCAACGCCTTACGACAGGGAGGTCGTACGGTGCTCGAGTATGAGGTCCGTTTTATGGAATTGCCCCGGTACACTCCGCACCTTAACACTGAAAAACTTAAGGTCAACATGTTCGTGTTCGGCCTTAACGGTGACCTGCGTGAAAATTTTAGGATTCTGATGCCCCAAACCTTGCATGATGTCGTCCAAAAGGCCCTCATAGCAGAGGAGGTGCTTATTAGTGGGGGTCAGACCAGGACTCCAATGAGACTAGCACGACAGGTTTCATCTGGAACACAGCAGCACCAGACACCAGCGAGACATACGTCGGGATATGGTGGCTTATAGAGGGGATCCACTTTCACCACACCTCGACAACCATCGCATCAACAACGAACACCTTATAGGGGACAACAGCATCAGCAACAGCGTCGCCTGCAGCAACAACAGTTTAGGCCTATTCAGCAGAACAAACTAGGGTTCTAGGTCGATGGGCTGTCATCTTCTACTTTGGGTACCAGGACTACTGGGCCGAAGAAGGGGTGTTGGACGTGTGGGGAGCCACACTACCAGCGCAAATGTCCTATGGAGAGGACCAGAGTGTCTGAATCAGTTGGACCCACTATAGTGGGAGATATGGGCAATGCCCATAGGATTCATGCAGCGATAAATAACCACCAGGCAGAGCACTAGTCGACTGTGCTCAAGATGACATGCACTATCGCTTACCATACCCTTAGTATTTTGATAGATCCTGGTGCTACTGAGAGTTTCATTTCTGGTGCAGCACTAAAAAGGATTAAGGTAAAGGGAGTCGAACAGGACGAGTTTATCTTCGTAGAGATGGTTTTGGGAGCCAAACATAAGGTTGGAGGAAAGGTTATGGGTTGTGCCCTTAACCTGGGAGAGTTTGTCACAAGGGCCAACCTATATGTCACGATCTTAGGATCTTATGATGTCGTGATTGGTATGGATTGTTTGGAGTTGCATGAGGCGATACTCAACTGTAAGACAAAACGGTTGAGCTTGGTTGATGATGAGGGATAGAGACGTGTGATTGTAGGACGGAACCAGGGAGTTTCCCTGAGGTTTGTCTCTTCCTTACAATTATAGAAGAGTATGCGCAAGGGTTGCAAGCTTTATGTGATCCTTGCGCTAAACGAGAAGGGAGTAATGGAAGTTCTGGAACACCTTCCGGTGGTGAAGGAGTTTGCGGACGTATTTCCAGAGGAGTTACCTTGGATGTCACCGAAAAGGGAATTGGAGTTTACCATAGACCTAAAACTAGGGACTGAACCAATAGCAAGAACGCCTTATCGGATGTCGACCCCGAAGTTACAAGAGTTGAAAATGCAACTGAAGGAGTTGTTGGACCTGGGACTGATACATCCTAGTGTGTCACTGTGGGGTGCACCGGTTATTTTCATACGAAATAAGGACGGATCGTGGAGGCTTTGCATTGACTACCATCAAATGAACAAGGCCACGATCAAGAATCAATATTCCTTGCCGAGAATTAATGATCTGTTCGATCAAATGAAGGGTGTGACGGTGTTCTCCAAGATCAATTTGTGATCAGAGTATCACCAGTTACCGATCAAGGAGGATGACGTCCCTAAGACCGCTTTTAAAACAAGGTTTGGACATTACGAGTTTACTATTTTACCATTTGGACTGACAAACTCCCTAGGAGTATTTATGAGTTTGATGAATGGGGTGTTCCACGAGTACTTGGACAAGTTCGTCCAAGTGTTCATTGACGATATTTTGATTTACTCTCGTATGACAGAGGAGCATGATGAGCACTCGCGCTTGGTACTACAGTGTCTGCAAGAGCACAAACTGTATGAGAAATTGTCCAAATGCTCTTTTTATCAATTGAGGATTCACTACTTAGGGCATGTTATCTCTGACGAAGGTATCGTCGTGGATCCAGACAAGGTCAAGGCTATTATGGAATGGCCTGCACCGACGAATGTCACAGAAGTGCGTAGCTTTATGGGTTTAGCAGGATACTATTGACGGTTTTTCGAGGGATTTTCGAAGATACCAAATCTGATCACGGAATTGCAGAAGAAAAACAAGAAGTTTGTTTGGACCGAGAAATGCGTGGAAGCATTTCAGAGGTTTAAAGAGTTGTTGACAACAATGTCGATACTAAAGGTCCCTGACATGGACGTGGACTTCTTGGTATGCACTGATGCATCCAAGGAAGTTTTAGGTGGAGTCTTGATGCAAGACGGATGAGTGATTGCTTACATTTCGAGGAAACTGAGAAGGCATGAGGAGAACTACGTGACGCATAATTTGGAGTTATTAGCCGCCGTATATGCCTTGAAGGTTTGGAGACACTACCTTGTTGGATGAAAATTTGAACTAAAGACTGATCATTGTGGACTACAACACATTTTTATGCAAAGCGACCTGAACGCACGACAACGGCGTTGGTCGGAATTTCTTAGCGAGTACGACAATGACGTTGGTCAGAATTTCTTAGCGAGTACGACAACGGCGTTGGTAGGAACCACCTTGCGTAGTACCTGGTGCTTCTCTTCATTTTGGCATGAGATTTAGCCTACGTTCCTTCTAATCAATGGAGGTGGTGCCAGAGATTTACCCCCCTTGCATTTTAAGGACCTTGTGGATTGTGTTTCCTTCTCCCTAGTGGTAGTTTTGCTAGAGATTTACCTATGTTGTGTTGTTTAAAAAAAATCGTTTTAGCGAAACCTGCATACTTCAATATGAAAATGGAGGTGGAGCTTTCACTTGCTGGTGGATACCCTTGTTGTTTTGGTCGATGGTTCACTACTCCTCCCAACAGACATAAGTTAACCTTTAATTTTAATTTTTCCTTACAAGAACAAGTTGAATTAGTTATTTTTGTAATTTAGATGGTTATTAATTGGTGTTATTTTTGTAATAGAAAAGAAGTTAAACAATATAAAATCAACATTACCCTACATCAAGAAGATTAAATCAATAGATTACATGTAGTTGTAATTTAAAAGATCTTCAAAGGATCTTCAACCTTGTCTTGTAACTAATTAATTAATAATTTATATGTACTAATAATTAATTAGACATATATAATAACTCCATAGTTGTAATTTAAAATATCTTCAAAAKATCTTCAACCCTGTCGTATAACTAATTAATTAATAATTTATATGTATTCATAATTAATTAGACATATATAAAAGCTCCATTCTTTTTCAAGTTATAATATCCAATTATTTGAAGGGTTAAAAGGATTCTCTATTGACCAATTCTAACCCTTTCATTTTCATTATTGTCATAAATTGACAGAAGATTAATTTACTATGGGCCTTCTTAATTATAGTTTTGGATGGTCATGTGTGCATTTTACCTTTGCACAATAAAAATTCACATTGATACTTATTGCACCATTGTATACAACCAATGTATGGATGGTATTGTGGGTAGTTTACTTCTCACACCACTAAAAATGTTAGTGAATAAATGAATACGCTATTAGATTACCTTGCGCCATGGACTATGTTGTGATTAAATAATTAGATTGTTTGCGTGCCATGAATAATGATGATGTATGTTCAATTAAGTGATTAAAATTATGCGTGAAATTAATGATGTTGATTTGTGTTTAATTCGGTGATTAGATCACGCACACATCTTGAAATTAATGAGAATTTATTGTTGAATTCTGTAATTGATTAATCGTGTGCCTTGGTATAAATTAGATGTTTGCTTGCTCCATGAAAATAAAATCAAGTAGATTAAATTGCACCTTGATCATGTGAATGTTGAACGTTTTAGAATTTGTTATCTTGCATTGTTACTTATATGAATTGTGATTGTTGGAATTTAGTTACTCTTGCGTCATTAAATAAGTTAATATACGATTAATCAAGTGAATGGTTATTTGCACGCCCTGGAATTAATGTTGATATAACTAGTCTTAAATGTGGTTTATTATGGAACACTTCATTGATGTCTAATTGCATCCATTAATTGATGTATTCTTGTAATAGAATCTTATCGCACCTGAATAACTGTTCATTTCATGTGAATGTTGAATGTTTTAGAATTTGTTATCTTGCACTGTCTGTTACTTATATGAATTGTGATTGTTGGAATTTAGTTACTCTTGCGTCGCTATAAAAGTTGATATACGATTAATGAAGTGAATGGTGGTTTGCACGCCCTGGAATTAATGTTTATATAACTAGTCTTAAATGTGGTTTATTATGAAACGCTCCATTGATGTCTAATTGCATCCATTAATTGATATATTGTTGTAATAAAATCTTATCGCACATGAATAACTATTCATTAAGACGTTTGATTGATTTAGAAATTTAGATTTACCTTGTGCCATGATTCATGATAATTTAGGTTTATTGACAATCTAGTTGATTTTGTACTTGATGTAATGAATGACTGATAGATATGGAACATTTTACGCAAATGGAAATTAATGAAAGGAACTCTTGCAGTAGATGAGATTTTGTGCACTAAATCATAATGTATTAAATGAATTGGACCTTAGACTTCTTGTGCCAATAGTATGTGATGAAGGGATGATGTTCTAGATGATAATTTCTCGCACCCCTAAAAGATGATGCATTTAATGATTTTTTTAGTTATCTTACGCAATTGATTTATTGAGACTTTATAGTAAAATTTATTGTGCGCCTTAATTTAAGTGGGTGTGATTTCTTCCTTATTCTCTTGCGCCTTGATTTTAATGTTAATTAATCTTGTGTCTTGAATTATTAATTTATGAGTGATTTAGTGACTAGTTCTCTTGAGTTGTTGCTTAAGTTGACATGAGAATGTTTAAAAATTAGTACTGCCACGAGCAGTTTCTATTTAATGATGTATGATAGATAAAGACGATGGGTAACCATGCGCCATGTCTAATTATGGATTATGAAATGCGTTGAAGGTTTAAGATTGTATTGTATTGCATTGTTATTAACAGTAGAATGCAAATTTTTTGGGCTACTGTAGTTAATATTTTAATACATCGATATGTGTGTCATGATTCATACATTTATGTGTGTCATGATTCATGGTGACGATATGTCGACCTTGTGTCCTATTGGATTATTAATGCTTATTATTGTTTCGTTAATTTATGTGATTGATGTGTCGACGACGTTGACTATTTATCATGATGTTTAAATTTTTCCAACATATCTTTAAAAGAAAAAAGAAAAATGTATCTATTGTACACATTTATTAATAAGTCAATTATTTATTACATTTCAAA
>ML788787.1:298557-336711 GCA_009831015.1 Picea engelmannii
AAAAATGTGTATATATGAATATTCATTATGATGTAACTAAACCACAGTTGTTTAAAATAAATTATTGAACCGAATAATTGTGATTAAAGAATTTATTAAACAATTAATGATTGTTATCTTTTATGAAAGACTAGCCTTGCTGAATGGATTGAATGCATACGTAAATTATTAAAGAATGACAGTTTGATTATTAGTACATGCACGAGGTTTGCATGTACTAGCTACACATTCATTCCTTGTACATATACATTAGTATGTATGGATTTCTTGGTTTACCTACTGATAGTGTCAATTACTGTATGAATATGTGAACCATGCTCTTTTCCTTTGCACCATACGATACCATAACTTCGGGACAAAGTTTCTTGAAGGGTGGGTGTATGTAACGACCCTAGTTAAATGAATACTTAAAGATTATAAAGCAAAATTAATTAAAGAAAATAAGTATGATTACTTAAGTAATACTCTAACTACAGATCACATTTAATGACCTGAGAAATAAATTTAAAAGATCAATGGAAAATGTTAAAAAAAGGTTGCGTATGCAGAGAGGGAGACTGATAGTCCCGAGAAGATAAAATATTAATGAAAGGAGTATGGAGGGGGACTAGAGTGGTTGGGAAGTAAAGGCGTGATTCGGTCGGGAGGAATAAGGGGGGGAAAGAGGGGGATGTGCGCACCATTCGGGAGGAGGGGATGGTTGCGGAGAACTGTTTTTCTATCTGTAGAGAGACGAGAGATTTACTGTGACATGTGTGCTCAGATTGAGGCATGAGATTTACTGGTTATGACATATTGATCAGGGAGGCACCGAGTTGCTGGAGGTTTTGGGCATGGGGGCCAGGATATCTGTAGATATCCTGGAGCTAGGTCGTTTTCCTAGTTGGCAGGGTGGATATTAGTTTTGGGCAGTTATTTTCTGTGTCTGTGGCAGGACTGGATTGTGTAGCAAGGCAACAAGGCAACATGCAACATAAATTAGCATCAGAACCAGGTACGTTGTCAAGTTATGTATTTATTTCTTTCTGCCATGAATCCAGTATTTAATGATAAATCTAAGCTAATGAAGTTTCTATTATAAAAATCAATATTATGCTTGAAAGTTATTGTTTCAGTTTATTTCATAAAATGTTTATGAGACTTAATGATGTTTAAAAATATATGGGCATTACAGCCAGGCGTACATGCACCGATTCTTCATAGTTTGGAGGCCCTTTATTGTAATTCTCTTGGGTTAACTCCGCGACCCTCATAGTTAGTTATGCCCCAAAATAGTGAAACGTGGTAGATTCTAATTAACCAATTGCCTAAAAGTTTGTAAACTATTATTAAATCAGTTTTAATTCTAGTAAGTTTTTACTAAATGTATTTATCCTTTAAATAGGGGAGCCTAATTGAATGACCGATAAGAGTTTTAATTCCTTAAAAAATGGAATTTAATTTAGCCCTTAGAGAGGGGAAGGTAATTACCTCAACCTCTTTTATAACTTAGGCAACTTGTACTAATCACCTTCAGAATTTTAGATCTATCGTTGTAATGAGTAGCTAAGATAAGGTTCTTGCACCTGAGGGTAGACTAGTTCTAGTTATTAATTGTTCTTGACCCTTTTCTTCTTTCATTTAAATTGTAATTATTTCATTTTAACCTTTATCATTCTATTCTAATATGTGGTGAATGGATAATGTAYTTGAGCCATCATAGCGTAGACCTTTATTGTTCAGATGGACGAAGCATATGATCATTGTAAAAACTTGTTTAGACCTCTTCATTTGTTAGGAATGGTTAAGTTTTTAATAGATTTTTATTAGAGCAACGGGGTACCTTTGTTAATAATAATAAATTATTATTATTATTATTGTGGTAGGAATGGTTAAGTTTTTAATGCATTTTTATTAGAGCAATGAGGTACCTTTATTAATAATATTAAAATATTATTATTATTATTGTGGGATAAGGAATTGTGTAAATATTGTTAAGAGATGCCTAGTCTATCCTGGAGATATTGTTGTGTACACATGTGTAATTAATGGATATTGATGTTAAAATCAAACACCTAAACACCTAATAATATGGTAGGTCATTTTGATTTAGGTAGTGCTCTGTCGACACCGTAATTTCAAAATTGCGCTTATGTTGTTTTTAAAGCTAAATTTAAACTGCACCTTATTGATAAATCACTTTTAGACATGTTATGATGGGTATGTAACCGATGTTTAAGTTGGAGATAAAAGTACTTCTTAAGATCTTCTTAATTATTTCCATCACGTTGGTTAATGCTAGTGTTGATTTTATAGTTATTGCGTCAAATGAGTTTAGAATATTGCACTAATTATGGATTTTAATTGTGGCGTTGTTGCGTAAATTGTTGGTTCATAATTATCGATCTTTGATTTATAAATTCGGATTATTGCATTAAGGTTACTGTGGATCTTTAATGATTGCGTTGAACGATCTTAGAATATTGCGGTAATTTTGACCTAGGATTGTAGAATAATGTTAGTCACTACATCAAATGATAATTTGTAGCTATACAGTATTTTTACAATTATAACTAATGATTAATTATATTGTTAAATGTTAAATCCAGTCAAGGTTCGGAATTAAACAATAAGATCCTTCAATGTTGAATTAGAGGGTACCTTGATGACAAATTATGATCTATAGTTGTGCGATGGAATGGCCTTAATACTAATGTGGATTGTAGCCCTTTGTTTAATCAATGTTTTATTGGGTTGTAAACTTTTGTGTGCTTGGCCTGTTGTGTCGGGCGGGACGTAGACACCTCCATGTTCCTCAGAACAGTCGCCAGCCTTGAGACCTTAAATGGTTAAAATCGATGGAAACCTGGGCTTGAGCGTTTCTTATGTGTGTTGGAGGTCCTAACCATTGCAGGGTAGGACGGATGGGTAGTCAATATTTTTATTGTCATTTGAATGTTGTTCTTTACTGGGAGTTGTTGATGTGCGTCTTAGATATTATGTTGATATCGCAGTTGCTTGTGTCACGATTATCGTCAGGTGGCAGCACAGAGTATAATGTCTTTTTACCCTTGTACACATGCACACACAAAAAAAAAAATTGGACTTGTTATAAGAGGTTTTCAGTGTAACAAGGAGGTTTGTTACATATGGTATCAGAGCGGGTTCGACCTGCAACTTGGGATCACTATGGCTTTCATTGACATGATTTGATTATACTGTTGTTGATTGAGTTGATTGTGTGCGTGCAGGTAATCATTCTTAGAGGACTCTGTAGAAGTAGACGACGGGGTGGTAGGGGAGGAGGCGCAACGCCTCCAGTAGCATCCACACTTGAGGGGTCTAACCCCCAGGGAGACGAGCAGACTCTTGGACAGGAGAAGATAGCAGTTGGCGACGTAGTCGGGATGATGAGATCCTTTCAGCGCATGTCCGAGGCACTAATTAGTTGTTTGGACAGAGATGAGGCCAGAGCGTTGGAGCCCGCTGAGGTTTCACCGCGTGCATTGACCATTACTGGTAGCATTCACCGTGAACTCGAGAAGGTAAAATTTCCCGAGTTCTTTGGTGCCCCGGATGACATAGCCGTCGAGGCATGGTTTGAGAACATGGTGATGTGCTTCGCACTTCACGATTATACCTCCAACATGAATGTCTGCATGGCGGTCTTTCAACTGAAGGGGAGCGCTCTTATATGGTGGAAGATGCTCCTACTGCAACTAAACATGGTCGTTGAAGATGTGTCATGGGAACTGTTCGTGGAACGGTTCCGAGAGAGGTACCTTTCAGAGGAATTCATTGAGCGTCTGCTTAATGAGTTCAATGCCTTACGACAGGGAGGTCGTACGGTGCTCGAGCACGAGGCTCGTTTTATGGAACTGCTCGGGTACACTCCGCACCTTAACACTGAAAAACTTAAGGTCAACAGGTTCATGTTTGGCCTTAATGGCAACCTGTGTGCAAAGGTTAGGATTTTGATGCCCCAAACCTTGCATGATGTTGTCCAGAAGGCCCTCATAGCAAAGGAGGAGTTTATCAGTGGGGGTCAGACCAGGACTCCAGCGAGACCATCACAACAAGTTTCATCCGGAACACAGTAGCACCAGACACCAGCGAGACATATGCCAGGATATGGTAGCTTACATAGGGGATACACTTTCACCACACCTCGGTGACCACCGCATTAGCAACGGACACCTTATAGCGGACAACAACATCAGTAGTAGCGTCGCCCGCAGCAACAACAGTTTAGGCCTATTCAACAAAATAAACCAGAGTTCCAAGCCAGTGGGCTGTCATCTTATACTTCGGGTACTAGGACTATTGGGCTGAAGAAGGGGTGTTGGACGTGTGGGGAGCCACACTACCAGCGCAACTGTCCTATGGAGAGCACCAGAGCTTCCGAATCAGTTGGACCCACTACCGTGGGAGATATGGGCAAGGCCCATCGGATTCATGCAACGATTAATAAACACCAGGCAGAGCACCGGTCGACTGTGCTCGAGATGACAGGCATTGTCGCTTACCAAACCCTTAGTATTTTGATAGATCCTGGTGCTACCAAGAGTTTCATTTCTGGTGCAGCGCTAAAACGGATTAAGGTAAAGGGAGTTGAACAAGATGACTTTAGCTTCGTAGAGATGGTTTCGGGAGCCAAACAGAAGGTTGGAGGAAAGGTTACGGGATGTGCCCTTAACCTAGGAGATTTTTTCACAAGGGCCAACTTATATGTCATGATCTTAGGATCTTATGATGTCATGATTGGTATGGATTGGTTGGAGTCGCATGAGGTGATACTCAACTTTAAGACAAAATGGTTGAGCTTGGTTGATGATGAGGAATACAGACGTGTGATTGTAGGACGAAACCAAGGAGTTTCCCTGAGGTTCGTCTCTTCCTTACAGTTACGGAAGAGTATCTGCAAGGGCTGCAAGCTTTATGTGATCCTTGCGCTAAACGAGAAGGGAGTAGCGGAAGGTCTGGAACACCTTTCGGTGGTGAAGGAGTTTGCGAACGTATTTCCAGAGGAGTTACCTTGGATGCCGCCGAAAAGGGAATTGGAGTTTACCATAGACCTAAAACCAAGGACTGAACCAATAGCAAGAACGCCTTATCGGATGTCGATCCCGAAGTTAGAAGAGTTGAAAATGCAACTGAAGGAGTTGTTGGACCTGGGACTGATACATCCTACTGTGTCACCGTGGGGTGCACCGGTTATTTTCATACGAAAGAAGGATGGATCCTAGAGGCTTTGCATTGACTACCATCAAATAAACAAGGTCACGATCAAGAATCAGTATCCCTTGCCAAGAATTAATGATCTGTTCGATCAAATGAAGGGTGCGACGGTGTTCTCCAAGATCGATTTGTGATCAGGGTATCACCAGTTACAGATCAAGGAGGATGACATCCCTAAGACCGCTTTTAAAACGAGGTTTGGACATTATGAGTTTACTATTTTACCATTTGGACTGACAAACTCCCCAGGAGTATTTATGAGTTTGATCAACGGGGTGTTCCGCGAGTACTTGGACAAGTTCGTCCAAGTGTTCATTGACGATATTTGATTTACTCTCATACGACAGAGGAGCATGAAGAGCACTCGCACTTGGTACTACAGTGTCTGCGAGAGCACAAACTGTATGGGAAATTGTCCAAATTCTCTTTTTATCAATTGAGGATTCACTACTTAGGGCATTTTATCTCCGACGAAGGTATCGTCATGGATCCAGCCAAGGTCAAGGCTATTATGGAATGGCCTGCACCGACGAATGTCACAGAAGTGCATAGCTTTATGGGTTTAGCAAGATACTATTGATGGTTTGTCGAGGGATTTTCGAAGATAGCAAATCCGATCACAGAATTGCAGAAGAAAAACAAGAAGTTTGTTTGGATCGAGAAATGTGCGGAAGCATTTCGGAGGCTTAAAGAGTTGTTGACAACAGTGCCGATACTAAAGGTCCCTGACATGGATGTGGAATTCTTGGTATGCACTGATGCATCCAAAGAAGGTTTAGGCAGAATCTTAATGCAAGACGGACGAGTGATTGATTACATTTTGAGGAAACTGAGAAGGCATGAGGAGAACTACGCGACGCACGATTTGGAGTTATTAGCTGCCGTATATGCCTTGAAGGTTTGGAGACACTACCTTGTTGGATGAAAATTTGAACTAAAGATTGATCATTGTGGACTACAACACATTTTTACGCAAAGCAACCTGAACGCACGACAACGGTGTTGATCGAAATTGCTTAGCGAGTACGACAACGATGTTTGTCGGAATTTCTTAGCGAGTATGACAATGGCGTTGGTCGGAACCACCTTGCGTAGTACCTGGTGCTTCTCTTCATTTTGGCTAGAGATTTACCCCCCTTGCATTTTAAGGACCTTGTGGATTGTGTTTCCTTCTCCCTAGTGGCAGTTTTGCTAGATATTTACCTATGTTGTGTTGTTTAAAAAAAATCATTTTAGCGAAACCTGCATACTTCAATATGAAAATGGAGGTGGGGCTTTCACTTGCTGGTGGCTACCCTTGTTGTTTTGGTCGATGGTTCGCTGCTCCTCCCAACAGACTTAAGTTAACCTTTAATTTTAATTTTTCCTTACAAGAACAAGTTGAATTAGTTATTTTTGTAATTTAGATGGTTATTAATTGGTGTTATTTGTGTAATAGAAAAGAAGTTAAAAAATATAAAATCAGCATTACCCTACATCAAGAATATTAAATCAATAGATTACATGTAGTTGTAATTTAAAAGATCTTCAAAGGATCTTCAACCCTGTCTTGTAACTAATTAATTAATAATTTATATGTACTAATAATTAATTAGTCATATATATGAACTCGATAGTTGTAATTTAAAATATCTTCAAAAGATCTTCAACCCTGTCATATAACTAATTAATATCCAATTATTTGAAGGGTTAAAGGGATTCTCTATTGACCAATGCTAACCCTTTCATTTTCATTATTGTCATAAATCAACAGAAGATTAATTTACTATGGGCCTTCTTAATTATAGTTTTGGATGGTCGTGTGTGCATTTTACCTTTGCGCAATAAAAATTCACATTGATACTTATTGCACCATTGTATACAACCAATGTATGGATGGTCTTGTGGGTAGTTTACTTCTCACACCACTAAAAATGTTAGTGAATAAATGAATACGCGATTAGATTACCTTGCGCCATGGACTATGTTGTGATTAAATAATTAGATTGTTTGCGCGCCATGAATAATAATGATGTATGTTCAATTAAGTGATTAAAATTATGCGTGAAATGAATGATGTTGATTTTTGTTTAATTCGGTGATTAGATCACGCACACATCTTAAAATTAATGAGAATTTATTGTTGAATTCTGTAATTGATTAATCGTGTGCCTTGGTATAAATTAGATATTTGCTTGCACCATGAAAATAAAATCAAGTAGATTACATTGCACCTTGATCATGTGAATGTTGAATGTTTTAGAATTTTTTATCTTGCACTGTTACTTATATGAATTGTGATTGTTGGAATTTAGTTACTCTTGCGTCATTAAATAAGTTGATATACGATTAATCAAGCGAATGGTTATTTGCATGCCTTGGAATTAATGTTGATATAACTAGTCTTAAATTTGGTTTATTATGGAACACTTCATTGATGTCTAATTGCATCCATTAATTGATGTATTCTTCTAATAGAATCTTATCGCACCTGAATAATTTTTCATTTCATGTGAATGTTGAATGTTTTAGAATTTGTTATCTTGCACTGTTACTTATATGAATTGTGATTTTTGGAATTTAGTTACTCTTGCGTCGCTATAAAAGTTGATATACGATTAATCAAGTGAATGGTTGTTTGCACGCCCTGGAATTAATGTTTATATAACTAGTCTTAAATGCGGTTTATTATGAAACGCTCCATTGATGTCTAATTGTGTCCATTAATTTATATATTGTTGTAATAGAATCTTATCGCACATGAATAACTATTCATTAAGATGTTTGATTGATTTAGAAATTTAGATTTATCTTGTGCCATGATTCATGATAATTTAGGTTTATTGTCGATCTAGTTGATTTTGTACTTGATGTAATGAATGACTGATAGATACGGAACATCTTACGCAAATGGAAATTAATGAAAGGAACTCTTGTACTAGATGAGATTTTGTGCACTAAATCATAATGTATTAAATGAATTGGACCTTAGACTTCTTGTGCCAATAGTATGTGATGAAGGGATGATGTTCTGGATGATAATTTCTCACGTGCCTAAAAGATGATGTATTGAATGATTTTTATAGTTATCTTACGCAATTGATTTATTGAGACTTTATAGTAAAATTTATTGTGCGCCTTAATTTAAGTGGGTGTGATTTCTTCCTTATTCTCTTGCACCTTGATTTTAATGTTAATTAATCTTGTTTCTTGAATTATTAATTTATGAGTGATTTAGTGACTAGTTATCTTGAGTTGTTGCTTAAGTTGACATGAGAATGTTTAAAAATTAGTACTGTCATGAGCAGTTTCTATATAATGATGTATGATAGATAAAGACGATGGGTAACCATGCGCCATGTTTAATTATGGATTATGAAATGCATTGAAGGTTTAAGATTGTATTGTATTGTGTTGTTATTAACAGTAGAATGCAAATTTTTTGGGCTACTGTAATTAATATTTTAATACATCGATATGCGTGTCATGATTCATACATTTATGTGTGTCACGATTCATGGTGATGATATGTCAACCTTGTGTCCTATTGGATTATTAATGCTTATTATTGTTTCGTTAATTTATGTGATTGATGTGTCGACGACGTTGACTATTTATCATGATGTTTAAATTTTTCCAACATATCTTTAAAAGAAAAAATAAAAATGTGTCTATTGTACACATTTATTAATGAGTCAATTATTTATTACATTTCAAAAACAACTAAGTAATTCAAAATAAATATCAAATTATTTATTACAAACAACATTTGTTAATAAGTGAATTCTTTATTACAAACACATTTGTTAGTAAGTAAATTATTTATTACACTTCAAAAATTGCAAATATCAAATTATTTATTACATACAAATACATAATATAAATTATAATATAGTTTCAAACTATTATGTTAGTGAGTAAATTCAAACAAAATATCAAATTATTTGTTACAAACACACAACACATGGTGAATAAATTCAAACACTTATTCAAATTATTTATTACAAATACATCAATAACTAAATTCAAAGAGTCTCAGATTATTTATTACAAACAAATACTACAAATTGTTAGCAAGTTATTTGTTACAGAAGTATCAAATTATTTTTTATTACAAACACATTTTTTTTAGCATGTTATTTATTACAAAAGTATCAAATTATTTATTGCAAACAAATTTGTTAGTAAGTAAATTCAAACATCGTATCAAGTTATTTATTAGAAACAAAATAAATTAAAATTATTTATTACAAACAAAACAAATTAAATTGTAGTTTTGAATAATTATATTATTAAAAAAGAAGTGAGAAAAAATAAATCATTATAAAATCTCAATTGTATTTCGAAGAGTATCACATAAATAATTTTTAAATTCATCATTCCATTATCAAATATTTAAAAAACTTCTTCCCCAAACATAACCAATTTTAAAATTATCACTTTATTGTTCAAAATTGTTTCCAAAACATTAAATAACTTGTAACTTTAAAATCATCTCATTATGCAATTATTACAAAATTATTAGACACAAATAACTTGAATTTTAAAAACATCACATTGTCATATCTTATCTCTATTGTCATTACCATCATTTTAAAAACAAATTTTTAAATTATCATCTCATTTCATCAAATCACTCTCTCATTCTGAAATTAATAAAATATTCATTCCCAACATAAATAATAACTTTCAAAATTCTTAACCCATCATCATATCATTCCTAAAAAAAATAGCTCCTATTCTCAAATTATTAAAAAAATTATTTTAAACATAAATAAATCATCAATTCTTCCAATTTCAAATTATTACAAAACATATCTCATAAAATTCTTTAAATAATTCATAAATTATTTCATTTTCAAATTATTAAAAATTAATAAATAAATTTTCAAAAAACCATTATGTTATTCTTAAATTATTAAAAAAATTCTTTCAAACATAATCACATCAATTATTCCATTTTCAAATTATTAAAAACATGACTAATAAAATTCTTCTTTCAAAAATAAATAAATTATCAATTATTTCATTTTCAAATTATTAAAAAAATAATAACTTTTAAAATTCCTAGATAATCCAATTTCTCCAAATCAACCTCAAATTATTAATTTTTTTTTCCAAATACAATCAACTTTTAATTTACAAAATTTTATCAAACATACAAATAATTTTAATATTACCATAAAAAATGTTCTTAAATTTTTAAACCATCCCAACAATACCTATAATTATTATTTTTATTTAAATTGTCATTACATCACCATATTTTCATTTAAATTGTCATTACATCACAATATTTTGAAATGCATATAAATATTAAAGCACATATTATTAATTATTAAACCATCCATCATTACATCACCATATTATACCTTCACACCAAATCATTACATCATCTTATTATAAAAAATATACTGCAAAAACATAACATAAAATAAATAAAAACTAAAATACATAGAAAAATACACTCACAAACACAAAGACAGACACTTCATATATATAGCCTTGGCCATAATATCTTTTAGGAAGGGGGTCAACCTCTTCCAAAAAAATAAACTATTTTTATTAATATATATTTTTCATAATACCCTTTAGAAAGAGGGTCAACCTCGTCCAATATATATTCTACTGTACATGGAAAAGATATATATATATATATATATATTAGATGTATGTATTTTTAATTGACAAAAAAATATATATATCTTCTGATGTTTTCCTGTGCAATAAATATATTTGACAATGAAACACAGAATATATCTTCACAATGGAGCTCAAAATATATCTTGTCTTCTTCCTGTTACAAAAAGTATAAAGTTAATTTGTACATCACAATAAAAAATACTATTTATATTATTATACAGGAAGGAAAAAGGAAAGTATAGAATTAGTAGTAATTTAAAATATGAAAAACCCTAAAAGTATGGAAACTGTAAATAACACAATACAGTTCTATCTACACCTAAAACCCTAAAACTAAGCTATACCTTTCTCTCTATCTACACTGCCATGTGTATGTATCTGTGGCCTTTCGCATTCAGCGAGTGATTTGGCATTCGTGTCTCCATCTACAACATATCACAATATTAAAACGAATATACAAACCCTAAAACGAAGGTATTAAAATATGAAACCCTATAACTAAGGGAACATGATACTTGCCTTTCTCTCTAGCATTTGGCCAGTGATTTGGCATTCTTGTCTCCATCTGCAACAGATCAAAATAAATATTAAAACAAAGCAAATAAACAAAAAAATGCAAACAAATAAAACTAAATTTATCAATACAATATACCTGCTCCTTATGCTCAGATTGATTGATCCCCTACAACAAAAATGCTCACCCCATCGTCATCCCTTCTCTTTTCTGCACACATCGCCTTCCTTCTCGGCAAAAAAAACACTCTCTATTGGCACTCTCGCCATCGCCTTCCTTCTCGGCAACAAAAACCCTCTCTGTTGGCACTGTCGCCATGTTGGCAACAAAAACCCTCACCCCATCGTCATCCCTTTTTTCTGCACACATCACCTTCCTTCTCGACCCACTAAACCAAAACCAAACCAACGAAGAAAAAAATTAAAAGGAATCACAAACCAAACCAAAATGAGAAGAAAAAAAAAATCACAAATAATGGAAAACCAGACCAACACAAAGCAAAGAAACGGATGGCCATGCTTGCCTCCAATTTTCAAAACCAAAACAGACCAACAATAAAACATGCTCTGCTCTCTGCTTGTTTGTGTACAACTCCAAATCTACTCATTATCTACAGGGTTTGGGATGCTCTAATCTCTGCTTGGTTGTGTACAAACCCAAATCTGCTCTATTCAACCTCAATCTCCCTTCTCTCATCCAATATTCAACCTCAACCCCAAATGTAGATCATGTGTCTCTTCCACCACCTCAAAAACAATCTCCAAAACGTGCTCCAAACAACAAATCATGCTAATATGCACTTGCTCTCTACTTTGCGGTATAGCGATCACACCAAGTTTCTCTCTGCTTTGCGGTATAGCAATCACACCAGGTTTTCCCACACCAGATTTCACAAATCTAAGATTTTGCACGAAAAAGTAAAACAGAACATCATACAACGAAATACAGAATGAGGTTGTGATATGAGTTTCATTGGACTAGTCCCATCACTGACGGAGCCTGTGGTCGTGAATGCCACAAATAGGGTTTATTGATTTTTGATTCCCATATCTGTTAGAACTCTCCCCACAAAATCTTCCCATATCCGTTGGCACGCTCCCCATCTCCATGAGAAGTCTCCCCACAAATTCTTGCACCGTCAGCATGCTCCCCACTCCCTCCATCTCTGTTAGCACGCTCCCCAAAGAACTAAAAAACCTCAAGATTTATTTGTGTGAACTGACAAAAGATAGCCTCGGGGTTAACAAAAAGATGTTAAAGAGTTATTTGTGTGGATGATACGCATCAGGGCTAACAAAATTTATAATGGACTTTGGACTTTTTAACTTACCATCAATTGAGTCAACCACCTATGGATTTACCAATGGAGGAATGAACAATCCCTATTAATCTCTTCTCGATGGGTGCACACAACAATTGTTGGTGTACTGACCTTGTCAAATAAAATGGGATGAGACTTGCTAGGGTTAATGTTGTATGCTTTGCATTAAGAGCTTTTAAAGGTCATTTTTATTATTTTAATGCACTATTTGGGTCCACCCACCTTTAATAACTTATTGTCCTTTGAATCTATTTGTGATTAATGAGGTTGTGATAGATTATTTGTGATAACTTATTTGAATCTATTTGTGATAGCTTATTGTCTTTGAATCTATTTGTGATAGCTTATTGTGTTTGAATCTATTTGTCATAGCTTATTGTACTTTGATTTCGCGGCACGCTCCCCATATTCTTTGACACTCTCCCCACAAAAGCTTGCATCATTAGCACTCTCCCCACTCCCTCTATCTCTGTTAGAACACTTCCTAGAACTGAAAAAACTTTGACTCCCTCCACCTTCGTTAACATGCTTACCAATCAACTGACAAAATCTACCTCCGTTTACATGCTTACCAATGAACTCACAAAGATTTGTATGCTTTGCATTAAGGACTTTAACTCACAATTTCCATCAATGAGTATACATGATTGATCATAATTTCCATCAATTCTTCAAAATTTATATAAAAGGATTGAAAAATCAATATTAGATATGAAAACTAAGTCTATAAGACTCATATATTAAAACCAAATTGTAAAATAAGGTGGTTGGTGTAGGAGTCATCATTGACGTTGAGGGAAATCAAGAAACTAAGGGTATCTTGTTCCTCAAGTCTCAAGGCTCAAGGGATCTTCTAGGAATCTATGGTGGGTGATTCAATGATTATTATTAGAGTAGTTCATCACAAGTCCCTCCCTAAAAAACCTAATATTTCTCACCTAGCAGAAATAATTCTACAACAAGTACATGGTTTTGGTAAGCTCGAGTTCTTTCAGGTTCTAAGGAACCAAGTGCACTAAAAAATGGGAAATATAACTTGGACACAATTGTAACATCCCCACTATAATCCCTAGTTTAATTAATGCATAATGTAGATATAATGTGGCCGATGTATATGTGAATTGTGTTTCTGAATTTTAATAAATAAAATGTGATTCCACTTGTTGGGGGACATGAACAGAGATGGGGAATGATTAATCCACAAGCGAGGAGGGGTCTAGAAAGGAGGTTTTTATCCACGAGCTTAATTCCCAAATCCTTTTCCTATTTTTAATGTTTTGAGTGAACCTTTTGATTTTCCCTTCAGTGTGGAAGATCCCAATCATTGAATAAATGTAAGAGGGTGGGTTTGAGAAGTCACATCCCATAGTTATTGGGTGTTAAAGTTTTGGTAGCTGCGGGAAGTATTTTACTCCTAGAAAACCTTTCTTAGAAGAGAAGAAGATTCCATAAGTCAAATGAAGACCATTGAATAGTGGAAGAACACCCCGGAAGGGAAGTCGACCCACAAGAAAAGAATAAAGTGAAATTAGAACCTCCAGGAAGAGAAGTCGACCCAGCTAAAGTGACTTGAGGGATATAAATAAGGAGACGTCTTGCTCATTTGGAGACACACACACACACACTCATATCTCACTCAATAAGAAGGCGCTCATCTGAGTGAAGGAAGGAAGTCGCAACACTCCAACTCTTGGAGACTCTTGGTTATTCTTGGTGGTGATTTCTCTTGTGCGCTCTCTTTGGAAGAGGTGAACTATCTATGTATGGTGATGTTGTTGCAACTATTTGGTATGCTAGATCTATCTGGTGTGCTAGACTTTTGTTAGGGTTTCTTCATTATTTATTTCTCTTGAGATATGGTTCATGGTAGGATTATATTATTGACAGAATCTATCTAAGAAAGGTTGGTTGGGTTTTTCCCCGGGTTTGGGGTTTTCCCGGGATAAACTCTTGTGTCTTCGTGTGCTTGTTTATGTTGTTCATATTTCAAGTACTTGATATAATCCTTAATGTAAAAGAATATCTAAGAATATCTAATCCTTCATGTTCATATTTCAAGTACTTGATATTGCTCTGAAAAACTAGGAAAAATCTAATTCTTCACTCTGTGTTCAATAAGGTGCTGATAAAATATATTACTTCAGTGTTTGCATCATGTGACAGTTGTGAACTCAAGCCCTGCGCTTTCATCACTTCACTGGCTAATTTTACTGTGTAAATATCTTTGTTGGCTAATTTGTTTGATAAAATGTGTATTACTCTAGCGATTGCACCATGTGGTAGATGTAAACTCAAGCCTTGCGCTTTCATCACTTCACTGGTGAAATCTAACCATGTAAATATCATGCTGGCCAACTGTTTCTATATGTTCATTTGGTAATGGAGTTCATCAGTTTTAACGGAGAATTTAACACTAAATACTTATCGGTAATTGGTGAATTCGTCCTGTGTGTTCTTCACTTGTTTTTGGCAAGGTATCACTGCCCTTCATCCATCCTTACAACCCCGTTTAATCAGCTCATCCCCTTTTCTGCATTGGGTTGGCATTCACTCTACGTTTTTATCATTGTAGTATTCTTATGGATGGCGTGATCTGTTATATATTTATCTGTGGATGGTGTGATCTGTTATATATTTATCTGTGGATGGCGTGATTTGTTATATATCATTGCAGTATTGATGTGGATGGCGTGATCTATTATATATTTATCTATGGATGGCGTGATCTGTTATATTGGATGGCGTTTTTATCATTGCAGTATTCTCGTTGCCTACATTTATCTGTGATGTTAGCAACAACATGCCACATTCTCGTAGCAATGGTGTCATCTGAGGCACCAAAGAACTCTGGAAATTTTACCTTCTCGAGTTCATGGTGAATGCTACCTGTAACGGTCGGTGCACGTGGTGGAACCTCAGTGGGTGCCAATGCCCTAGCCTCGTCTCTGTCTAATCGACTGATCAGAGCCTCGGACATGCGTTGAAAGGATCTCATCATCCCAATAACATCGCCAACCGCTATCTTCTCCTGTCCAAGAACCTGCTCGCCTCCCTGAGGGTTAGACCCCTCAGGCATGGATGCTACTGGAGGATTCGCGCCTCCTCCCCTAGCACCCCGTCGTCTACCTCCGCAACGTCCTCTAACCATGATTACCTACACGCACACAATCAACTCAATCAACAACAGTATAATCAAATCTAATCATGTCCACGAAAGTCGTAGCGAACCCCCAAGCCACGGGTCGAACCGGCTCCGATACCATATGTAGCGACCCTCCTCGTTACGACAACAACTCTGATAACAGCTGCAATATTTTTTTTTTGTTTAGGGTTTGTGCGTGCATGTAAAGAGGGAACAAACACACTTGACTCTACGTCGCCACCCGACGAGTAACAAGACGCAATCATGATGATCACAACAAGAAGACATAAGGCGCACCACAAGTAACTGCAAGCATCAAACGACCATAGACATAAGGAAGAATCCATAATAGTAGATTTTACTATTTCTACACAGGAAAGTAGGGCATTTAATCTTAGTTCTCTGCTTCGAAGAGAGAGAATGTCAGATAGGCTCCTGACCGACTGCTCAGGCAGAAACTAGTAACTCAACGACGAACAAGATGCAGGCAAGGAAATCACAACAAGATGACACACGACGTACCACAGGAATCTACATGCATTAATGACGATCAAACGACAATAAGTAAGACAGACTACCTGCCCTTCCTACCCTGCAATGGTTAGGACCTCCATGACAAATAAGAAACGCTCAAGCCCAGGTTCCCATCGATTTTAACCATTTAAGGTATCAAGGTTGGCGACTGTTCTGAGGAACATGGAGGTGTCTAAATCCCACCCGACACAAGCAGACCAAGCAATGAAATGATTACGACCAAGTACAATAATAATTAAGGAAAAACCACGACCGCGACGGAAAGAGCAAGTCTGAATGGACTCTGACAATAACCACCCAATGGTTAAGACTCAACATTACCTATGACTTATTTGGAAATGAGTACAGATCAATCCCGTCATTTAATATTTGTTAGTTGACCAGTTACCAAGTCCCACCTTAAAAATAAAGTAAGGTTAATTGAATGCAATCCCCATTAACTAACTCATGATAACTTATCGTACTTAAATCAAGGACATTACATCATATATGTTTTTCCACTAACCATTAAATCTACAATATCGTGACCATAAACGACAACACCATTTCATTTTATATTCCCATGAATTTGCAATAATAGCAACCCTTTTACAAGACAATGACAATTTTTAAAGCAAGTTCGGCAATAATCAAGACAGTGACACAACCATCATTATCGCAATTAGTAAAGTTATCTATAGTACAACAATTTGGAATAGCGCATCATTTTAACTTCTTAATTACTCACTACTACCTCAGTGTTGCTTGGGTGAGTACCCTTAATCAACCACAAGACAAGATGATTGATGCGACAAGTCTAACCTTAATTTGGGTTAACCTTTAAAATCAAAAACAATAAATGCATTCTAAATTCAAGTCTAGTTTAGCAAGGTCATCTTCCCAAATGTAATAACCAAAACCCAAATTGTGTTAAACCATATCCAATTGTATTGGAGCGATAAACCATTTGTGTTAAAACAATACTCCATGATACTAAAACAATATTCAAATCATTTTAGATGATAGCCCAACTAAATTAAAACAATATTCAATATATAAAAGACAATACCCACTAACCCATTTAAAACACACACAAATTACACGAAGTCCATTTCCTGTTAAGATTTATATTAGGCCAAAGTCTTCTTATTCCCAAAATAAGGCAGAAATGCTAGTTTTATTGGTCGCTAAAATTTACACGCTCGTCAATCTATAAGGAGACCTAGATCCAATATTCGACGGATAGGTGACCTACCCAATTATAAACTTGATTGGACGAACTGTAATACAGTTAGTCTCAGTATATGATAGCAATACCCAAATTTCGCATTGAAAGTCTATAAAAGTTTTTAATGATTACAGGTTCGCTTAATTTGTAAGGTACATTGTAGAACATTAAAAATTTACATAAGTAAAGCGATAAGTAAAACAGTAAGGTTAATTAAATTGTAGAACGCTAAAACCAAACTAATTTAAAGGGTGAATTTTCTTTTTTTTAAATTGTATTCCAATGATATCATATTTACAAGAAAAGGGTAAAGTCGTATGCAACTAAATCAGAATTTTTTTTTTATTGAAACAAAAAGGAAATCATTACCCATCTAACCGCCATAGTAGTTACCACTGAATCTAGCTTAAAGGTAATAAAGTTATTGTTCTAAGTGAGCTCCCAGGATAATGTATCTATCTGGAAGCTGAAGGTGAAGGTAAGGGTAAGGGCATATGTTTATCTGCGCAGAAGAAGGAATTTAGTTGTACAAGCATACTACGCTGGAAACGAAATAGATGTAACATAATTATAAAATTTTCCTCTGACTCATATTCCAACCCTTTAATTCCAACTAAATATAAAATTTGAATTTAAAAAGAAGACCAGAATCGTTTTATGCTGAAATGAGATTCCAGCAGGATATAAATTAAAATATAAATTTAAATTAAAAAGGGAAGACGGGAATAAATTCCCACTGGATATAAATGTAAAAAATGTCCCTTGCAGTGTAAAATCGCCCCCACAGAGGTAAATACGCCCACGCAGAAGTAAATACACCCCAACAATTTGCAAACGTTCCTTGCAATGTAAAATCGCCCACACAGAGATTTATAACGCCCGGTCATCCAAAAACGCCCAAATCTAATAAAACAAAACGCAGAGGAATGAACTAAGAAAATGCCCCCATTAACATCAGACGCCCCCCATTAATATTAAAAACCCTGGTAATACAAAATATGCCCACACTGGTATAAAAAGCCCATGCATCTAAATGAAAATGCCCATGGTCACACGAAAATTTTCAGAACAGTAAATTGAAAGAAATTACACAATCCCGCCCATTCAATAAAATTTACACTAAATAATTTGGACAGTCAAAACAATAATTATAAAAATTTACCCAGTCAAGAACGACATACATGCCAGAAATTAGATTCGCAAAGCACTTAAACCCCAACACAATATATATATATATATATATATATATATATATATATATATATATATATTTAAAAAAAAAACCAGTCCACGCCGAGATAAACAACAAAGCAGAGAAGGATTGCAGTGTAATGGACACTAAACAGAAACGTAGAGATTAACAAAGGAAACAGAATCATCCTAAATTTAATCCATCAAGAATTCATATACAACTCAACATTTTTCTCTTTTTTTTTTAAACAATGCACATGCGTACCTGGGTCTCGCAGCGAATAACTCGAAGACGCTATCCCGCGTTGTTGCTCCGTGCCACTCCCACTCCGTCGACCGTAGAGACTACACCGGTACCTGCCATCCAAACGCTAGGGGTACTCTACTTCCCCCTTATCCCCCCGAGTTGCAAAGGGGCCACACACATTCCAGATAGTATACCTAGCTTCCCAGCTCACCTCCAAGTCTGAGCTACCACTCCAATACAGCTGAGAAATTCCCAAGTCCTCACAAGAAAACAATCCAGTATCAATTCGGCAGTATAACGATCCTTAACTGATGCGGACGCCACCCGACACACGTCCGCTACCGCCAGGACCTTCCTTTTCCCAGGCCCGAAGAGTTAAATTACTCTTCAAATCCCTTATCGAGACTTTTCTACACCCACAGGATGCTCTTTGTGACGATCTCCTTTTATCTGTTTCAGAGTTAGTCCTCGCAAGATTGCGAGTCCTGCACTCTGGTCTCAAAATCCCCGAAACCCGATGAAATATCCACCTCACGCCTTCCCTCATCTCCTATCGGGAATTACCCTATCAGGAATTCGGTACTCACGCGGTTGTGAGTCACTTCCCTCATGGATCGTCGATTCCTGAACTCCGATGCCACATGTCCTCTGTACTGTCGCCTGGACCCCACGCTTTTCCCGATGAATCGAGAAATCACATTTCGGGAATTCACAATTTCTGTTGCACCGATCCATAGGACCTTCCAAGTCCCGAACTTCAATATGTGATGCCACCTGTCTGCCCACGACGAGACTCAATCCCCAACACCTATACTCCACTCAGCGATGTGACCGCCTGGTTATCGCGTTTCAGAGTTTCGCAATTCCTTTGACAACGATTCTGACAACAACGAAAATCGCGAAAAGCCGATCCCTGATGCACATGAGGACTAACCTTCCATGTCACCACTTTTGCCCGTGCTATCGGGTATCACAGGATCACGATTCCAGTTGTAGTAATTCCTTTGCATGGGAAAATCCCGAATGCCGAACCCCCGACTCTCTGGATTGCTGACACGTGTCCAGTCCGGGATCTACGGCTATGGTTCCTTCAGAAAATCGCAAGTCGCGATTCCTCCCTATGAGAATTCTATGACCCTGGAGACTCCAATTCTCCGATGAGTCGAGTCCCGATGAGGTCTGACTCCTTCCCCGCGCGCGAAGGCTAAAATCCTCGTGCTCGACCTTCAACAACTTCCTCGAGTGCTTGAGTCTTTCAGACTCTACGCACCTCTGCAGCAGCAGTCTCCAATCTCCCTTGCTCATATTATCAACTGAGACTTCTTCTCTGTTTCCACCTTGACACTCTTCGCATGGCTTCAAAAACCCCTATAACTTCTGGGTGAATGAGAATAAGCGTTTAACTATCGAGCCTTCATCAACGCACTCTTTGCAGAAGAATTCGACTACACTCTATGCAGGAATCTCCTGGCTCAGATAGAGAAACAATTGAAACTTATTCTCTTCTCTCTCAGACTTTTGTTAAAAACCTGAAATCACATGCACAACATATTCAAAGCAAATGCATACAAAGAACAAAACATTCATGAGCACAACATCAACATACACAGAGAAACAACACCAGCCATGAATTTGAATCATAATTTCATTCTATTAATTCAACATCTGTACATGGGTGTTCTGCACAATTTCTCTGCTTGCTCTTCTCTTTTGAATGCTTCTGAATAATGTTACAATGATACAACAAGGGTGTCTATATCCATTTTCCCTCTCAGACTCTAAAACTGTCTAATCTGGAAATAAAATCCTATCTACCTGCATTAAATCTATTAATTGCCTCCTATCTATTTCAGACAAGAGAGTATGGCTCGAGGTATGATACATTACAAAAGGCGCTCCTTCATAAAGGATCATTTAAGACTTGCGCTACAATCCCAAAGCACTTTTTTAAATTTTGGGTTTGTTTTCCGAGCTGATCTTTGCTTGATGTGCTGGCTCGCTTGCTGAGTTGGCGATGTTCCTGCATCATACTCCTCGTCTTGAAAACTTTCATGGGATCCTATCCATGAGCTCATGCACGGTCTGTCCATGCTTTTGTATAACTGCTTTTGTCTCCCAGCTGGCATCTTCCACTGGATGATTCTTCCATTTCACCAGGTACTTGAAGTATTCTTTCCGTCTGGTTCTTTTGTTGACTCTCTCGTCAAGTATATACTCCATCTGTGGCCTTTCTGCAATCAACATCTGCTTCTGCCACTGGATTTCTGGTTGTTCATCTCTTCCAGTTCCTGTTTCCTCAGCCTTATATGGATATAACTCTGAGACATTGAATGTCGGAGATATTCCAATCTCATCCGACAATTCAATATCATAAGCATTTTCTCCCAACTTCTTCAGGACTCTGCATGGCCCAATTTTCTTCATTTTTAGCTTCTTGTATGTTCCCCTTGGGAACCTTTCCTTCCTCAGATGGGCCAGAACTAGGTCCCCAACTTCAAATTGAAGTTGTCTTCGATGTTGATCCGCTCTGTGCTTATATTCCTAGTTCAACTCTAGCAATCGCTGCTTCACTCTGATGTGAAGTTCTTCCATCACCTCTGCGAATTCTTCAGCGCTTGTGCTCTTTGTCATTATCTGTTCCGAATCCCTCAGTTCAGATACTCCTCTTGGCTGTCTTCCATATACAATTTCAAATGGACTTTTACCTGTACTCTGATTCACTGAATCATTGTAAGGAAACTCTGCCTATGGCAACACATTATCCCGACTGCTATGGTTCTCTGTCACCAGGCTTCTGAGTAAATCTCCCAAAAATCTATTTACCACCTCTATTTTCCCATCCGTCTGAGGATCATAGGATGAACTAAACATCAAATTAGTTCCCATATTCTTCCACAGTGTCCTCCAAAAATGTCCAATGAATTTTGTATCCCTGTCCGATACAACGCTTCTGGGTAAACCATGAAGTCTAACAATCTCCTTGAAGAACAAATTTGCGATATGAGTCGCATCACTGGACTTCTGGCATGGTATAAAATGTTCCATTTTAGAAAACTTGTCGACCACTACAAATATCGATTCATGTCCTCTTTGCGTCCTCAGTAATCCCAATATGAAATCCATGTTGATTTCATCCCACGACATCTCAGGTATGGGTAACGATTGATAGAATCCTGCATTCTTCTTTCTGCCCTTTGAATGCTCACAAATTCTTCACCTGTCAACAAAATTTTTGACATCTGTTCGCATCTTCGGCCAAAAATATGCTTCTCTCAGCTTTGCAAATGTTTTATCGTGGCCAAAATGCCCTGCTAATCTGCCACTGTGCTTCTCTTTTAGCAGGTTCTCCTCATGGAGAAATTCAGAATGCATAACTGATTTCCTCTGAACAACAATCCATCTGGATCATGTAATCCATCCATGGGCTTCTATCTCTGAGAACTGGATTGTCAGCTACCTCGTATGCCTCTGCAAAATCTGTATCTCCTGCATACATGTCTTTAAGATTTTCAAAACCCAAGTTTTTGACTCGGAACTCCTGCAGCAACAAACACTTCCTGCTCAAAGCATCAGCCACTTTGTTAGCAGTCCCTGAAATGTGTTTAATTACAAATGTAAAATTCTTCATATACTCTACCCATTTAGCATGTTTCTGATTCAGCTTCTCCTGTTGAGTCACAAACTGTAATTCATGATTATCACTATACAGAACGAATTCCTTCGGCATCAAATAATGCCTCCACTTCTTCAGCGCCTGTATGATAGCATAAAATTCCTTATCATACGTTGAATACTTCACCTTGGCCTCATCCATCTTCTCGCTGAAATATGCAATTGGTCTGTCCTCCTGGCTCAAGACCGCTCCTATGGAAAAGCCACTTGCATCACATTTCACTTGGAATACCTTTGGAAAGTCTGACAACACCAAAACTGGTTGTTCGGTGATCTTTCGCTTCAACAGATTGAAACTCTTTTCTGCATCTTCAATCCAATGAAAAGATTTATGTATTTTCTTGGCTATGTCCATCATCACTACGCTAATTCCACTGAAGTTCCTAATGAATTTCCTGTAGAAACTTGCCAATCCGTGGAAACTTCTCACCTCAAAAACATTTATTGGTGATGGCCAATTTTTAATCACCTCCACTTTATTTGGATCCATATTCAATTTATTTTCCGATATGACAAACCCCAAGTAAATGAGTTATGTCTTCATAAATGAAGATTTCCTCATGTTGATCAACACCTTCTCTTGCTGTAGCTTCCTCATTACTGCAGCTAAATGCTTCAAATGTTCTTCCTTCGTTTTACTGAAAATCAATATGTCATCTAAATAAACAATGACAAACTTACCAATGAATTCCTTCAGCACTTCATTCATCAGCCTCATGAATGTACTCGGTGCATTCGTCAAACCAAACGGCATGACTAGCCATTCATACAACCCTTCATTGGTTTTGATGGTTGTCTTCCACTCATCACCTTCTCTCATGCGAATATGATGGTATCCACTTTTCAAATCAACCTTTGAAAAAAACTCTGCTCCGCTCAAGCAGTCCATTAAGTCATCCATCCTCGGGAATGGAAATCTGTACCTGATGGTTATTTTGTTAGTGGCTCTGGAATCAGTGCACATTCTCCAACCTCCATCCTTCTTTAGACTTAATACCATTGGAATGACACACAGACTTAAACTCTCCCTGACCAGTCCTTTATCCAGCAGTTCCTGTACCTGCCTTTTGACCTCCTCATTTTTCTGCGGCGTCAACCTGTACGTTGCTTTGTTTGGAAAACTGGCCCCTAGTATGAGGTCTATATGATGAATTATTCTCCTCATCGATGGAAACGAATGAGGTAATTCGTCCACCACGATATAAGCGAACTCTTCCAGCAGTTCCTGAATTTCCTCCGGCAGATCATCCACTCTTGTGCTGGTCAAAACAACTCTTGGTTTCCTGACCACAAAGAATTGTGGATCTTCCTTCTTCCTTACTTCTGCCAGAAGTTCCTTCCCACTCATGAGAAGTATCCTGTTGTTCACTTCCGTTTTCACCTCCTGGTCTTTTATCAGAAGTAACATGTGTGTTCTCCCATTCTTCTCTAAGGTGTACGTATTCATCTTCCCATCATGAATTACGTTCCTGTCATATTGCCATGGTCTGCCTAGCAATAAATGACATACATCCATAGGAATAACATCACAGAGAATTTTATCATTATATCCTCCTATCTTGATGTCCACTAAGCACTGTTTAGTGACACTCACCTGATGTCCCTTCTGTAGCCATGATACTTTATATGGACTCGGGTGATCTGTCATTTCCAGCTCTAATTTCTCCACSATCTCGGTTGAAACGAGATTGTCAGTGCTTCCGCTGTCCACAATAACCTTACATTTCTTGTCTTTGGTCTTGCATGGGGTTCTGAATAGTCTGCTTCTCTGAGCTGTGTCCTCCACCTCCTTCGTGTGTGTTACGAGAACTTTTCGCATCATTAAAGACCTTCCGTCTTCTGCATCCTCTACTTTAGCAGCTCGCCTTTGTGCCTCAGCGATGTGAGCTTCTCCTTTATCCATCTTCCTATCTGGACAGTCAACTTCTTTGTGTCCATTTTTTGCACATGTGTAGCATGTGATGACTCCTCCTCGGCCTCTTCCCCTACCTTGGGTATGAGGAAAATTATTAACATCAGTGTATCCCCCGCTCGGTTCTGCCTGCTTCATTCATTGTTCAACGTGTTGGCCTCGCTAAGAACTTCCACCTCTCTCGATTCTTGTCTGAGGATTCTTCCAGTCATCTTTAGATTTCTGGAACTTGTCTTGGGTAACCGATTTACCTCTTAGTTGGCTCTTACCTCTGCCCCGCTATGCTGGCTTACGGCTTAGCTTCTCTTCAGCCTTCAACGCCATCTGATACGCATCCTCAACCGTTCTGACGGTTTTCATACTCATCTCATCTTGGATATCGTATCTTAAGCCATTCATATACCTAGCTACTTTTTCATCATCGCTCTCCCGATGACCTGCTCTGATATTGAGCTTATAGAATTCTTCGGTATACTCCTTTACCATCTTCAACTTCTGTCTCAGGTTCTGCATTTGCCTAAATAGTGTGATCTGATAATCCCTTGGGATGAACTTTGCCTTCATCTTTGCAATCATTTGATCCCAGCTTTTGATCTTTTTTTTGCCTTTGGAATGTCTATCTGCCTGAAGCTCATCCCACCATAATGCTGCATGTCCTTTCAATTTCGTGACAGCATGCCTTACCTTTTTATCCTCTTCGATGTCTTCATAATCGAAGTAGGTATCAAGAGCTCTAATCCAATCTAGAAGCTCTTCTACATCCAGACTTTCTTCATAGACTGGAATGTCCATTTTTGTTTTTGAACTCATTCGAGCGATAACCTTAATTAACCGCTCGTTGGCTGCATCTTCAGCTGCAACTTCTCCTTGTTGTTCGGCTTCCACTTCGCCTTTAGAGTCACTCATATCTCCAACATTTGTTGTGCATCTCTGCGCTGCTTCCATGTCTTCCAATCTCGCTCTGAGATCACGTATCTGTCTTTCCATCTCTGGATTCTCTGTCGGCCTACCTCTTCTTCGCACATCCCTGTCCTCTGGATCAGGCAACTGCCTTTCCCTTCTGGGTGGCATGGTGAATTCCTTTTCTCCTCTACTACAGAAAATAGAGAGAATTCCTTGCTCTGATACCACTTTGACGCAGACGCCACCCGACACACGTCCGCTACCGCCAGGACCTTCCTTTTCCCAGGCCCAAAGAGTTAAATTACTCTTCAAATCCCTTATCGGGACTTTTCTGCACCCACAGGACGCTCTTCGTGATGATCTCCTTTTATCTATCGGAGGGTCGGACCTCACAATATTTCGAGTCCTGCACTCGGGTCTCAAAATCCCCAAAACCCGATGAAATATCAACCTCATGCCTTCCCTCGTCTCCTTTTGGGAATTACCCTATCGGGAAATCGTTACTCACGTGGTCGTGAGTCACTGCCCTCACGGATCATTGATTCCTAAACTCCGATGCCACCTGTCCTCTGTGTTGTCGCCTGGACCCCATGCTTTTCCTGATGAATTGGGAAATCATGTTTCGGGAATTTGCAATTTCTGTTGCACCGATCCACAGGACCTTCCAAGTCCCGAACTCTGATATGTGATGCCACCTGTCTACCCACGATGAGAATCAATCCCCGACACCTGTACTCCACTCAGCGATGTGACCGCCCAATTATCATGTTTCAGAGTTTCACAATTCCTCCGACAACGATTCTAACAACAATGAAAATCTCAAAAAGTCGATCCCCGATGCACGTGAGGAATAACCTTCCACGTCACCACTTCTGCCCATGCTATCGGGTATCGCAGGATCACGATTCCAGTTGTAGTAATTGCTTTGCATGGGAAAATCCCGAATGCTGAACCCCCAACTCTCCGGATTGCTGACACGTGTCGAGTCCAGGATCTATGACTATGGTTCCTTTGGAAAATTGTGAGTTGCGATTCCTCCCTATGAGAATTCTATAACCCTGGAGACTCTGATTCTCCGATGAGTCGAGTCCCGATGAGCTCTAACTCCTTCCCCGTGCACTAAGGCTAAAATCCTGCACAACTTCTCCAAGTTCCGACGGCTGTCGGGACTTCGCTAATCTTCCCTACGAATCCTGACCGTCAACTTCTCCTCCTCGAGTATTTCTCCCAATGGTCAAGTGTTCACTTCCCGAACTCTACCCTTCTGAGCCTTTCACTTGAAACTCGTTCTCGATCCATCCACGCACAACTTCTGATGCGTTACCTTGACGACACAACGAAGTACCTCTCTAAGCTTCTCCACTCTGGCTCCTTCAGAGGGAATTTACACACACTCCTTGCGCTCGAACTTCAACAACTTCCTCAATTTATTGAGTCTTTCAGACTCTGCACACCTCTGCAGCAGCAGTGTCTAATCTCCCTTGCTCATATTATCAACTGAGACTTCTTCTTTATTTTCGCCTGCACACTCTTTGCACGGCTTCAACAACCCCTATAACTTCTGGGTGAATGAGAATAAGCATTTAACTATCGAGCCTTCATCAACGCACTCATTGCGGATGAATTCGACTGCACTCTATGCAGGAATCTCCTGGCTCAGATGGAGAAACAATTGAAACTTATTCTCTTCTCTCTCAGACTTCTATTAAAAACCTGAAATCACATGCACAACATATTCAAAGCAACTTCATACAAAGAACAAAACATTCATGAGCACAACATCAACATACACAGAGAAACAACACCAGCCATGAATTTGAATCAGAATTTCATTCTATTAATTCAACATCTGTACATGGGTTTTCTGCACAATTTCTCTGCTTGCTCTTCTCTTCTGAATGCTTCTGAATAATGTTACAATGATAGAATGAGGGTGTCTATATCCATTTTCCCTCTCAGACTCTAAAACTGTCTAATCTGGAAATAAAATCCTATCTACCTGCATTAAATCTATTAATTGCCTCCTATCTATTTCAGACAAGAGCGTATGGCTCAAGGTCTGATACATTACAAAAGGCGCTCCTTCATAAAGGATCATTTAAGACTTGCGCTACAATCCCAAAGAACTTTTTAAAATTTTGGGTTTGTTTTCCCAGCTGATCTCCACTTGATGTGTTGGCTCGCTTGCTGAGTGGGCGATGCTCCTGCATCACTAACCCTAACCCTCCTTTCTTTTTTATAGTGTTTTGAGACCCCCTCTTTCCCTAATCACAATTAATTTAAGTTTTAATGAAAACCCTCAAAAATTCTCTGTTTTACAAGTGTCACTCACCCCCCACGTTTCTCCATAAATTATTTTCTTTTTATTAAAAGGCTCAATTCCCTATTTTTATTATTCGCTTTCTTTCTTTCTTTCTTTTTATTTTTATTTTTTTAATTTTTTTTTAAACCTAAAAGGTAAATGCGCTAATTAATCTTTTCATTTATTATTTATTTAATTATCTTCTGTTCTTTCACAAGTTAGGAAATAATATAAATGCGCTAATTAATCTTTTCACTTATTATTTATTTAATTATCTTTTGTTCTTTCACAAGTTAGGAAATAATATAAATGCACTAATTAATCTTTTCACTTATTATTTATTTAATTATCTTTTGTTCTTTCACAAGTTAGGAAATAATTTCTTCTTTGCAAAAATTTTAAACCATTAGTTTTAATTTAATTCTTACTCTCATTATTTACGCCCAGAATTTTATGAAGACCTAACTATTACTTAAGTGGGTTTTTGTTTGAATTTTTCTTTTTATGCTAGGGCCTTTTTCTTTAAGGTTACACTAAAATTTTACCCTAGAAAAGTCTTAGGCTTAGGATTTAGATTCTGAGCTAGGCGACAATTGGTTAGGGAAGTTGTTTAAGGATTTATTAAGGCGTTATTGTCTTAGGGCTATTTAGGTTTGTTTCCTTCATCCCCATCAATGCGACGTGCCCTTCAGGACGAACCACGTGCTCCAAGGGTGCCACTCGCCTCGTTCGTTTCCCTTTCTCGGCGTGCCCTTCATGATGCACCACGTGCTCCAAGGGTGCCACTCGCTTCTTGTGTTTCTTTTATGTGACGTGCCCTTCAGGATGCACGACGTGCTCCAAGGGTGCCACTCGCCAACTGGACTGATTGGTAGACATATATAACCCCTGGAGTCAACACTCCACCAGGTGAACTTGTGGGAGACTAAGGGCTCTAAGGAATAAGGCCCCCGCCTTATTGCGCACCCCTTAGAATCATCATGAGAGACTGTCGCAGTCTGCCCTCACGGCACCGTGGATCCTCTCGAAATAGGTAATCGTTAACCTACAGTTCGAGCCACGGCGGGAGTGCTAGTAGGCGGTGGCAGGGATGCTATCCACCCCTCTCCCTCAACCTCTCTGGAAATCGTGTGTGGCCCCTTTACTCCATATGTGAGTCTGGTCGACAAGCTATCGTCAGCCTACATCATCGACAATCGTGTCAGAACATGTCAACATCAAATCATCAAATCAAATGAAATATCACAGTAAATAAATCAACCCAAATAGAACACTCCCTGACTCAATCCGGAGTCCAAGGGGTTCCACCGATGCCTCTGCATCCTCAAGATCCAAAACCCTGCACACTCAATACAACTAAGTCAATAGCACCTGTCTACATCAAATAGTGAAACATCATGTCGTCTATCATAACACATCATAATCAAGTATAAATGTTTTAACATCAGAAAAGTCCAGATCACTTGTGAGCAAGTGTCCTCAAATAATAATTTTTCTCAGTGCGCCAGAGCGGGATGTTACATACACCCCCTCTTGGTCTAAACTTCGTCCCAAAGTTTCTCAGTATAAATGTCGAAATAAAAGTATCACAGTATCATAAGTCTATCTATCAAACAAAAATGGAAACTGCTGACGCATATCATATGCGTCCTCCCAGGTCGTCGAGTGTGGACTATAACTGTCCCACTGGACCTTGACCTGATCTACCATTCGACGTCGTAACTGTTGAATGCGATGATCTAATATGCGGACCGGCTCAGCCGTGAGCGCTCCCTCATCCGATACCTGCAAGGAACTCGTGTCAATCACATGTGTAGGATCACTAATATAATGTCTCAGAACATATACATGAAAAACATCATGCATACGCCTCAAAGAATCAGGCAAGGCTAGTCGATAGGCCACGGGCCCCTTTCTCTCCATGATCTCAAAATGTCCCACGAACCTAGGAGAGAGTTTAGATCCCTTTCCAAACTTGATCGAAGTCTTATGCAGTTTAACCCGCAAGAAGACTTGATCGCCAACCTCGTAACTACGGTCGACTCGGTGCTCATCGGCATAACTCTTCTTTCGATCCTGTGCTTCTTTTATCTTTTATCTTATGGTTTGAATTTTCTCTTCCATTTATTGGATCGCTTCTGGTCCCACCATGACCCTATCCTCAAGCCAATCCCAACTCAAGGGCATCCGACATGGTCGCCCATAAAGAAACTCGAAAGGCGCCATCTTAATGGTGCTCTGGTAGCTGTTGTTCTAAGAGAACTCTACTAGAGACAATAACTCCTCCCAACGCTTTTGTTGGTCCATCACATACATGCGCAACATGTCTCCCAAGGTTTGGTTTGTTCGTTCTGTATGTTCGTCAGTCTCTGGGTGATACGCAGTACTAAAATTAAGCTGGGTTCCCAAGGCCTCTTGAAAACTCATCCAAAATCGTCTAGTAAACACCGATCCTCAATCAGATATAATCTTCTTAGGCACGCCATGCAGCCTCACAATATCACTGATGAAAACTCTCGCTATGTCAGGTGCCTGATACATCGTACGCACCGAAATAAAGTGAGCACTCTTCGTCAAAGTGTCTACTACTACAAAAATCGAGTCATGTCTCCTGGCCGTCAGTGGCAATCCAACAATAAAATCCATCAAAATAACTTCCCATTTTGATTCCAGAATGGAATGTGGTTAAAGTAAACCTGTTGGGTGTCTATGCTCAGCCTTTACGTACTGACACTCTAGACATCTAGCCACAAAGTTGTCTATGTCGGCCTTCATTCCCTTCCAGAAGAACAAGTGTTTAAGGTCTGCCCTCATCTTCGTGACTCCTAGGTGAGCCATATAAACTACTCTATGAGCCTCACTTAGGATCAACCTCCTCAACTCGTCTTTTGGCGGTACGTAAATCCAACCTCTAAGCCTCAACAACCCGTCACTATCAAAAGAAAATCCCTCATATCGTGGTACCATCATTGTGTTTTGTCCAATAAAATCCTCGACTTCTTTATACCAGTCATGGTCACGCTGTAAAGTGAGAATCTTCTCATGTAGATTCGTCTGAAGAGGCAACACCGAAAAGATGTGTGGTCTTCGACTCAAAGCATCATCCACTCGGTTCATTATTCCCTTTATGTAAGTAATCTCGAAGTCGTACTCGCTAAGCAATTCTGACCAATGTCGTTGTCGCGCGTTCAGGTCGCTTTGCGTAAAAATGTGTTGTAGTCCACAATGATTAGTCCTTAGTTCAAATTTTCATCCAACAAGGTAGTGTCTCCACACCTTAAAGGCATATACGATGGCTAATAACTCCAAATCATGCGTCGCGTAGTTTTCCTCATGCCTTCTCAGTTTCCTCAAAATGTAAGCAATCACTCGTCCGTATTTCATCAAGACTTCGCCTAAACCTTCCTTGGATGTGTCAGTGCATACCAAGAAGTCCGCATCCATGTCAGGGACCTTTAGTATCGACGCTATCGTCAACAACTCCTTAAACCTCTGAAATGCTTCCGCGCATTTCTCTGTCCAAACAAACTTCTTGTTTTTCTTCTGCAATTCCATGATCGGATTTGCTATCTTCGTAAAACCCTCGAAAAACCGTTGATAGTATCCTGCTAAACCCATAAAACTACGCACTTCTGTGACATTCATCAGCGCAGGCCATTCCATAATAGCCTCAACCTTGGCTGGATCCACGGCGATACCTTCGTCGGAGATGACATACCCTAAGTAGTGAATCCTCGATTGATAAAAAGAGCATTTGGACAACTTCCCATACAATTTGTGCTCTCAAAGGGACTGTAGTACCAAGTGCAAGTGCTCATCATGCTCCTCCATCGTCCGACAGTAGATCAAGATGTCGTCAATGAATACTTGGATGAACTTGTCCAAGTACTCGCGGAACACCCCGTTCATCAAACTCATGAATACCCCTGGGGCGTTTGTCAGTCCAAACGGTAAAACAGTAAACTTGTAATGTCCAAATATCGTCTTAAAGGCGGTCTTAGGGACGTCATCCTCCTTGATCCATAACTGGTGATACCCTAATCACAAATCGATCTTGGAGAACACCGTTGCACCATTCATTTGATCGAACAGATCAACAATTCTAGGTAAGGGATATTGATTCTTGATCGTAGCCTTGTTCAGTTGACGGTAGTCAATGCAAAGCCTCCATGATTCGTCCTTCTTTCATATGAAAATAACCGGTGCACCCCACGGTGACACGCTAGGACGTATCAGTCCCAGGTCCAACAACTCCTTCAGTTGCATTTTCAGCTCTTGCAACTCTGAGGTCGACATCCGATAAGGTGCTCTTGCTATCAGTTCGGTCCCCAGTTTTAGGTCTATGGTAAACTCCAATTCCCTTTCCGGCGGCATCCCAAGTAACTCCTCTGGAAACATGTCCTCAAACTCCTTTACCACTGGAAAGTGTTCTAGACCTTTCGCTACTCCCTTTTTGTTTAGCGCAAGGATTGCATAGAGCTTGCACCCCTTGCACATACTGTAAGGAAGAGACGAACCTCAAGGAAACTCCCTGGTTTCGTCCTACAATCACACGTCTCTGTCCTTCGTCATCAACCAAGCTCAACTATTTCATCTTACAGTTGAGTATCGCCTCATGCGATTCCAACCAATCCATACCAATCACGACATCATAAGATCCTAAGATCGTGACGTACAAGTTGACCCTCGTGACAAACTCTCCCAGGTTAAGGGCACAGCCCGTAACCTTTCCTCCAACCTTTTGTTTGGCTCTTGAGGCCATCTCTACGAAGCTAATCTTGTCTTGTTCGACTGCCTTTACCTTAATCCTTTTTAGCGCTGCACCAGAAATGAAACTCTCAGTAGCACCTGGGTCTATCAAAATACTAATGGTCTGGTTAGTGAAAGTACCTGTCGTCTCGAGGACAGTCGACTAGTGCTCTGCCTAGTAGTTATTCACCGCTACATGGATCCGATGGGCCTTGCCCATATCTCCTACTGTAGTGGGTTCGGCTAATCCGGACGCTCTGGTCCTCTCCATAGGACAGTCGCGCTAGTAGTGTGGCTCCCCACATGTCCAACAACCCTTCTTCAGCCTAGTAGTCCTGGTACCCGAAGTAGAATATGGCGGCCCACTGGCCTGCAATCTAGGTCTGTTCTGATGAACAAGCCTAAACTGCTGCTGTAGCGGGCGATGCTACTGCTGGTGCTGTGGTCCCCGATAAGGTGTCCTCTGTTAAGGCAGTGGTCGCCAAGGTGTAGTGAAAGTGGATCCCCTCTGGAAGCCACGATATCTCAGCGTATGTCTCGCTAGTGTCTGGTGTTGTAGTGTACCAGATGAACCCTGCCCTGCGGGTGTCGCTGGAGTCCTGGTCTGACCCCCACTGATAAGCTCCTCCTCTGCTATGAGGGCCTTTTGGACAGCGTCGTGGAAGGTTTGAGGCATCAAGATCCTAACCTTTGCACGCAGGCTTCCGTTAAGGCCAAACACGAACTGGTTGACCTTGAGCTTCTTAGTGTTGAGGTGTGGAGCATACCGGAGCAGCTCCATGAAATGTAGCTTGTACTCGGGCATCGTATGACCTCCCTGTCGTAATGCGTTGAACTCATTGAGTTGACGCTCTATGAATTCCTCTAAAAGGTACCTCTCTCGGAACCGTTCCTTGAACAGTTCCCATGACACATCTTCCACGGCCATGTTCAGTTGCGGCAGGAGCATCTTCCACCATAGAAGAGCGCTCCCCTTCAGTTGAAAGACCTCCATGCGGACCTTCATGTTGGAGGTATAATCGTGAACTGTGAAGCACTTCGCCATATTCTCCAACCATGCCTCAGCGGTTGCGCCGTCCGGGGCACCAAATAACTCGGGAAATTTTACCTTCTCGAGTTCATGGTGAATGCTACCTGTAACGATCGGTGCGTGCAGTAGAACCTCAGTGGGTGCTGGTGCCCTGGCCTCATCTCTATCCAATCGGCTGATCAGAGCCTCAGACATGCACTGAAAGGATCTCATCATCCCAATAACATCGCCAACTGCTATGTTCTCCTGTCCAAGAACCTGCTTGCCTCCCTGGGGGTTAGACCCCTTAGGTGTGGATGCTACTGGAGGAGTCACACCTCCTCCCCTAGCACCACGTCGTCTACCTCCGCGACGTCCTCTAACCATGATTACCTGCACACACACAATCAACTAAATCAACAACAGTATAATCAAATCTAATCATGTCCATGAAAGTCGTAGCGAACCCCCAAGCCATGGGTCGAACCAGCTCTGATACCATATGTAGCGACCCTCCTCGTTACGACAACAACTCTGATAACAGGTGCAAATTTGTTTTTGTTTTTTTTAAGGTGTGTGCGCGCATGTAAAGAGGGAACAGACACACTTGACTCTACGTCGCCACCCGATGACTAACAAGACGCAATCACGATGATCACAACAAGAAGACATAAGGTGCACCACAAGTAACTACAAGCATCAAATGACCATAGACATAAGGAAGAATCCATAATAGTAGATTTTACTATTTCTGCACAAGAAAGCAGGGCATTTAATCTTAGTCCTCTGCTCCAGAGAGAGAGAATGTCAGATAGGCTCCTGGCCGACTGCTCAGGTAGAAACTAGTAACTCGACGACGAACAAGACGCAAGAAAGGAAATCACAACAAGACGACACACGATGTACCACAGGCAACTGCATGCATTAGCGATGATCAAACGACAATAAGTAAGACAGACTACCTACCCTTCCTACCCTGCAATTGTTAGGACCTCCATGACACATAAGCAATGCTCAAGCCCAGATTCCCATCGATTTTAACCATTTAAGGTCTCAGGGCTGGCGACTGTTCTGAGGAACATGGAGGTGTCTACATCCCGCTCGACACAAGCAGACCAAGCAACGAAATGATTACAACCAAGTACAATAATAATTAAGGAAAAACCACGACTGCGAAGGAAAGAGCAAGTCCGAATGGACTCCGACAATAACCACCCAATGGTTAAGACTCAACATTACCTATGACTTATTTGGCAATGAGTACAGATCAATCCCTTCATTTAATATCCATTATTTTACCAGTTACCAAGTCCCACTTTAAAAATAAAGTAAGGTTAATTGAATGCAATCCCCATTAACTAACTCATGATAACTTATCGTACTTAAATCAAGGACACTACATCATATATGTTTTACCACTAACCATTAAATCTACGATATCGTGACCATAAACGACAACACCGTTTCATTTAATATTCCCATGACTTTGCAATAATAGAAACCCTGTTACAAGACAATGACAATTTTTAAAGCAACTTCGGCAATAATCAAGAAAGTGACACAACCATCATTATCGCAATTAGTAAAGTTATCTATAGTACAACAATTTGGAATAGCGCATCATTTTAACTTCTTAATTACTCACTACTACCTCAGTGTTGCTTGGGTGAGTACCCTTAGTCAACCACAAGACAAGACGATTGATGCGACAAGTCTGACCTTAATTTGGGTTAACCTTTAAAATCAAAAAAAATAAATGCATTCTAAATTCAAGTCTAGTTTAGCAAGGTCATCTTCCCAAATGTAATAACCAAAACACAAATTGTGTTAAACCATATCCAATTGTATTGGAGCGATAAATCATTTGTGTTAAAACGATACTCCATGATACTAAAACAATATTCAGATCATTTTAGATGATACCCCAACTAAATTAAAACAATAATCAATATATAAAAGACAATACCCACTAACCCATATAAAACACGCACAAACTACACGAAGTCCATTTCCTGCTAAGATTTATATTAGGCCAAAGTCTTCTTATTCCCCAAATAAGGCAGAAATGCTAGTTTTATTGGTCGCTAAAATTTACACGCTCGTCAATCTATAAGGAGACCTAGATCCAATATTCGACGGATAGGTGACCTACCCAATTATAAACTTGATTGTACCAACTGTAATACAGTTAGTCTCAGTATATGACAACAATACCCAAATTTCACATTGAAAGTCTATAAAAGTTTTTAATGATTACAGGTTCGCTTAATTTGTAAGGTACGTTGTAGAACATTAAAAATTTACATAAGAAGTAAAGCGATAAGTAAAAAAATAAGGTTAATTAAATTGTATAACGCTAAAACCAAACTAATTTAAAGGGTGAATTTTCTTTTTTTTAAATTGTACTCCAATGACATCATATTTACAAGAAAAGGGTAAAGCCGTATGCAACTAAATCAGAAATTTTTTTTTGATTGAAACAAAAAGGAAATCATTACCCATCTAACCGCCATAGTATTTACCATGGACTCTATCTTAAAGGTAATAAAGTTATTGTTCTAAGTGAGCTCCCAAGATAATGTCTCTATCTGGATGTTAAAGGTGAAGGCAAGGGTAAGGGCATATGTTTATCTGCACAGAAGAAGGAATTTAGTTGTACAAGCATACTACGCTAGAAACGAAATAGATGTAACAGAATTATAAAATTTTCCTCTGAATCATATTCCAACCCTTTAAGTCCAACTAAATATAAAATTTGAATTTAAAAAGAAGACCAGAATCGTTTTACGCTGAAATGAGATTCCAACAGGATATAAATTAAAAAGGGAAGATGGGAATAAATTCTGGAATAACTTTTCACTGGATATAAATGTAAAAAACATCCCTGGCAGTGTAAAATCACCCCCACAGAGGTAAATACACCCACGTAGAAGTAAATATACCCCAACAATTTGTAAACGTTCCTGGCAATGTAAAATCGCCCACACAGAGATTTATAATGCCCGGTCATCCAAAAACGCCCAAATCTAATAAAACAAAACGCAGAGGAATGAACTAGGAAAATGCCCCCATTAAGATCAGACACCCCCCATTAATATTAAAAACCCTGGTAATACAAAATATGCCCACACTGGTATAAAAATCCCATGCATCTAAATGAAAATGCCCACGGTCACACGAAAATTTTCAGAACAGTAACTTGAAAGAAATTACACAGTCCCACCCATTCAATAAAATTTACACTAAATAATTTGCACAGTCAGAACAATAATTATAAAAATTTACCCAGTCAAGAACGGCATACATGCCAGAAATTTGATTCCCAAAGCACTTAAACCCCAACGCAATATATATATATATATATATATATATATATATATATATATATATATATATATATATATATATATATATATATATATAAGTCCACACNCAATATATATATATATATATATATATATATATATATATATATATATATATATATATAAGTCCACACCGAGATAAACAACAACGCAGAGAAGGATTGCAATGTAATGGACACTAAACAGAAATGCAGAGATTAACAAAGGAATCAGAATCATCCTAAATTTAATCCATCAAGAATTCATATACAACTCAACATTTTTCTCTTTTTTTTTAAACAATGCACATGCGTACCTGGGTCTGGCAGTGAATAACTCAAAGACTCTATCCCGCGTTGTTGCTCCATGCCGCTCCCGCTCCGCCGACCGTAGAGACTACACCGGTACCTCCCAGCCAAACACTAGGGGTACTCTGCTTCCCCCTTAGCCCCCCGAGCCGCAAAGGGGCCACACACAGTCCAGATAGTATACCTAGCTTACCAGCTCGCCTCCAAGGCTGAGCTACCACTCCAATATAGCTGAGAAATTCCCAACTCTTGACAAGTAAACAGTCCAGTCTCAATTCGACAGCATAACGATCCCTAACCCTAACCCTCCTTTTCTTTTTTATAGTGTTTTGAGACCCCCTCTTGCCCTAATCACAATTAATTTAAGTTTTAATGAAAACCCTAAAAAATTCTCTATTTTACAAGTGTCACTCATCCCCCATGTTTCTCCATAAATTATTTTCTTTTTATTAAAAGGCTCAATTCCCTATTTTTATTATTCCCTTTTTTTTCTTTTTCTTTTTTTCTTTTTCTTTTTTAAACCTAAAAGGTAAATGCGCTAATTAATTTTTTCATTTATTATTTATTTAATTATCTTTTGTTCTTTCACAAGTTAGGAAATAATATAAATGCGCTAATTAATATTTTCACTTATTATTTATTTAATTATCTTTTGTTCTTTCACAAGTTAGGAAATAATATAAATGCACTAATTAATCTTTTCACTTATTATTTATTTAATTATCTTTTTCTTTCACAAGTTAGGAAATAATTTCTTCTTTGCAAAAATTTTAAACCATTAGTTTTAATTTAATTCGTACTCTCATTATTTACCCTTAGAATTTTATGAAGACCTAACTATTACTTAAGTGGGTTTTTGTTTGAATTTTTCTTTTTATGCTAGGGCCTTTTTCTTTAAGGTTACACTAAAATTTTACCCTAGAAAAGTCTTAGGCTTAGGATTTAGATTCTGAGCTAGGC
>ML788787.1:403960-414913 GCA_009831015.1 Picea engelmannii
CATTAATTATATTGTTAAATGTTAAATCCAATCAAGGTTCAGACTTGAACAATAAGATCCTTCAATGTTGAATTAGAGGGTACCTTGATGACAAATTATGATCTATAATTGCACGATGGAATGGCCTTAAGACTAATGTGGATTGTATCCCTTTGTTTAATCAATGTTGTACTGGGTTGTAAACTTTTGTGTGCTTGGTCTGTTGTGTCGGGCGGGACGTAGACACCTCCATGTTCCTTAGAACAGTCGCCAGCCCTGAGACCTTAAATGGTTAAAATCGATGGAAACCTGGGATTGAGCGTTGCTTATGTGTCTTGGAGGTCCTAACCATTGTAGGGTTTGACGGATGGGTAGTTAGTCTTTTTATTGTCGGTTGAATGTTGTTCTTTACTGGCAGTTGTTGATGTGCATCTTAGATATTTATGTTGCTATCGCAGTTGCTTGCATCATGATTGTCGTCAGGTGGAAGCGCAGAGTATAATGTATTGTTACCATTGTACACACGCACACACAAAAAAAAAATTTGCACTCGTTATAAGAGGTTGTCGGCATAACGAGGAGGTTTGTTACATATGGTATCAGAGCGGGTTCGACCCGTGACTTGGGATCACTACGGCTTTCGTTGACATGATTTGATTATACTGTTGTTGATCGAGTTGATTGTGTGTGTGTAGGTAATCATTCTTAGAGGACGCCGCAGAGGCAGATGACGAGGTGGTAGGGGAGGAGGCATGACGCCTCTAGTAGCATCCACACCTGAGGGGTCTAACTGCGAGGGAGACGATCAAGCTCTTGGACATGAGCAGATAGCAGTTGGCAACGTAGTCGGAATGATGAGATCCTTTCAGTGCATGTCTGAGGAACTGATCAGCCGTTTGGACAGAGATGAGGCCAGAGCGCTGGTGCCCGCTGAGGTTTCACCGCACGCATCGGCCGTTACTGGTAGCATTCACTGTGAACTCGAGAAGGTCAAATTTCTCGAGTTCTTTGGTGCCCCGTACGACACAGCCTCCGAGTCATGGTTTGAGGACATGGAGATGTGTTTCGCACTTCGCGATTATACCTCCAACATGAAGGTCTGCATGGCGGTCTTTCAATTGAAGGGGAACGCTCTTCTGATGCAGGAGCATTGCCAACTCAGCAAGCGAGCCAGCACATCAAGCAGAGATCAACTGGGAAAACAAACCCAAAATTTTGAAAGTGCTTTGGGATTGTAGCGCAAGTCTTAAATGATCCTTTATGAAGGAGCACCTTTTGTATGTTGTATCAGACCTCGAGCCATACGCTCTTGTCTGAAATAGATAAGAGGCATTTAATAGATTTAATGTAGGTAGATATGATTTTATTTCCAGATTAGACAGTTTTAGAGTTCAAGAGGGAAAACGGATATAGACACCCTCATTGTATCATTGTAACATTAGAATCAAGCATTCAGAAGAAAAGAGCAAGCATAGAACTATGTGAAGAACACCCATGTACAGATGTTGAATTAATAGAATGAAATTCTGATTCAAATTCATGGTTGGTGTTGTTTCTCTATGTATGTTGATGTTGTGCTCTTGAATGTTTTGTTCTTTGTATGAATTTTCTTTGAATATGTTGTGCATGTGATTTCAGGTTTTTAAAAGAAGTCTGAGAGAGAAGAGAATAAGTTCCAATTGTTTCTCTATCTGAGCCAGGAGATTCCTGCATAGAGTGCAGTCGAATTCATTTGCAAAGAGTGCGTTGATGAAGGCTCGATAGTTAAACGCTTATTCTCATTCACCCAGAAGTTATAGGGGTTGTTGAAGCCGTGCGAAGAGAGGTGCAGGCTGAAGAAGAAGTCTCAGTTGTTAGTCTGAGCAAAGGTGATAGAGATTGTTGTCGCAGGAGTTGCACAGAGTCTGAAGTATTCAACCCTTGAAGTGGTTGAATATCAAGCACAAGGGTTATGTGCAGGTTTCTCTGAAGAGTCAGAGTGGATAAGCTCAGGAGGTGTATCACCTTCGTAATATCGTGAAAGAAAATGCAGGAAGTAGATAGAGGAAGGGTCAAGTAGAGGTTGCAGGTGCAATCTGGGAAAGCAAGCCTTAGAAGGAACTCTTAGCCATCCTAAGAAATCTTCGAGAGGATAAGTTGACGGTCAGGATTCGCAGGGAAGATTAGCGAAGTCCCGACAGCCATCAGATCTCGGAGAAGTTGCACTAGATTTAAGCCTAGTGAGCAGAGAAGGAGCCCGGGAGTAATCAGGGTTCGACTCATCGGAGAATCGGAGTCTCCAGGGTCATAGAATCCTCATAGGGAGGAATCGCGACTCGTGATTTTCCGAAGGAACCATAGCCATAGATCCCAGACTATACATGTGTTAGCAATAAGGAGAGTTGGGGGTTCAACATTCGGGATTTTCCCATGCAAAGAAATCGTTGTATTTGAAATTGTGATCACACAATACCCGATAGCGCGACAAGGAGGGGTGAAGTGAAGGAGAACATCCGCTCGTGCATCGAGGTTCGGCATTTCAGAATTCACGGTGTCGTGAGAATCATTTTCGGAGGAATCACGAAACTCCGAAATGCGATAACCGGGCAATCACATCGTTGAGTGGAGTACAGGTGTCAGGGATTGAGTCTCGTCGTGGGAAGACAGGTGGCATCACATATCGGATTTTAGGACTTGGAAGGTCCTGTGGATCGGTGCAACATAAATTGTGAATTCCCGAAATGTGATTTCTCGATTCGTCGGGAAAAGTGTGGGGTCCAGGCGATAGCACAGAGGATAGTTGGCATCGGAGTTCGAGAATCGACGATCCGTGAGGGAAGTGACTCACGACCGCGTGAGTACCAATTTCTCGATAGGATAATTCCCGATAGGAGACGAAGAAGGCGTGAGGTGGATATTTCATCAGGTTTCAGGGATTTTGAGACCCGAGTGCAGGACATGCAATCTTTTGAGGTCCAACTCTCCGATAGATAAAAGGAGACCATCACAAAGAGCTTCTTGTGGGTGCGGAAAAGTCCCGATAAGGGATTTGAAGAGTAATTTAACTCTTCGGGCCTAGGAAAAGGAATGTCGTGGTGGTAGTAGACGTGCCCCGGGTGGTCGTTTGCGTCATATTCTATGGTGGAAGACGCTCCAACCGCAACTGAACATGGTCGTCGAAGACATGTCATGGGAACTGTTCGGGGAATGGTTCTGAGAGAGGTACCTTTCAAAGGAATTCATTGAGCGTTAGCTCAATGAGTTCAATGCCTTGCGACAGGGAGGTCATATGGTGCCCGAGTACGAGGCCCGTTTTATGGAACTTCTCTGGTACGTTCCGCACCTTAACACTGAAAAACTTAAGGTCAACAGGTTCATGTTCGGCCTTAACGACGACCTACGTGCAAAGGTTAGGATTTTGATGCCCGAAACCTTGCACGATGTTGTCCAGAAGGCCCTCATATCAGAGGAGGAGCTTATCAGTGGGGGTCAGAGCAGGACTCCAGTGAGACCAACACGACAAGTTTCATATGGAACATAGCAGCACTAGACACAAGCGAGACATACACTGGGATATCGTGGCTTACAGAGGGGATCCACTTTCACCACACCCCGACGACTACCACATCAACAATGGACACCTTATAGGGGACAACAGCATCAGCAGCAGCGTCGCCCGCAGCAAAAGAAGCTTAGGCCTGTTCAACAGAATATACCAGGGTTCCGGGCCGGTGGGCTGTCATCTTCTACTTCGGGTACCAGGACTACTGGGCTGAAGAAGGGGTGTTGGACGTGTGGGGAGCCACACTACCAGTGCAACTGTCCTATGGAGAGGACCAGAGTATCCAGATCAGTCAGACCCACTACCATGGGAGATAATGGCAACGCCCATTGGATTCATGCAACGATGAATAACTGCTAGGCAGAGCACCAGTCGAATGTGCTCGAGATGACAGGCATTGTCGCTGACCAGACCCTTAGTATTTTGATAGATCCTAGTGTTATCGAGATTTTTATTTATGGTGCAGCGCTAAAAAGGATTAAGGTAAAGGTAGTCGAACATGATGAGTTTAGCTTCATAGAGATGGTTTCGGGAGCCAAACAGAAGGTTGGAGGAAATGTTACGGGTTGTGCCCTTAACCTGGGAGAGTTTGTCACAAGGGCCAACCTATATGTCACGATCTTAGGATCTTATGATGTCATGATTGGTATGGATTGGTTGGAGTTTCATGAGGCGATACTCAACTGTAAGACAAAATGGTTGAGCTTCGTTGATGACGAGGGACAGAGACGTGTGATTGTAGGACAGAACGAGGGAGTTTCCTTGAGGTTCGTCTCTTCCTTAAAGTTACAGAAGAGTATGTGCAAGGGGTGCAAGCTTTATGTGATCCTTGCGCTAAACGAGAAGGGAGTAGCGAAAGGTCTGGAACATCTTCCGGTGGTGAAGGAGTTTGCAGATGTATTTCCAAAGGAGTTACCTGGGATGCCATCGAAAAGGGAATTGGAGTTTACCATAGACCTAAAACAAGGGATTGAACCAATAGAAAGAACGCCTTATCGGATGTCGACCCCAGAGTTACAAGAGTTGAAAATGCAACTGAAGGAGTTGTTGGACCTGGGACTGATACATCCTAGTGTGTCACCGTGGGGTGCACTGGTTATTTTCATATGAAAGAAGGATGGATCGTGCAGGCTTTTCATTGACTACCGTCAACTGAACAAGGCCACGATCAAGAATCAGTATCCCTTGCCGAGAATTAATGATTTGTTCGATCAAATGAAGGGTGTGATGATGTTCTCCAAGATCGATTTGCGATCAGGGTATCACCAGTTACAGATCAAGGAGGATGACGTCCCTAAGACTACTTTTAAAATGAGGTTTGGACATTACGAGTTTACTATTTTACCATTTGGATTGACAAACTCCCCAGGAGTATTTATGAGATTGATGAACGAGGTGTTCTGTGAGTACTTGGACAAGTTTGTCCAAGTGTTCATTGATGATATTTTGATTTACTCTCGTACGACAGAGGAGCATGACGAGCACTCACGCTTGGTACTACAGTGTCTGCGAGAGCACAAACTGTATGGGAAATTCTCCAAATGCTCTTTTTATCAATCAAGGATTCACTATTTAGGGCATGTTATCTCCGACGAAGGTATCATCGTGGATCCAGCCAAGGTCAAGGATATTATGGAATGGCCAGCACCAACGAATGTCACAGAAGTGCGTAGCTTTATGGGTTTAGTAGGATACTATCAACGGTTTGTCGAGGGATTTTCTAAGATAGAAAATCCGATCACGTAATTGCAGAAGAAAAACAAGAAGTTTGTTTGGACCGAGAAATGCACGGAAGCATTTCAGAGGCTTAAAGAGTTGTTGACAATAGCGGCAATACTAAAGGTCCCTGACATGGACATGGACTTCTTGGTATGCACTGATGCATCCAAGGAAGGTCTAGGTGGAGTCTTGATGCAAGACGGATGACTGATTGCTTACATTTCGAGGAAAATTAGAAGGCATGAGGAGAACTACACGATGCACAATTTGGAGTTATTAGTCGTCGTATATTCCTTGAAGGTTTGGAGACAATACGTTGTTGGACGAAAATTTGAACTAAAGACCGATCATTGTGGACTACAACACATTTTTACGCAAAGCGAACTGAACGCACGACAATGGTGTTGGTCAGAATTGCTTAGTGAGTTCGACTTTGAGATTACTTACATAAAGGGAATAGTGAACCGAGTGGCGGATGCTTTGAGTCGGAGACCACACATATTCTCGGTGTTTCCTCTTCAAACGAATCTACGTGACAAGATTCTCACTTTACAGTGTGACGATGACTGGTAGAAAGAGGTCGAGGGTTTTACCGGACAAAACACAATGATGGTACCACAATATGAGGGATTTTAATTTGATAGCGATGGTTTATTGAGATTTAAAAGTCGAATTTACATACCACCAAACAACGAATTGAGGATGTTGATTCTGAGAGAGGTGCATAGAGAAGTTTACATGGCTCACCCGAGGGTCACGAAGATGAGGGAAAACCTTAAGCCCTTATTCTTCTGGAAGGGAATGAAGGCCGACATAGACAACTATGTGGCCATATGTCTAGAGTGTCAGTAGGTAAAGGCTGAACATAGACACCTAGTAGGATTACTTCAACCACATGCCATTCTGGAATCAAAATGGGAGGTTATTTCGATGGATTTTATTGTTGGATTGCCACTAACAGCAAGGAGACATGACTCGATTTTTGTAGTAGTAAACACTATGACGAAGAGTGCTCACTTTATTCCTATGCGTACGACATATCAGGCACCTGACATAGCTAGAGTTTTCATTAGTGATATTGTGAGGCTGCATGGCATGCCTAAGAGGATTATATTTGATCAATGATCAATGTTTACTGGACGATTTTGGACAAGTTTCCAAGAGGCCTTGGGAACCCAGCTTAACTTTAGTACTGCATATCACCCAGAGACTGACGGACAGACCAAGCGAATGAACCAAACCTTGGAGGACATGTTGTGCATGTATGTGATGGACCAACAAAAGTGTTGGGAGGAATTCTTTCCACTAGTGGAGTTCGCTTACAACAACAGTTACCAGAGCACCATTAAAATGGCGCCTTTCGAGTTTCTTTACAGGTGACCATGTCGGATGCCCTTGAGTTGGGATCGGATTGAGGATAGGGTCCTGGTGGGACCAGAAGCGATCCAAGAAATTTAAGATAAAATGCAAACCATAAGACAAAGGATTAAAGAAGCACAGGATCGACATAAGAGTTATGCCAATATGCACCGAGTCGACCGTAGTTACGAGGTCGGTGATCAGGTCTTCTTGTGGGTTAAACTGCATAAGAGTTCGATCAAGTTTGGAAAGGGAGCTAAACTATCTCCTAGGTTCGTGGGACCTTTCGAGATTGTGGAGAGAAAGGGGCCCGTGGCCTATCGACTAGCCTTGCCTAATTCCTTGAGGCATATGAACAATGTTTTTCATGTATCTGTTTTGAGACATTATATTAGTGATCCTACACATGTGATTGACATGAGTTCCTTGAAGGTATCAGACGAGGGAGCACTCACAGCTGAGTCGGTCTGCATCTTAGATCACTGCGTTCGACAGTTACGACGTCGAAAGGTAGATCAGGTCAAGGTCCAATGGGACAATTATAATCCGCACTCGACGACCTTGGAGGACGCATATGATATGCGCTAACAGTTTCCATTTTTTTTTTATAGATAGACATATGACATTGTGATACACTTATTTTGGAATTTATACTATGAAACTTCGGGACAAAGTTTGGACCAAGAGGGGGTGTATGTAACATCCCACTCTGGCACACTAAGAAAACTTATTCTTTGAGAACACTTGCTCGCAAGTGATCTGGATTATTATGATACTAAAACATTTGACTTTGATTATGATGCATTATGATAGATGACATGATGTTTTACTGCATTGACATAGACAGGTGCTATTGACTCGGTTTTACTAAGTGTGTAGGGTTTTGGACCTTGAGGATGCAGAGGCATCGACGGAACCCCTTGGACTCCAGATCGAGTCAGGGAGTGTGCTATTGGGGTTTGATTGATTTACTGTGATTTTAGTACATTTGATTGGATGATATGATGTGGATATGTCCGACATGATTGTTGATGATGTAGGCTGATGATAACTTGCCGACCAGACTCACATATGGAGTAAAGGGATCCCACACACATGACTACCAGAGAGGTTGAGGGAGAGGTGTGGACAACAGCCCTGCCACAACCTACTAGCACTCCCACCATGGCTTGAACTATAGGTTAACAATTACCTAGTTCGAGAGGACCCATGATGCTGCAAGGGAAGACTATGACAGTCGCTCGTGATGATTCTAAGGGGCGCGCAATAAGGTAGGGGCCTTATTCCTTAGAAGCCCTTAGTCTCCCACAAGTTCACCTAGCGGCGTATTGACTCCAAGGGTTATTGATGTCTACCAATCAGTCAAGAGGCGAGTGGAACCCTTGGAGCACGTCGTGTATCTTGAAGGGCATGTCGCACAAAAGAAACACAAGAGGCGAGTGGCACCCTTGGAGCACGTGGTGCATCCTAAAGGGCATGCCGCGCAAAAGAAACACTAGAGGCGAGTGGCACCCTTGGAGCACGTAGTGTGTCCTGAAGGGCACGTCGCGATGATGGTGATAAAGGAACAAACCTAGACAGACCTAAGACAATTAACACGTTAAGAATTTAAAAAAAAAAACTTCCCTAAATAAATTTCGCTCAGTTCAGAATCTAAGTTCCAAGTCTAAAAATTCTCTAGGGGTAAAATTTTGTTTAACCTTAAGAAAAATACCCTATATAAATAAAAAAATAAAAAGATTAAACTAAAAACAACTTAAGTAATAGTTTTAGTCTTAATAAAAAAATTCGGGTAAAATGAAGAGAGTAAGAATTAAATTAAAATCGGTGGATTTAGATTGTAAAGAAGAATTTAATTATTTAACTTGTGAAAGTGTAAAAGATATTAAATTATTAATAAAAATGAAAAGAGGTTAATTTGTGCAACTGCCATTTTTTGCTCTAATAAAAAGGGGAAAGAAGGGAATAATAAAAATTAGGAAACTTATGGTAAAAAGCGAGGTCAACATAGTAAAGAATCTACAATTAAAAACCTTCTAAATTGAACTAAATTAGCAACTTCATTTAGGGAAAGTATTTAAAACCTGTAAGGGAATCTAAGGGACACCTAGGAGTAAATTTAGGAGTAACTCTAGGTGGGTGAGGGAAATAAGACAATTATTAATTTAAAGAAAATAATTATTGAAGGAAAGTGGGGGATGGACGACACTTGTATGATGGAAAACTATTAGAAGATTTTAATTAAAACTTAAATTAAATGAGATTTAGGGAAAGTTTGGAAGTTCTAAAAGTCTATAAAAGAGAGGAAGGAGGAGGAAGTAGGGGATTGACTGTTAGCATAAAGTTACGTGTCGGATTTGTGACTTGACTAATTACTTGTGGGGAGTTGGGATTTCCTAGCTCGGATAGGAGTGGTAGCTCGGCCTTGCCAGGTGAGCTGGGAGCTAGACGTACCATCTAGATAGCGTGTGGCCCCTTTGTGGATCGGGGGGCTAAGGGGGAAGTAGATTACTCATAGAATTGGCTGGGAGGTACCAGTGTGGTCTCGACGATCGGCGAGCAGGACTATGCTTTAGCAACACCTCAGTGATAGTTGATGGACTGTGCTTTAGCAACAGTAGTTCCTCTCTTGGTGATCAAACTTTACCCATTCGTAGATAAACTATTCACCGCCCTAATAGATTTCCCTTCTGCTTTAAACTTAAATGACTCGCGGATCGACAATGACTCTACTGACCGTTATCCCTTTTTGTAAGCCATCAATCATGGTTTATTTGCCTTTGATGTAAACTAGACAGCGCTGGCCCCGTTAAATTCAACGAACTTGTAGCTAATCGGTAGTGGTCGATTGCAGTGATGTTAGCAACAACATGCCGTGTTCTCGTAGCAACAGTGGTGTAACCTTCATGGTATACCCTTTCCTTATGATCACTGGACGTGATTTCGCGTTGGAGGTGTTAAAAGTGGACAATGCCTGTGGCAGTCACAGTGATTTGATTTTATTTCCCAGCCTTGACCTATTGTTCTCTCTTGCCTTTTTTCCCTCACACCTAGCTTAAACAGTAATGCTCAGCGTTATTCCCGACAAAATTTCTTGGGATGACAGTCATGTGTAGTGTTCTCTGACACGTCAGAGGAAGAGTAAACCTAGATTCATTTTTCCAGATTGTTTTCTTTTGCTATTTTCGTAATTCTTAATGTCTACCAGGCGTACATGCACCGATCCTTCATAGTTTGGAGGCCCTTTATTGTAAAGCTCTTGGGTTAAATCTACGACCCTCATAGTTAGTTATGCCCCAAAATAGTGAAATGTGGCAGATTTTAATTAACCAATTGCCTAAAAGTTTGTAAACTGTTATTAAATTAGATTTAATTCTGGTAAGCTTTTACAAAATGTATTTATCCTTTAAATAGGGGAGCCTAATTGAATGACTGATAAGAGTTTTAATTTCTTAAAGAACGGAATTTAATTTAGCCCTTAGAGAGGGAAAGGTAATTACCTCAACCTCTTTTATAACTTAGGCAACTTGTGCTAATCACCTTCAGATTTTTAGATCTATAGTTGTAATGAATAGCTAAGGTAAGGTTCTTGCACCTCAGGGTAAAGTAGTTCTAGTTATTAATTGATCTTGACCTTTTTCTTCTTTCATTTAAATTGTAATTATTTCATTTTAACCTTTATCATTCTATTCTAATATGTGGTGAATGGATAATGTACTTTAGCCATCATAGCGTAGACCTTTATTGTTCAGATGGACGAAGCATATGATCGTTATAAAAACTTGTTTAGACCTCTTCATTTGTTAGGAATGGTTAAGTTTTTAATGGATTTTTATTAGAGCAATAGGGTACCTTTATTAATAATAACAAATTATTATTATTATTATTGTGGTAGGAATGGTTAAGCTTTTAATGGATTTTTATTAGAGCAACGAGGTACCTTTATTAATAATAAAAAAGTATTATTATTATTATTGTGGGATAAGGAATTGTGTAAATATTGTTAAGAGATGCCTAGTTTATCCTGGAGATATTGTTGTGTACACATATGTAATTACTGGATATCGATGTTAAACTCGAACACCTAAACACCTAATAATATGGTAGGGCATTTTGATTTAGGTAGTGCTCTTTTGACACTGTAATTTCAAAATTGCGCTTATGTTGTTTTTAAAGCTAAATTTAAACTGCACCTTATTGATAAATGAATTTTAGACATGTTATGATGGGCATGTAACCGATGTTTTTGTTGGAGATAAAAGTACTTCTTAAGATCTTCTTAATTATTGCCATCACATTGGTTAATGCTAGTGTTGATTTTATAGATATTGCGTCAAATGAGTTTAGAATATTGC
>ML788787.1:419080-451819 GCA_009831015.1 Picea engelmannii
AGCCTTCCTTTGGAGGAGGAAGGGACTCATAGTCCCCTTTCTTCATTTTGCTTTGATTTCATCAATAGATTAGCCTAAAAACATTGGTGATATTGGTCTTTTTGTGTTTGTTATCTCTATACCCATATGCTTATGATTTTAGTTTGTATTAGTTTAATTCTTGTTTATAGTTTTGTTTTTCTTTCTCTAACTCTTTCCTCTACAGCTGTCATGCTCAGTAAGACCCAACTTGGCATGTAAGCACATCTTATTTTCTCACCAAGGTGACGAAAAGGGTGCAAACAAATTGGCGACCATACTGGGGATAAGGTATCAATTCCTACCTCATTTGGGTTTATTTTGCTCTTCTTTTAGTTTGTTTAACTTGCAGGTGCACACACTGGCCTCTGCCGACCTGCTAACCAGTCAATTCACAGGAGAATTGAGAGAAATCCATCCGGATTTTCTTTCTCGGTCGTTTTTCACAGGTGCGCGGGTATTCCTGTAAGTTTTAAACATGCGAAGTAAAGCAATGCATATAGATTCTTAAGCAATACAGAAATTAATCAATGGCTCATACATAGAGTACACAGAGATTTTTACCGGAAACCCTCAACTGGGAAAACCTTTCTTATTTTCATTTTATCGAATCTCACCATTCGCCATACAATATATACAATGTTTTTAGGTATTTCGTAGATACCAAAACCCTAATCCCTTAATCCGGGATTAATTTACAAATTAGTTAAAAATAGCAAAATCAGCTAAAAAAAGCAAAAAACCGCCCAAAAAAAAAATTTCGGGGCGTTGCCCCAAACCCCTCGTCCCCGAGCTACCGCCTGGTGCCGAACACTACGCGTAACCAGGGGGGGGCATACCTGCCCCCCCTGGGACCCCCCTAGGAAAGCGCCCTGCGCACACGACAGAGCCATAGGTGAAGGGATCGTCAGACGCAGTTGTCATATCTGACACACCCACACACACACACATGTAAAGAATATAACACATACCCAACAATTCCACCCCACAGACGTGCATCGTGCATTCATGTGCTTTCATAACAGCCTTTCTCCACATGCATGCGCTTTCTTACTCATTTCTTCTCGCACGCCTGCGCTCTGTGCGCACCTGTCTACACTAGGGGCCGCGCATTTTGAACAAAATTTCACTTTGTAAGTTCTTTGGATGTGGGGAAGGCCATCTTCCTTCTTAAATATGATGTCAAAAATGTTGTAAAGCCACATTACACATAGTCCCCTCATCATATAAAGGGGTTAGTCGAGCACACATAGGCACTTAGGAGGATAAAAATCAATTTCCCTTATTTTCTTTTTGCCACATGGATGGCTTGCTTTGACTTATGACATAAGTGGACAATCATATTTAATCACATCTAAACTCGCATTTGGGACTCGAATTTGAAGTAACAATCGTTGAGTATGCTCTTCTCTCGCGCCTCCAAGCGATCTTGATAAACAGAAAAAAATTGTGAAAACATTCTCATCTCCCTTAACAAAAGTTTTAAAACCTTTAGGAGAGGACAACGACCCTTTTTGGGACCCCTCTTAGTTTTGTTTTTTCAAACACATTTTAAACTTGTAACGGGCCCATACATGACCACATGCTACAAAGATAGAATAATGGTTGAAATTTTTCTTTCTTAGATCAAAAATCTAGGAGAGTTTAAAGGTTTGTAACGGGCCCATACATGCCCATATGTTCAATCTAGGATAGTTTCATGCTTTTCTAGATTACCTCACAATATGGAGTTAAAGGATAGTAACGGACCCACATGTCCACATGCTAGCTTCCTAGGGATTTTGAATTCTGCAAGGTCGTACCAAAGACATCTAGCTAATTAGGTAATCAAACTCTTGTAAGGAACAAGCGAAGTCCACATGCAGCAAGGTGACATCTAATTAAATAAAAATTGGCACACTTTTCAGTCACACACAAAAGTCACTTCTCACTCACATAGATTCTTCTTGAAACGTGGAGGTCCAAGTAAGTTTCCTCCAAAGGGATTCCGAAAATACCCCATCTTTTCTTGACAGGACTATCCACTCCCATTGTTAATCAAACGAGGTTGGTTTTCACCCCTAGCCTCACAAAACAACTTCATCTAAAATATTTCTAAAAAATCACTAAGTTTTCCTCCACAGGAGGTGCCAAAAGAAATTTTTAGTCTAGGTAGGATTTCGGGGATAGGCATCCAAACAACTCCCCGTTATCTGGTTCTCACATTTTCAAAACATAGAGGTTTTCAAATAGGGAACTTCAAATCCTCCAAGTCAAGTGTTCCAATCAGCATAAGGAAGGGAGATACCCTTTAAGGGTTGAAGGCCGAGGTCCGGTTGTTCTGTGCATCCCCCCTTAAGGCACCCACCTCTTGGACGGGATCCAACCTGTGACCCATTTCTTAGGCCGAAAATCTAAATGTCGCACTTTGACCGAGGTACCTAGTGACCAACTTTAGGACATCTACCCAGGTGGCAATTGTGGGCTGCATTTGCACCTTGATTGGATTTTGTGTGGCTATTGGGAAATATCGCCAGCTCTTTTGGGATATGCCCCCTCTACCCCTCATTATAACTAGTTATTTCATCCTTCACTAGTGTCTCTTTCGGTGACTTCAGACCCCACTTTTGAGTACTATTGGAAGGTCCAGTGCTATTTGAGAGGAAGGACGTTACGTCTTCTAGGACACAAGCATTTTCTTTCTTTTGATTCCCCCACGTGGACAAAACCCACTTACCCATATATATGCTTCTTTCTCATTTTATGTATGATGCACATTTGATTACAGTTTGATTTGGATATATATATTGTGTAAACATTCAACGCAAAGGCTTTTTGTTTCTATATTTCTCTCACCACTTGGTGCACACATTCACACAACTAGTCTGACATCATAGGGGAACCACAGAACCCCCATCATTCACGATGCTTGCTCAATGTCCCTCCTATCTTAGGGGGAGTATCTAGTCATACCTGCTCATCGGTACCTCCTTCACACACTCCTGTGAGTGCTACTATCTTAGGATCAGCTTTGCTTGGTTCTACATTACTTGGGTCAACTTCCCAAGGTCATCCGTTCACTCTCTCGCCTTTACAAGGAAGCAGGGGACCCACTTCCTCTCAAAGAGGGAGCACCAACCCACCTAGTCCCCATCAAGGGTCAGGTTCAAAACACACTATGGCTGGAGCTAACCATCCCACCCCACTACAGATGCCATATTTGGCCTCTCTCAACATACCGGATCTCACCAAACTCACTAATGATCCTATATTGCATGACACCACATGGCCTGCAATGCCAACAAAACTTCCTTCAGACATACCAAAGTTAGAAGGAAAGGCAGGGGATGACCCCGCCAACCATGTCATGACCTTTCATCTATGGTGTTCTTCCAATAGCATTATGGATTATTCCATCAGACTGCAATTATTTCAACGCACACTTACTGGCCCATCAACCAAATGGTATGTCGAAGAAAAATCAGGGTCCCATGCAACCTTTGAGTCATTGGCCAAAGAATTCTTGACCTTCTTCCAATTACCCATCTTCCATCACAATGGTCTAGAACTACTGTCTAACTTCAAACAAACCTCAGCCACCCACATCGCTGACCACATTCATGAGTGGCGTAGGTGACGTAGTTTGTGTAAAGCAGAAACCACCAAGCAATAATGTCTCGACTGGTTTCTTAGATCACTTGTCTCTCTACTTGGTAAGGATGTAACTTCCACCTTCCCTCAATCCGAAGAGGAAGCCATCAGTAAGGCCCAACAATATGACCTCATCTATGTACAGTCAGGGTACTTATACACAGTACTTCCTGATCTTCCAAAACCCATGTCGTTTGGCCAAGACAAACCTGGGATGTCTCACTCAACAGACGGACTAATAGGTGCCACCACACACCATAGTCCACAACCCCAACCACCACCAATGTATGGAACACCTCAATACCCTCCGGCATATGGGAGCACTCCTTATTACCCCCCACCCCCTTATCAACACCCATACCCTATTGCTATACCCCCACCTATCAGTGGACCACCATCGGCACCTCCCACACATCCACCTATCCCCACAAACTGTGGTACTCCCTCAACATCCGCTTATAGTACTAATGAAATCACTACACCTTCCTATGTACCTTATGGATCAGTACCACCACAAAATCCATACTTCCCATTTCCTGGTCCTCCCCAACCCATGTCTCCCCCACATCCTCATGAAGGGGTAAATTTTGTTCAACCCTCTGCTGCTCAACAATACCAAAATTTTGAACAGTTGAATACAGCCCACCCAACTCATCCATCGAACAATGCCAAGAATAAAGGAAGGAACAAGAATAACAACAACCCTGGTCAAGGCGGGAACCAACCCCCACAGCACCAACCCACTGGGGGCAATCAGCACCAAGGGAGCCAGAACCCCCAAGGGGGAAATAACAACAAACGCCAAGGACGAAATAATGTTAAAACCATTTTACCTTGTGCTCTTTGTGGTGAGTTCGGTCATTACACTCACCATTGCCCCCAGATCGCTGATTTCAAACAGTTGAAAGACTCGGGTAGCCTTCCCCATTCTCCTGCACAAATTGCCCCTCAACAGGCACCACAACAATACGTGCAGCAAACCCCTCCCACTGTGCTGCAAAATCCTATTCCACATCAAGGTGTGATAAACACCCAACAGGATACACAGCACCCCCCACCTCAGGTGGCCCAATACCACAACCCCAACAATCCAGCAGAGCATACAAGTCTCCTCACCAGTGAGGAAGAAATTCTTCTGCAAACACATAATCGTCAGTATCATACACCCGTTGAGTCTCCTCCCATCTCTCTAGAGACAAACCCTACACCGACGGGACCCCCGTTGGTGATCCCTCGCCCGTCTGCCGAACCACCACTTCGCATCCCTCGCATCCCCTTGTGTAGGAATGTCCACATACCACAGGCTAGGGCAGCTCATAATTATAGCTTGGTAGACGACTTAGCACAATCCCTGGCTGCCATGTCAGTCTTGGAAGTCCTCCAGACTTGTCCTACGCAGTGGAAATATTTACTTTCCACATTGGGGGCAGTTGACCCTACAGATACTCGACTCATCACCTTTGATATTGATAGCAGAGAACCTCATCTTCCTGCCTTGATCGCTTTTCAAATACCAGTGAAAATATGGAACATAACAGTTCATCGGTGCATCATCGATGAAGGTGCCTCTACGTGCATCATGTCCAAAACAGTATGGGAGAAACTTGGTTCCCTGGAACTCATACCCTCTGCCATCACATTACGAGCTTATGACAGACGACCATCCTCTCCTGAAGGGCTCTTCCAAAATGTCCCCATTGAACTCGGGGGCAAGACTATCCTCATTGATATCGAAGTTATCGACGCCCCCCTCGATTATAACATCCTGTTCGGTCGTAGCTACATGTACGCTATGAAGGCAGTGGCATCTTCTGTCTTTCAGACCATGATGTTCCCCCACAATGGGAAGATCGTGACCATCGACCAATCTCACATTATGAGCCTAACCCATCTTCCAACCTTGATAACATTATTCCCCTCATCCACACAAACCAAGATGCATATCCACTCGTCGAGATGGGTCCAGGGATTTTCAAAGATCCATACTTGTTAGGGACATACCATGGAGCACCACCACTCCTTCATCCTGCTAATCAAGTATGTGTCATCTCATCTAACGGAACTCACACGGAGGATGCTCTTCCTCCTCAGGAGGCTTCAATCATTCTTGACATCTCAATAGTCGCATAATGACTCCCACCGGAGCCTCCTGCACACTCATCGACTTCAACAGTCTATGAATCCACATCCCCTCAAGGGAATAATCCCGTCTGGGCGACAATCCCCCAACCCCTCACCTAAATTCCCTTCTTTTACCCTCCCCCAGGTATTGAAGCTTTTCAGGTAGCTGCTATGCTCACACTACCTAATATGGTGTTAGAAATCCCCGTTTGGTATTTACACCCACCAGAGATGGTCCCTCGACCATCCCTTCCCCCATAGGACAGACTTCCCATGATGATTCCCATCCTCACCCCCACTACCCCCATACTCACTAACCCCCCTGCTACAGCTGGGGGAAGGAGAAAGAAGAAAGAGCCCACCGCTCCACTTCCTCCACGCATACCACCACCTTGCGCACTATGTGAAAACGAGGGCCACCAAACCAACAATTTCCCATCCCTACCTGAATTACGGAATTTGATCCCCCTCAATAAAACTCCCACAACACCTGCCACTACTGCTAGTCCCACTACTACCACTAACCCTTCTAGTAGTAAAGGGTTGAGCACTAAATATGCTTGTACTATCTGTTCTGAGTACGGCCATTATTCCCATCATTTCCCAGCACTGCCACACTTTCGGCGGACATTAGCGGTTGTACGCCAGAATGATAGCAACCCCGCCCTCGATGGCACAGTCGCTCCACCAGGAGCTCCTAGTTCTCGGCCCGAAGAGTTATCAACTCTCCAACTCCCTCTGGAGTTCTTTACCCACAGTTACTTCCGGCGATCCTCCCTTCCTTAGTTAATGAAGGATCGGCTCTCGCAACTTCGCAAATTCCACAACGGGGAACTGGACTCTCGGATTCCGAGACCCGATGCTTCTGGTCAATGTTGACTTTCTCTCGTTATGTCGGGACCTCGCGCTATCGCGACTTGCGACTAGCGTCTCTATGCCACCGAGTTCTCAACCTCCGAGACCCGAAGTGTCGAGATGCCGAGACTCGGAATCTCGCGACCTCGCGCTCTCGTCACTCCCGAGATCAGACTTGAGGCCTCCAGCTCCCGAGATCCGATATCCCGATATCACCTGTCACCTCCTCCGATCCTGACATACCCCATGCAAGACATTCCGGGACGTCGTGTTTTCGCGTTCTCATGACCTCGCTTTACGAGAAACAGGGATCTTCCCTCGCGAACTCCCGATATATCTGACCCACAGTCAGGTCCCGATCTTCGTGATTTCTCCACGACAGCTCAAGTCGTCAATTCTCTTCCTCTTGAAGAGTTCCTCCGTTCACCACCTTTGTCCTATGTGAGCTCCACCCGGTTCTACTTCCATAGTGAACAAGGAGTTATCCCTCCTGGGCTTTGTTCCTCTGACCCCTTCAGAGAACTTTCACGCACTCTGCGCTCTCTTCAACCTTCAACCACTCTCCAAGTGTTGAATTTCTTCCAGGTCCTGTGCATTCACGCTCGCAACAGTCTCCCCTTTCCTTCTCAGACTTGCTACTGAGACTCCACGTCCAACCTGCACTCACCTGCAAGGCTCGAACAATCCAAAATTAACCTGGGTAACAGAGAACAAAGGTTCAACTACTTAGCCTCCTCGACGCACTCTATACGGAGGTATTCAACTGCACTCGATGCAGGAATCTCCTGGCCTAAGCAGAGAAACAATTGAAACTCATTCCTTCATTCTCTCAGGTTTCGAACCTGATATGCAATCACATAAGCAGCATATAATAGATAAGCATAAAAGGAAGCAAACATGCAAAGGCATAATATCAACAACACACAGAGATCGAACACATCCATGGAATTGAATCAGGGCTTTTCCTATTAATTCAATATCTGTACATGAAAGTTCTTCACCAGCTCTCTACTCTGCTCTCTTCTCTTGCTCCTTGTCTGAATGAATGAGAATAATTCAGAATGAATACAATGTACAAAGGAGGGTGTCTATATTCCGTTTTCCCTCTCGAGAGCCAAACTGTCTAATCTCCAGTTAATTATTCTATCTACTTGCATTAAATCTAAGTAAATGCCTCAACTACCTAAGGACGAGAGCTTATCTGCTCAAGGTCCGTTACATATACAAAGTGTGCTTCATCACATCAACGTATTAATGTTTGGCGCAACCATATTTCAATGTTCAAAATTTGAATGCTGGCGCTGTCTAGCTGTTCCTTTGCCTCCACGCGCTGGCTCGCTTGATGCGTGAGTGATGCTCCTGCATCATACTCCTCGGCTCAAAAGATTTCATGGGCTCCTACTCATGAGATCTTGTACAGTCTGCCCATGTTTCTGTATTATCTTCTCGGTTTCCCAGCTGGCATCCTCCACTGGGCGATTCTTCCATTTTACCAGGTACTCAAAATATTGCTTTCTCCTAGTTTTCTTACTTGCTCGCTTATCCAGTATGCACTCCATCTCAGGATTCTGTGCAACGGGAAATTGCTTCTGCCACTGGACCACTGGTTCTTCTGTTCTGGTGCTTGTTCCTTCCGTCCTGTAGGGGTATAAATCCGAAATATTGAAAATCGGAGATATCCCGATGCCCTCGGGCAACTCAAGCTCATATGCATTCTCGCCAAATTTCCTCAGGATTCGGCACGGTCCAATTTTCTTCATCTTGAGCTTGTTGTATGTTCCCCTTGGGAACCTTTCTTTCCTCAGGTGTGCCAGAACCATGTCTCCAACTTCAAACCAAAGTTGCCTCTTCCTCTGGTCGGCTCTGTGCTTGTACTCCTGATTCGATTTCTGCAACCGCTGCTTCACCTCCACGTGAAGTTCCTGCATTGCCTCAGCGAATTCTTCAACCCCCGCGCTGCTAGTCTCAGCCTGTTCTGACTCCCTGAGTTCAGATACTCCTCTCGGTTGTGTCCCATACAAAATCTGAAATGGGCTTTTACCTATAATCCGATTCACCGAATCGTTGTACGCGAATTCCGCCTGTGGTAGGATTTGATCCCAACTGGTCTGATGCTCCGTCACCAGGCTTCTCAACAGATCCCCCAAGATTCTGTTGACCACTTATGTCTGACCATCTGTCTATGGATGGTAAGCAGAACTGAATGCCAAGTCAGTCCCCAGCTTCTTCCATAGTGTCCGCCAAAAATGGCCTATGAACTTTGTATCCCTGTCTGAGACTATGCTTCTCGGCAATCCATGCAATCGCACGATCTCTTTGAAAAACAAATTTGTGATGTGTGTGGCGTCGCTTGTCTTATAACACGGTATGAAATGTGCCATCTTCGAGAACCTGTCCACCACAACAAATATGGAATCCACTCCTCGTTGCGTTCTCGGTAAACCCAATACAAAGTCCATGCTAATGGCTTCCCATGGCCTCTCGGGTATGGGCAACGGCTGATAGAACCTTGTGTTCTGTTTTCTGCCCTTCTCATGTTGACATATCCGACACCTGTCAACAAACCACTTCACATCTGCTAGCATGCCCGGCCAAAAATACGATTCGCTCAGCTTGGCGAATGTTTTGTCATGCCCGAAATGACCTGCTAAGCCTCCGCTGTGCTTCTCCTTCACCAAATTCTCTCGCATAGAGAAATTTGGAATGCACAATTGATTTCCCTTGAACAGCAATCCATCCTGGATTAGGTAGTCAATCCATGGACTCCTATCCCTGAGAACTGGGTTCTCGGCTGCCTCGTATGCTTTGCCAAAATCAGCGTCATCTGCATACATGTCCTTTAAATTTTCAAAACCTAAGGTTTTGACTCTGAACTCCTGCAGCAATAAGCACTTCCTGCTCAAAGCATCAGCTACCTTGTTTGCAGTCCCCGAAATGTGCTTGATCACAAATGTAAAATTCTGCATGTACTCTACCCACTTCGCATGCTTCTGGTTCAGCTTCTCCTGCTGACTCACGAATTGCAGTGCATGATTATCACTGTACAAAACGAATTCCTTGGGTATGAGATAATGCCTCCACTTCTTCAATGCCTGGATGATGTCATAGAATTCTTTGTCATACGTGGAGTACTTCAGTTTTGCATCATCCAGCTTCTCGCTGTAGTATGCCACAGGCCTGTCATCCTGACTTAAAACCCCTCCAACAGCATACCCGCTGGCATCACACTTCACCTGGAAGGTTTTCTGAAAATTCGGCAGCACCAGAATTGGTTGCTCGGTTATCTTCCGCTTCAACAGATTGAAGCTCTTTTCAGCCTCGGCTGTCCACTGAAAAATTTTATGCCGCTTCGTCACAGTGTCCATCATTGCGGCATTGATTCCACTGAAATTCCGAATGAATTTCCTGTAGAAGCTTGCCAAACCGTGAAAGCTCCTCACCTCGAAAACATTCCTCGGCGATGGCCAATTCCTGATCACCTCTACCTTTTCAGGATCCATCTTCAATTCATTTGCCGAAATAACGAACCCCAGATATATGAGTTCTGTCTGCATGAACGAGCATTTTTTCAAATTGATCAGCAGCTTCTCCTGCTGTAGCCTTCTCATCACTATGGCCAAATGCCTTAAGTGTTCTTCCCTGGTTTTACTGAAAATCAGTATATCATCCAGGTACACCACCACGAATTTGCCAATGAATTCCCGCAGGACTTCATTCATCAGCCTCATAAAAGTGCTGGGTGCATTTGTCAAGCCAAACGGCATGACCAGCCATTCGTACAAACCCTTGTTTGTTTTGAATGTTGTTTTCCATTCATCTCTCTCTCTCATCCGGATCTGATGGTATCTGCTCTTGAGGTCTATCTTTGAAAAATAATTTTCCCCACTTAGGCAATCCATCAAGTCATCCATCCTCGGTAATGGAAACCTATACCTGATGGTGATCTTATTAATCGCCCTGGAATCTGTACACATCCTCCAGCCTCCATCCTTCTTCGGACTTAGTACTGTCGGCACAGCACACGGACTTAGACTCTCTCTCACCAGTCCCTTGTCCTGTAGATCCTGAACCTGCCTTTTGACTTCCTCGTTCTCTTGAGGTGTCAACCTATACGCTGCCTTGTTTGGTAAACTGGCTCCGGGTATGAGGTCAATATGGTGACTCACACTCCTCATCGGTGGCAACGAACGAGGTAGTTCATCCACAATGATGTCAGCAAACTCTCCTAGCAGTTGTTGAATCTCCTCTGGTAAGTCGTCCACTCTTGTGCTTGCCAGAACAACCCTTGGCTTCCTGACAACAATGAACTGTGGATCCTCATCCTTCTCCAGCTCTGTGAGAAGCTCTTTCCCACTCATGAGAAGTATTGTGCTGCTAACTTCTGGTTTCACCTCTTTATCTTTTATCGGCAGCAGTTTATGACTCCTTCCATCTTTCTCCAAGGTGTAAGTGTTCATCCTCCCATCATGAACAACATTTCTATCATACTTCCATGGTCTACCCAGCAGTATGTGGCACACATCCATGGGAATGACGTCACACAAAATCTCGTCATGATAATTCCCAATTTTAAATTTAACTAAGCACTATTTAGTGACACTTACCCAGTGTCCTTTTTGTAACCACGAGACCTTATATGGACTCGGGTGCTTAGTTGTTTCCAGCTCCAGCTTTTCGACCATCTCAGCTGCAATGAGATTATCAGTGCTCCCGCTGTCAATGATGACTTTTCACTTCCTGTCCTTGGCTGTACAAGCCGTCCTGAACAGTATTCTCCTCTGCACTGAGTTGTCCACCTCTTTCTCAGGTGTCAAAAGGATCTTATGCGTCCCAAGCGATCTTCCGCTGTCAGCATCTTCTGACTCAACATCGCGTCTCTGTGCCTCAGTGATGTGAGTTCTTCCTCCGTCCATTTTCCTCTCTGGACAGTCCACGGATTTATGACCGTCTTTACCACACGTGAAACATGTGATCACTCCTCCTCTGCCTCGTCCTCTACCTCGGGTACGAGGAAACGTGTTGGCGTCAGCATAATCTCCCTGCTGAACTGGTTGCTGTCTCCTCGGCTCAGAATTTTGCTGCCTCTACTGTGAGGTTCCACCTCTTTCAGCTCTTCCCTGAGGTTTTTTCCAATCCTCCTTGGGCTTTTGGAAGTCTTTCGGGGCAACTGCCTTGCCTCTAGGTTGGCTTCTACTTTGCCCTCGCTGTCCCTTCTTGCGGCTCAGCTTTTCTTCGGCTTTCATAGCCATTTGGTACGCATCCTCAACTGTGCGGATGGTAACCATGCTTAATTCATCCTGAATGTCGTACTTGAGACCATTCAGATACCTCGCCACTTTTTCGTCATCACTTTCCCGATGACCAGCTCGAATATTGAGCCTGTAGAATTCTTCGGTGTACTCCCTCACCGTCATCAACTTCTGTCTCAGGTTCTGCATGCGCCTGAACAGAGTGATCTGGTAATCTCTCGGAATGAACTTCGCCTTCATCTTGGTGATCATCCGATCCCAGCTCTTGATCTTCTGCTTGCCTTTGGAACGTCTGTCTGCCTGCAGCTCATCCCACCAGAAGGCTGCATGTCCCCTCAGCTTGGTGACATCATGTCTTACCTTCTTGTCCTCTTCAATATCCTCATAATCGAAGTAGGTGTCGAGCGCTCGGATCCAATCCAGCAGCTCCTCAGCATCTAGACTTCCCTCATAGATGGGAATGTCCATCTTCGTCTTCCAGCTCATCCTCGAAATGGCTTTGATCAACCTCTCTGTCGAGGCATCTTCTGCTGAGATTTCTTCGGCGTCGTGTCCAGCTTCCTCTTCAATCTCAGGATCGTTGAACTCTCCTGCGTCGGCTCCACACCTCTGGGTGGTCTCCATATCTTCGAGTCTCTCCCTGAGATCTCTTATCTGACGCTCCATCTCTGCATTACCTGCCGGCCTTCCCCTTCTTCGGGCGTCCCTGTCCTCACGATCAGGAGACTGCCTTTCTCTCATGGGCGGCATTTTGAAACTTATTTCCCTCTGCTACCTGAACAAAGAGAATTTCACAGCCTTTCCGGGCTCTGATACCACTTGATAGCAACCCCGCCCTCGACGGCACGGTCGCTCCACCAGGACCTCCTAGTTCTCGGCCTGAAGAGTTATCAACTCTCCAACTCCCTCTGGAGTTCTTTACCCACAGTTACTTCCGGCGATCCTCCCTTCCTTAGTTAATGAAGGATCGGCTCTCGTGACTTCGCGAATTCCACAACGGGGAACTGGACTCTCGGATTCCGAGACCCGATGCTTCTGGTCAACGTTGACTTTCTCTCGTTATGTCGGGACCTCGCGCTATCGCGACTCGCGACTAGCGTCTCTATGCCACCGAGTTCTCAACCTCCGAGACCCGAAGTGCCGAGATGCCGAGACTCGGAATCTCGCGACCTCGTGCTCTCGTCACTCCCAATATCAGACTTGAGGCCTCCATCTCCTGAGATCCGATATCCCGAGATCACCTGTCACCTCCTCCGATCCTGACATACCCCATGCAAGACATTCCGGGACGTCATGTTTTCGCGTTCTCGTGACCTCGCTTTACGATAAACAGGGATCTTCCCTCGCAAACTCCCGATATATCTGACCCACAGTCAGGTCACAATGTTCGTGATTTCTCCACGACAGCTCAAGTCGTCGATTCTCTTCCTCTTGAAGAGTTCCTCCATTCACCACCTTTGTCCTGTGTGAGCTCCACCCGGTTCTACTTCCACAGTGAACAAGGAGTTATACCTCCTGAGCTTTGTTCCTCTGACCCCTTCAGAGAACTTTCACGCACTCTGTGCTCTCTTCAACCTTCAACCACTCTCCAAGTGCTGAAGTTCTTCCAGGTCCTGTGCATTCACGCTCGCAACAATCTCCCCTTTCCTTCTCAGACTTTCTACTGAGACTCCACGTCCAACCTGCACTCACCTGCAAGGCTCGAACAATCCCAAATTAACCTGGGTAACAAAGAACAAAGGTTCAACTACTTAGCCTCCTCGACGCACTCTATACGGAGGTATTCAACTGCACTCGATGCAGGAATCTCCTGGCCTAAGTAGAGAAACAATTGAAACTCATTCCTTCATTCTCTCAGGTTTCGAACCTGATATGCAATCACATAAGCAACATATAATAGATAAGCATAAAAGGAAGCAAACATGCAAAGGCATAATATCAACAGCACACAGAGATCGAACACATCCATGGAATTGAATCAGGGCTTTTCCTATTAGTTCAATATCTGTACATGGAAGTTCTTCACCAACTCTCTGCTCTGCTCTCTTCTCTTGCTCCTTGTCTGAATGAATGAGAATAATTCAGAATGAATACAATGTACAAAGGAGGGTGTCTATATTCCTTTTTCCCTCTCGAGAGCCAAACTGTCTAATCTCCAGTTAATTATTCTATCTACTTGCATTAAATCTAAGTAAATGCCTCAACTACCTAAGGACGAGAGCTTATCTGCTCAAGGTCCGTTACATATACAAAGTGCGCTTCATCACATCAATGTATTAATGTTTGGCGCAGCCATATTTCAATGTTCAAAATTTGAATGCTGGCGTTGTCCAGCTGTTCCTTTGCCTCCACACGCTAGCTCGCTTGATGGGTGAGCGATGCTCTTACATCACAGAACTTCTAGAACAGGCCACACCCTGCTACGTCCTCTTCAAATATCATTGACATTCGCTATGTCACCACTTCAATCAATGATTGTATGAGATGCCCTTGCTCTCTCTAGGATTCATTAGCTCATTTTACATACCAGTGTCCTATGATCCTTGAATACAGGTAACGTTAATTTTCTCTTCTTCACCAACCCGCAGAGGCGATACTTGACATTACCTCGTCACTCGAGGATCTTCAAGTCATTTCTCCTGAGCCCGAGGCACTCCCAACGCCTCCATGGTTCTTAAATGATGTATCTGAGGATTTACCCCGCAACCCCCCCAATTCTCCTTCTCATTCCCCTACGGACACTCTTCATCCAACCACCATGGGTACCCCTAAGTACTTTAATATATGGTTTATGTCGAGTGAACCCTCATCATCTCCTAGCATTGCTCCCTGTGATTCTCCATCAGGTGGCAACCACACTATCACCGAGATCGCTCCTCATGATCCCTTATATTCTCGTTGTTTCCAATGCGACGAGGAAATATTGGAAGAGCTACACCGCCCAGACTCTCCCTGGGATGCACTACATCATCGTGCACTCTTCTTTCCACAGGAAGCCCTCATGCCTCCTAACCAAAACCCCATTTACGCGGTCGAAACCAAATATTTTATCCCATCAGGGCCTATAGATTGGTTCAACAATCCCATTCCTGCCCCTGACGCTTTTGAAGAAGGTAATATGGCCAACATTTCCCCCACCATCAAAATCAACATTTCCATTAAAAATGGCATCGTCGAAGAAATCATCATTGGAGCTGCTTGCACTCCTTAGGAAATTGCCGCATATAAAGCCCTCTTCCAGGAATATAGGGATATTTTCGCCTGGTCCTACACAGAAATGCCTGGCCTCAATCCCTCTATTGTCGAGCATCGCATCGACACCTGGCCTGACATCACACCAGTTCACCAGAAACAACGACCGCTACACCCATCTAAAGCCACGGTTATCAAAGCTGAAATTGACAAATTACATACAGCCGGGTTTATTTACCCCATCACTTACACTTCATGGGTTTCCAACCCTGTACCCGTTGACAAAAAAAAAGGCACTATCCGCATTTTCACATACTTTCGCGATCTCAATAACGCATGTCCCAAAGACAACTTTCCAATGCCTTTCATCGATCAAATTATCGACAACTGCGCTAGCCACGAGGCTCTCTCCTTTATGGATGGATTCTCTTGCTATAACCAAATTCAAATCCACCAAACCGATTAGTATAAAACCGTATTCATTACCCCGTGGGGTACTTTTGCATATCATTTCATGCCTTTCGGCTTAAAAAACGTCGGCGCAACCTTCCAGTGGGCGATGACATACATCTTTCACGATCTAGCTGAAATCATCCTCACCTACTTGGATGACCTCACAGCTCAATCCAAGAAACACACCCAACATCTCAATGATTTACGAATCATTTTTCAAAAGTGTCGTCAGTACAACATCCGCTTGAATCCTCTCGAGTGTGTGTTCTGTGTCACCGTCGGGCGCCTCCTCGGTTTTATCGTTTTCCAAAGCGATATTACCATGGACCCCCTCAAATTCAAAGTTATCACTGAAATTCCACCTCCTCGGAGTTTATGGCAACTTCAGAGTCTTCAGGGAAAAGCTAGCTTTCTTCAACTCTTTGTCCCAGATTACGCCATACGCGCACATGGTTTCTTTCACTTACTACGTCACGACATCCCCTTTCACTGGGATGACTATGCCCAACATTCATTTGACGATCTTAAAGCAGCGCTTTCAAATGTCCCTTTAATTAGTGCACCTGACTATAATCGTGACTACATCATCTACATATCAGCATCAGCTGTATCAGTAGTCGGCGTCCTCGTCCAGCTCGGAGATGACAATCATGAACACATCATATACTACGTTAGTAAGAACCTCTCAGGACCACCCTTGAAGTATAAACACAAAGAGAAACTTGCTCTTGCAGTTGTCCTCGCAGTCCAGAAACTGCGCCATTACATTCTGCTTCGCACCACCAAAGTCGTCGCAGATTCCAACCCTATGCAATACTTGCTTAGCCATCGCCAATTCAATGACAAATTCACTCGATGGATCGTTATCCTTCAGGAGTACGACCTCGAGTTCTCAACACCTAAGAGTAAGAAGGCCCTCATTCTCACCGAACTTGTCACGTCCCTCCCCTCTGACACCACCAATGCCCCCGTCAACACCGACTTTCTTGACGAACATCTCTTTTACATCGCGTCAGATGATCCTTGGTATGGCGACCTTATCGTCTACCTACAAACTCAAAATTTTGGTAACCACCTTTCACGAGATGATCGACGACGTATTCGCCATCAGGCCCCCCGCTATCTCCTCATCGGAGACATCCTATACTGGTGGGGCGTCGACACCATTCTTCGTCGGTGCCTGACTATTGACGAGGCCGACAGAGTCTTAAACGACTGCCACAATGGCGCATGTGGGGGCCATATTTTGGGTATATCCACTGCTCAAAATATTATCTGAGCCGGTTACTTTTGGCCTACCCTATTTCATGATTGCATTCATGCTGTGAAACGATGTTAGCAATGTCAGCTCTATGCCAACAAAGCCCAAGCTCCCCCCGCTCTTCTTCACCCTGTCATTACGGCGGGGCCTTTTTGTAAGTGGGGCATCAACTTTATGACTTATAATCCCCCCTCCAGCAATGGTCACAAATACATTGTTGTCGCCATTGATTACTTCACCAAATGGGCCGAAGCTATGCCCACTTTCAACAACACCGCTGACACTGCAGCGCATTTTTTCTTTAATCACGTCATATCTCGTTTTGGAGTACCACTCCAACTTGTTTCCGACCATGGGAAACACTTCGAGAATGATATCTTCGTCGAACTCTCATCTCGATTAGGCTTCTCTCACGATTTTTCCTCACCATATTATCCTCAGTCAAACAGACAGGTCGAGGTAGTTAACAAAGTCCTCAAGACCATGTTACAGCGCACGGTTAATAAACATAAAACCAATTGGTATCATATGTTATTTTTTGCACTATGGGCTTATTGAACAACAGTAAAGACCACTACTGGTTTCACGCCATTCCATTTAGTCCATGGGGTTGAGGAAACTCTTCCCATTGAGTGCAAAATACCCACCTTACGCACCGCAATTGAGCTATTACCTGACACTGCTCCAATGGAGCAGGGCTTGCTGAACTTGGAGTCGTTGGATGAAGATCGTCGATCTTCATTACAGAACAACGAGACAGCTAAAAAATGATCCAAATCTACCTTTGATTGCCATGTCAACCTTCGATCATTCTGCGAAGGCGACCTCATCCTGGCCTATGATATCGCTCATGATACCTTTGGCCACGGCAAATTCGAATCACTTTGGCATGGCCCTTACATCATCCAACATTGCCTCACCAAAGGTGCATACATCTTGGCCTCCCTCGAAGGCCTCTCACTCAAGGAACTTGTCAATGGGTTATATCTCAAGAAATTTTATGCTTAGAAGTAGTCATTCCACTTTAGGTTTTTTTTTTTTTTTCTTTTTTAGTGTTTTTAATCTTTTTCCTCCTACCCTCTCGTCTAAAATATCCTTTTTGCTATTGACAGATGCTTCCTCCACCAACCTACCACATTGGTTACGCCGACAGCGCCAGCCGTTGGACAAAAAATCTCACTTCGGCTTCTTGGGCTCTCTACACCCCCTCACATGACATGCTACATTCAAGCGGCATATGTTTGGGGCCAGCAACCAAAAACCAAGCCATGTACACAGCGGTTATTGGCCTCCTGGCCAATGCCCAACGTCATCATATCCGTCACCTTAGCGTCTTCCTCGACTCTCAACTAGTCGTTCTCCAGCTCAACAATGTTTACCGTGTACGCGATCCGTGCCTCTTTCGCAAATACCTGTAGGTCAGACTGTTATCTCGACATTTCAATTCCATTACATTTACACATATTCCAAGACAATTGAATCAAACAACATATCAACTAGCTAACATGGTGTTAGATTGGCATATATCACATCAAGCTACACATACATAAACAGTTCACAAATCCTGTCACAGCATATAGATAGAATAGACATCATCATAGTCATCAATAAAAAACACATGTAGACAACTTCAGGATCTCAAAATATGTATACTCATATATATATATAAAGGCCTATCAGGCCATCCGAATGTTTACATACAAAAATACATGTGCCCGCACGCCAGCACAGCACCTCGGTACAAAAATCGGCTCACCAGCCTATATACAGCAAAAGCATATACATCATGATGCCTCTATCACACCACCACCCGCTCCTCCCTCAGGAGGAGGTGGTGGCCCACCACCACCTGCCCCAGGAGGTGGTGGACCACCCACTGGAACCTCCTGCCCCGGCGGCAGGCATCCACTCGTCATCACCGCAAGCACTGCTGCTCACTGCACTATGGCCCGCCATGGTGGCGGCACCCCCACACACTACTCCAGGAAGCTCTCATCTTGGATACGCATCCACATTCCCTCAGGCACATCCTGCAACACCCTCTCCAGACGACGGCGTATGTCATCAAAATCTACTCTGGCCATCGCCGGAGGAGCGTGTGATGGCCCCGCACCGGGGTCATTGAACCGATGCCTCCTCGCTGCCCTCTCAGGCTCAGCAGGTCACTCTGCGACATCCACCCGCCGACGTCTCTCTCCCTGCAGTCGTCTCTCCGGCTCTCGACGAGCCGACCCTCTCTGCATCTCCACCTAGCGCCCGCAAGGTGCCACATCTGCACATGCACAAAACAACAAACAACAGCTAGTAGCAGCATCTATATCACATACATATGGAATGATATCTCAAAAGACAACATAAATAAAAAACATACACAATACTAAATGTACCTCGATGGTCAAACACCTCCACTGGAGGCAGCACCATGTCCGAGTCACCCCGGAAGTCAACCCCAGCATAGGAGTACTGAAGTACTACCTGCAGCATCTGTCACCATATCCGTGCCGCATCTGCTGAAAAGTAGTGGCCACCTTCGCCACCACCGTGGCGAACCAAAACTGTCAACCACCGCCTCAATCACAGCTCTTATGCCCCTGACATCTCCAATAGAACCCTTGGGCGCAACATTGGCACCCTCTCTAAAAACCATGCCACTAGGATCGACCCAAAGGCAAACTCTCCTGCACCTGTGGACCGACAACGATCCAACTGTGTTATCATCCGCGCATGCAACGTCAATCCCCACATGAACTGCTCGCTGGCCACCACTCTGTCCAGCACCAGCAGCTGGCCACCACTAATCCATTGGGTCGCAAGTGACCCGTATACAAGAACAATCATCGCCGCTATGCAACGATGAGCCAGGGAGTCTATAGCACTAATTCTCACCACAGTCCCAGACATGAAGTTCTCACCTAAGTAGTACCACTGGCTGATCATAACAAGGGTTGTATCCCTCGGTAGCGCAGGCTCTGCCGGTAGGGGCATTCCCCGAAAGGGGAGCCCAGTCATAAAATATACATCCTCCACCGCAGTGAAGGGGATCTGCTCTCCTCGCATGAGGAAGCAGTGCACCTCCGGACTCCACATCTGGAGCAGGAACTGTAGTAAATACTCCCGTGCCCATATTAATGGGCACTCAAAGAACTTTAGCAACCCATAGGTTGCCAAAGTCGCTCGCACCCCAGGCCCCTAAATGGCCAAAACATCTCGCAACTGGGCCCAGTCTCACTCTCGCCACCGCACTGGCATCGTCACTGCTGGCCACCTGCAACCAACATAGATTCCTATATCAGCTCAGATAACCATCAACAGCATCAAACAGACTCATTTTTTACCCTTCAAACCTTGCCTCCTAGGCGTGGTTTTTGTTCCCACAGGCGCGCACCCATGCGCACCTGTTCATTGCACTGGCGCGCATGTATGCGCGCCTGTACACTGAACAGGTGTGCATCAGTGAGCACCTGTTCACTTCACAGGCGCGCCCTTACGCACGCCTCTTCATTTCACAGACGCGCATCGGTGCGCGCCTGTCAAACCTACAGGCGCGCATAGATGCGCGCATGTTCAACTCACAGGCGCGCCCCTCAAGCGCGCCTTAAATTCCCCATACACACACCCATGCACGTATGATTGGTGTACAGGCACGCACGCATATGCGCCTCTCACTGGGTCACCCACGCATGGGGGGCCCACATCCCCTAAATACCCCTGTACGCCCCCCCGTACAAGCCCTGCCCAAAAATTGAAAACCTATTTCTATGCAGGATGATCAGAGCACTAACCTAATACTCGCAAAACGTCGATCGGATGCCTCATCCTCCCTGAATCTACAAAACTCCTCTGAAATATGCTCGTCCAGTCACCGTTTCATCAGGTACAAATGAGGTGGCAATGTGGGCCCTACAGCTATATATAGGTCTTTTTCCAAAACTTTCACTCACCATTTTGGGAGCCCAAGGTGTCCATTTTTCAAACCGTCTTCAGCCACGGGATCAACATCCCGCCACCTACATCACAGCTGTCCCTGGGTCACTTTTCATCCTGAGCCCCTGGGGCGCCTTTTTTTCATATTATGGTCAGGTACGCACGCACATTGTCACATTTATCTAATACATTCTCATATCTTTGATTCTCTTGAGATATTGTTCACTTTGGGTATTTGGTTGTTATGTGCGCAGGTACTTGCTCATCGATCATCGACATCATCCCTTCAGGTATATATTCAGCACTGGCATGTAGTCTCTCCCGATGTATTGCATTTACATTTCTAGTCACAGCCACTGATATTGGCCCTTAGGATCCTCATTCCCGACTCTGCAGTACCCACACCTCCATTTGCATCTTTGGTACTGTTACCCGGTAGCATTCTTACCCACATGAGTTGTCCCATTCATAGCACCTTTTGCCAATTTTTGACACTCATGCTATTTTTTTTCATTACCCTTTAGGGATGGGAGTCTCGATAGTCTTTCATCATGATGTGAATCAGCCACATACTCCTTCTCCTCATTTTTCTAGCTTTCCCACACGAGCTCCCAGATTATCTCTTTATGGTTCTATTTTTTACCTGCACTTCTGCAATATCATGAACCCTCCATTTCATCCACAATCAGCTTTCCCATCTGTGAAACTACCCTCATTTCACCTACCTCATACAGAAAATCCCCAATGGGACCCCCACCCTTCATCAGTCTTCCAAGCACATTATGCCCTATGTGGGCCACCCGTTTCTGTATTTGTACATTTCTCCCCAAATTATTCCTTATTTATTGTACAAACGCCTTTATTTCCAATCATTACATTTTCTTTTCTCGTCACCATTGGCGGCTTGCTTCCTTTTGGCCACACGCAACCCATGTCACCCTTGGTTGGAGCATTACTTATCATCTACCCTTGCCGGCATCGTCCATATCTTCAGAGTAATCCACAGGTCACTTACCTCTACCCTCTGAATTTGTTCACCTTGTCCCACCTCTGGCACAACTTATCACCGGTCTTGTCGTCCCCCTGACACTCGACCTTGTTACACGGTTGCAGCCACTTTTTATCTCATACATCCTCCAACCAAGGGTAGTCTTGAGTCTTCCCACTTCTTGACTTCTTCCATGTACCTCTGCCACTTCCTCACCTCAGTATATTCCACGAAGCTCTTTTCTTCTGGGAGTCGCATTCCCCTTTTGTCGACATCAGCACAATTTTCCAGAAGGGCGACAGTATCTTGATTCTCATTCTCCATTCAATGAGCGATCTCGGACGGCACAGGGTGAAACACCATTGCTCCCTGTTGTCGTTGGCCCCCATAACATTCAACGCCAACACTTTCTCATGTTATGGTGGGTCTTACTTTGCGACTATTGCAGTTATTTTTATCATTTGCTGAAGACCTCTGAACTTGATAGGGCCATCAATGCCTGCATCATCGCCGATACTTATTACCGCGATCATTGCCTATTATTCAGAGTATGTTCCTTCGTAGAATTGTCTTCTGCCTTTATCATCAACGCCCCTGAGGGCGCTGCAGTTGCCTACACCCACACTTCAGTCATCTTTTTTCAAAGTTACATACCACGAGCATGGGGCATGCTCGCCTCGTTTGTACACAGTTTTCTCTCTTTTTTGCACAACTCTCAGAAGGTCGGGTCCTACTGGTTCCTTTTTTCTCCAACGGATCACTCTGAACGATCCCACTATTGCTCTCTCTTACAACAACATTCTCAATAAAAGAAACATTGATGGATTTCGGCTATACATATGCTCCTACCCTCATCCATCAGGGGGCATCTGTTATCACTGAAATTTCATCCGCACATGGCAACAAGAACTTAGCATCGTCAAATAGTAATGAAGTCATTCATGGCACTGAATTAATTTCACAGCATTCCAAAAAGGTCAAAAACTATACAAAGCAGTAAAAATTGAAGAGCGCTTTACAGAAGTTGGGTGCGCACGCACATGCGCGTAACAGGAATGTACCATGCGCGCATACGCGCATGATGCGCGGATGTTGGCACAAAAACCCGCACACCTGCTAAACGACGTATTTATTGAATTGGTCGGCCTCCCAACCACTTATGGATCAGCTACCAAGCCGATTTGACCCTCAAATCTGATCTAAATCCGAATGGTGGGTTGGTCAAAGACCTAATAATGCCCTAAAGAGCCTCTTTTCACACTACAAAGGAGTTACACAATAACCCAATGCAATGCTATAAAAAGCCATGAAGAAACCTCATTCTCTCAAGGAATTTCATGTAATGTTATGCTGCCTATATTGTTTTAAGGACTCCATCTTGACAAGATCACTTTGGCACCATTTCATTGAGCAATCCACCTCTCCATTGAGTGGACTTGCAAAGGAGTTCTTTCATCACCATTTTTATTTTTCTTGTTGTAAGGAGAGAAAGCTTGTGAGGGTCCAAGAGCCTTCCTTTGGAGGAAGAAGGGACTCATAGTCCCCTTTCTTCATTGTTCTTTGATTTCATCAATAGATCAGCCTAAAAACATTGGTGATATTGGTATTTTTCTGTTTGTTATCTCTATACCCATATGCTTATGATTTTAGTTTGTATTAGTTTAATTCTTGCTTATAGTTTTGTTTTTCTTTCTCTAACTCTTTCCTCTACAGCTGTCATGCTCAGCAAGACCCAACTGGGCATGTAAGCACCTCTTATTTTCTCACCAAGGTTGGGTTGTTGGGAAACACATAGAATATAAGGTGATTGTTATTTTTGCGAACCTAATGGGATATAAATGTAATATGTTTATTATGTCATTACAGCGTCATTATAATTTTAGTGTTAGATATCATATGAAATATAATGCCATTGTGGTCTTATCATAATTCCATTGAATCTTTAGTTATTGATGATTTATAAAATATGAGGTTCCTTGAACTAAGCACCATAGAGTATCATGAATTAGTAAATGAGGTTTCTTGTTCATTTATATAATGCTGAACTTGGTGGGTCGTTGTCTGAATCCTTCTACCTTGCGCCTTCCATGGGGGTTGCGGTCGTGCGTTTATTTATTATTGTAATTGGTTGTAATCATTTCATTGCTTGGTCTGCTCGTGTCAGGCAGGATGTAGACACCTCCATGTAGCCCTAGTATATAAGTCTGTGGGTGTGATTATTTTGTGTAAAGAATCCAGTGTCGTATCAAGAGTCTCGGGCCCTTTAAAGGCAGGGTTTCCACACTTGAGACACATCGGACGGAGATTACTAGTTTCTACCTGAGCAGTCGGCCAGGAGCCTATCTGACCTTCTCTCTCTGCGGAGCAGAGAACTAAGATTAAACGCCCTACTTTTCTGTGCAAAAATAGTAAAATCTACTACTATGGATTCTTCCATTTGTGTGCGTACGGTACTTAACCCAGTATGTCGTTTATTGCTTGCAGTTACTTGTTGTGCATCTCAAGTCTTCTTGTTGCGATCATCGTGGTTGCATCTTATTGGTTGTCGAGTGGTGACATAGAGTCAAGTGTGTCTGTTCCTTTTTACACGCGCGCACACACCTTAAACGAAAAAAAATAAAAAACTAGCACCTATTATCAGAGTTGTTCTCGTAACGAGGAGGGTCGTTACATATGGTATTAGAGCCGGTTCGACCCGCGACTTGGGATTCTCTATGGATTTTGTTGACATGAGTTGATTTTATTATACTATTGTTGATCGAGTTGATTGTGTGGATATAGGTAATCATGGTTAGAGGACGTTGCGGAGGCAGACGACGGGGTGCTAGAGGAGGAGGCGTGACGCCTCCAGTAGCATCCACACCTGAGGGGTCTAAACCCCAGGGAGGCGAGAAGGTTCTTGGACAGGAGAAGATAGCAGTTGGCAATGTTGTTGAGATGATGAGATCCTTTCAGCGCATGTCTGAGGCCGGTACCCACTAAGGTTCTGCCACATGCACCGGCCGTTATAGGTAGCATTCACCGTGAGCTGGAGAAGTTTAAATTTCCCGAGTTCTTGGGTGCCTCATATGGCACCGCCACTGAGGCATGGTTGGAGAATATGGCGATGTGATTCGCACTTTGCGATTATACCTCCAACATGAAGGTCCGCATGGCGGTATTTCAACTGAAGGGGAGCGCCCTTCTATGGTGGAACACGCTCCTGCCGCAGCTGAACATGGCTGTTGAAGATGTGTCATGGGAACTATTTGAGCAATGGTTTCGAGAGAGGTACCTTTCATAGGAATTCATCGAGTTTCAGCTCAATGAGTTCAACTCATTACGACAGGGAAGTCGTATGGTGCCCAAGTACGAGGCACGTTTTATGGAGCTGCTCCGGTATGCTCCGCACCTTAACACTGAGAAGCTCAAGGTCAACCGGTTCGTGCTTGGCCTTAACGGCAACCTACATGCAAAGGTTAGGATCCTGATGCCTCAAACCTTGCACGATGTTGTCCAAAAGGTCCTCATAGCAGAGGAGGAGCTTATCAATGGGGGTCAGACCAGGACTCCAGCGAGACCAGCAGGGCAGGGTTCATCTGGTACACCGCAGCATCAGACACCAGTGAGACATATTTTAGGATATCGTGGCTTCCAGAGGGAATCCACTTTAACTACACCCCGACGACCGCCGCCTCAGCAGCGGACACCTTATCGGGGACCACAGCATCAACAACAGCGTCACCCGCAGCAGCAATAGTTTAGGCTTGTTCAGCAGAATAGACCTGGTTTCCAGGCTGGTGGGTCGTCATCTTCTACTTCGGGCACCAGGACTACTGGGCCGAAGAAGGGGTGTTGGACGTGTGGGGAGCCACACTACCAGCACGACTATCCTGTGGAGAGGACCAGAGCATCCAGATCAGCCGAACCCGCTACCGTGGGAGATATGGGCAAGGCCCATCAGATTCATGCGGTGGTGAATAACCACCAGGCAGAGCACCAGTCGAATGTGCTCGAGACGACAGGTACTGTCGTTGACCAGACCCTTAGTATTTTGATAGACCTAGGTGCTACTGAGAGTTTCATTTTTGGTGCAGCGCTAAAAAGGATTAAGGTAAAGGAAGTTGAACAAGATGAGTTTATCTATGTAGAGATGGCTTCAGGAGCCAAACAAAAGGTTGGAGGAAGGGTTACGGGCTGTACCCTTAACCTGGGAGAGTTTGTCACGAGGGTCAACTTGTACCTCATGATTTTAGGATCTTATGACGTCATGATTGGTATGGATTGGTTGGAATCACATGAGGCAATACTCAACTGTAATACGAAACAGTTGAGCTTGGTAGATGATGAAGGACAGAGACGTGTGATTGTAGGACGGAACCAGGGAGTATCACTGAGGTTCATCTCTTCCTTACAGTTACGGAAGAGTATGTGCAAGGGGTGCAAGCTTTATGCGATCCTCGCGCTAAACAAAAAGGGAGTAGCAGAAGGTCTAGAACACCTTCCGGTGGTGAAGGATTTTGTGGACGTATTTCCAGAGGAGTTACCTAGGATGCCGCCGGAGAGAGAATTGGATTTTACTATAGACTTGAAACCGGGGACCGAACCGATAGAAAGAACACCTTATCGGATGTCGACCCCGGAGTTGCAAGAGATGAAAATGCAACTGAAAGAGTTTTTGGACCTATGACTAATACGCCCTAGTGTGTCACCGTGGGGGGCACCAGTTATTTTCATACGAAAGAAGGACGGATCGTGGAGGCTTTGCATTGACTACCGTCAACTGAACAAGGCTACGATCAAGAATCAATATCCCTTACCAATAATAGATGATCTGTTCGATCAAATGAAGGGTGCGACAGTGTTCTCCAAGATCGATTTGCAATCAGGGTATCACCAGTGATCGATCAGGGAGGATGACGTCCCTAAGACCACCTTTAAGACGAGATTTGGACATTGCGAAATTACTGTTTTACCATTTGGACTGACAAATGACCCAGGGGAATTCATGAGTTTGATGAACGGGGTGTTCCACGAGTAATTGGACAAGTTTGTCCAAGTATTCATTGACGATATCTTGATATACTCTCGGACGACAGATGAGCATGACGAGCACTTGTGCTTGGTACTATAGTGTCTACGAGAGCACAAATTGTATGGGAAGTTGTCCAAATGCTCTTTTTATCAATCAAGGATTCACTACCTAGGGCATGTCATCTCCGAAAAAGGTATCGTTGTGGATCCATCCAAGGTTGAGGCTATTATGGAATGGCCTGCGCCAACGAACTTCACAAAAGTGCGTAGTTTTATGGGTTTAGCAAGATACTATCGACAGTTTGTTGAGGGATTTTCAAAAATAGCAAATCCGATCACGGAATTACAGAATAAAAATAAGAAGTTTGTTTGGACCGAGAAATGCGCGAAAGCATTTCGGAGGCTTAAGGAGTTGTTGATGACAACACCGATACTAAAGGTCCCTGACATGGATGCGGACTTCTTGGTATGCACTAACGCATCCAAGGAAGGTTTAGGCAGAGTCTTGATGCAAAACAAACGAGTGATTGCTTACATTTCGAGGAAGTTGAGAAGGCATGAGGAGAACTACGCGACACACGATTTGGAGTTATTATCCATCGTATATGCCTTGAAGGTTTGGAGACACTACCTTGTTGGATGAAAATTTGAATTAAAGACTGATCATTGTGGACTACAACACATTTTTACACAAAGCGACTTGAACGCGCGACAACGGCGTTGGTCGGAATTGCTTAGCGAGTACGACTTTGAGATTACTTACATAAAGGGAATAATGAACCGAGTGGCGGATGCCTTGAGTCGGAGACCATGCATCTTTTCTGTGTTACCTCTTCAGACAAATCTACGTGAGAAGATTCTCACTTTACAGCATGATGATGACTGGTACAAAGTAGTCGAGGATTTTATCGGACAAAACACAATGATGGTACCACGATATGAGGGATATTCATTTGATAGCGATGGTTTATTGAGGTTTATAGGTCGGATTTACATACCGCCAAACGACGAGTTGAGGATGTTGATCCTGAGCGAGGCTCATAGAGCAATTTACATGGCTCACCCGGGAGTCACGAAGATGAAAGCAGACCTTAAACCCTTATTCTTCTGGAAGGGAATGAAGGCCGACATAGTCAAATTTGTGGCTAGATGTCTAGAGTGTCAGCAGGTAAAGGCTGAGCATAGACACTCGACGGGTTTACTTCAACCACATGCCATTCTGGAATCAAAATGGGAAGTTATTTCGATGAATTTTATTGTTGGATTGCCACTGACGGCAAGGAGACACGACTCAATTTTTGTAGTAGTAGACACTCTGACAAAGAGTTCTCACTTTATTCTGGTGCGTATGACATATCAGGCACCTGACATAGCGAGAGTTTTCATCAGTGAGATTGTGAGGCTGCATGGCGTGCCTAAGAAGATTATATCCGATTGAGGATCGATGTTTACTGGACGATTTTGGACGAGTTTCCAAGAGGCCTTGGGAACCCAACTTAATTTTAGTACTGCGTATCACCCAGAGACTGACGGGCATACCGAATGCACGAACCAAACCTTGGAAGACATGTTGCGCATGTACGTGATGGACCAACAAAAGAGTTGGGAGGAATTCTTGCCTCTAGTAGAGTTCGCTTACAACAACAGTTACCAGAGCACCATTAAGATGGCGCCTTTTGAGTTTCTTTATGGTAGACCATGTCAGACACCCTTCAGTTGGGATTGGCTTGAGGATAGGGTCCTGGTGGGACCAGAAGCGATCCAAGAAATGGAAGAGCAAATGAAAACCATAAGACAAAGGATTAAAGAAGCGCAGAATCGACAAAAGAGTTATGTCGATGTGCACCGAGTCGACCGTAGTTACGAGGTCGGCCATCGAGTCTTCTTGTGAGTTAAACTGCATAAGAGTTCGATAAAGTTTGGAAAGGGAGATAAAATCTCTCCTAGGTTCGTGGGACCTTTCGAGATTGTGGAGAGAAAGGGGCCCATGGCATATCGACTAGCCTTGCCTGATTCTTTGAGGCATATGCACGATGTTTTTCATGTATCTATTTTGAGACATTATATTAGTGATCCTACACATGTGATTGACATGAGTTCCTTGCAGGTATCGGACGAGGGAGCGCTCACAGCTGAGCCGGTCCGCATCTTAGATCATCGCGTTTGACAGTTTTGACGTCGAACGGTAGATCAGGTCAAGGTCCAGTGGGACAGTTATAGTCCACACTCGGCAACCTGGGAGGACGCATATGATATGCACCAACAATTTCTATTTTTGTTTGATAGATAGACTTATGATACTGTGATACTTTTATTTCGGCATTTATACTGAGAAACTTCGGGACGAAATTTAGACCAAGAGGGGGTGTATGTAACATCCCGCTCTGTCGCACTGAGAAAACGTATTATTTGAGGACACTTGCTTGCGAGTGATCTGGACTTTTCTAATGTTAAAACATTTATACTTGATTATGATGCATTATGATAGACGACATGATGTTTTACTATTTGATGTAGACAGGTTCTATTGACTCAGTTGTGTTGAGTGTGCAGGGTTTTGGACCTTGAGGATGCAGAGGCATCGGTGGAAACCCTTGGACTTCGGATTGAGTCAGGGAGTGTGCTATTTGGGTTGATTTATTTACTGTGATATTTCATTGATTGGATGATTTGATGTTGACATGTTCTGACACGATTGTCGATCATGCAGGCTGACGATAGCTTGCCGACCAGACTCACATATGGAGTAAATGGGCCACGCACGATTTCCAGAGAGGTTGAGGGAGAGGGCTCGAACTGTAGGTTAACGATTACCTAGTTTGAGAGGATCCACGATGTCGTGAGGGCAGACTGCGACAATCGCTCACGATGATTCTAAGGGGCACGCAATAAGGCGGAGGCCTTATTCCTTAGAGCCCTTAGTCTCCCACAAGTTCACCTGACGGAGTGTTGACTCCAGGGGTTATAGATGTCTACCAATCATTCCAGTTTGTGAGTGGAAACCTTGGAGGACGTGGTGCATCCTGAAGGGCACGTCGCACAAAAGAAACACAAGAAGCGAGTGGCACCCTTGGAGCACGTGGTGCATCCTGAAGGGCACGTCATGCAAAGGAAACGAATGAGGTGAGTGGCACCCTTGGAGCACATGGTGCATCCTGAAGGGCACGTTACATTGATGTGGATGAAGGAAAAAAACCTAAATAGCCCTAAGACAATAACGCCTTAAGAAATCCTTAAACAACTCCCCTAACCCAGTGTCACCCAGTTCATAATCTAAGTACTGAGTCTAAAATTTTTAGGGTAAAATTTTAGTCTAACCTTAAGAACAAACCCTGGAATAAAAATAACAATTTAAACCATAACCCACCTAAGTAATAGTTAGGTCTTCATAAAATTCTTGGGGTAAATAAAGAGAGTATGAATTTAATTAACTAAGGTATTTAAAAATTTGCAAAGAGGAAATCAATTCCTAACTTGTGAAAGAACAAAATATATTAAATAAATAATAATTGAAAAGATTAATTAGCGCATTTACCTTTTTGGTTTAAAAAAAAATGAAGGAAGGGATTAATAAAAAACAGGGAAACTAAGTAATAAGGAAACATAGACCATTAATAAGTAATAAAATTATTTAACGTGCGGGAGTTTAAAAAGTTATGAATTTAAAAAAAAAAAAAAAAAATGAAAGGATTAATTAGTGCATTTACCTTTTTGATTTTAAAAAAAAAGAAAAAAGAAAGGGGATAATAAAAATAGGGAAATAAGCCTTTTAATAAATTTAAAGAAAATAATGTTGGAGAAACGTGGGGGGTGAATGACACTTGTACAACAGAGAATTTTTGAGGGTTTTTATTAAAACTTAAATTAAATGTGATTAGGGAAAGAGGGGGTCTCAAAACTCTATAAAAGAAAGGGGGATGAGGGGAAAAGGGGATGGGTTGTTAGGTGTCATTATGCTGTTGAATTTGGACTGGACTGATTGCTTGTGAGGAGTTGGGATTTTCTCAGCTGGGATTAGAGTGGTAGCTCGACCTTGTGAGGCGAGCTGGGAAGCTAGACGGATCCTCTAGTTTGTGTGTGGCCCCTTTGCGGCTCAGGGGGCTAAGGGGGGAAGCAAAGTACCCCTAGCGATTGGCTGGGAGGTACCGGTGAGTCCTCTACGGTCGGCGAGCGGGAGCAGCATAGAGAGAGGGATGCGGCACGAAGCACGGGACGTCAATCCGAAGGGGGTGAAGGGGCACAGGTATGCTTTTCATATTTTTATGGTCGAATGTGTTAGGATTTATGCGGATCTGCTTATTAATGGAAGGGTAGAATGACTTGTTTTATCATTGTATTCTGGCCATAGGATAACTCAATGGGTTCTTGTCTGAGTTTGTTATCATTGTATTCTGGCAATAAAAGAATTATCGGTCTGCAATGCAACGACCTTCTGCAATTTAAATAATAAAAAGGGGGTTTTGATTTAGGTCTGCCTTTATACTTGTGTCCTGGGTGAAAAACGTAGGGCTCCCTCTATTTTCACTGGCGTAAACATTAGCCATGAGCCCTATGACTATGCGTTGAAAGACCTTTCCTTTTTTTATATATATATTTAACTTGCTGACTGTGTGAATCTTCTCCACTTGGTAGTCACAATGGTCACTAACCCTTCCTCTGCGTTTTTACATTTCCCTATGCGTTTTTATATTGTCGGGGCGTTTTTACCCTTCCCCGGGCGTTTTTATATTGCCGGGGTGTTTTTACATTTCCCTGTGCGTTTTTATATTGCCGGGGCGTTTTTACTTTTCCCTGGGCGTTCTTATATGGCCGGGGGCGTTTTTACCTTGACCGTGGGCATTCCATTTGTGACTGGGGCACTTTATTTAACTGTTGGCTGCCATTTCCATTCATACAAATTTCGTTAGGGTTTGAAGTTATCTTATCTTTCTGTGCTAGTTCAAATAGGGAAGATTCCCTTCTCATGCATGAAATTGGAACCGATTAAACTGGTTCATAACCGAGTCATGAGTGGATAAATTGGTTGATGTAGCTCAAGCTTGAGATCTAATTACAACTTCATAGATAAGGTACGTGATTGATTTGCTAGTGTAGAGAAGAGTATAGTTCATTAATAATTTTTCATTGATTAAATGTTTTAATTTGGCTATGTCTGGGCGTACTTTTTCCCTCCATTTCACTTAGCCTGTATCCTCCAGTTTCCATTGAGCACATAGTTGGCCAGGTCCGTTTGAGAAGTATTTTGTTCTTTGAATGCCCATAAAAAATTGCATGACTTTAACAATAGGTAAAGCTGACTACCCATCAACTTCTACCAGTCTGGTTTCGGCAAGAGACGCAAAGCACTTGCGGTACATTTTTCTCCATAAAATACACAGTCCAACGGAAAAAATTCTTTCCTATATGTCTAAAATACTATCTCCATGCATTTTCATAACATTTATGGGTTATTATTCTGAACCATTCCTGTGTGAAGAGGTAAAAAGGGAACCCTCTGTTCGTTAGATTCTAGACCCTGTATCCTTCGTATATGCTGATTAAAGAGTACCATGTAAGAGGAACCTTCTCTCCACCAACTTTGTATGAAAGTTTTTCCCTGAATAACCCTCTCTGCCCTCTAGACATTGGTCTAAACTATTGCTTTCCGTATGCGTTTATTTATGAAATAGTTTAAATTTTTAATGAAAATTATTGCGTTCATATGAAGGTTATGCGTTCAATTCTTTTAATGAAAACTATTGCATTCAATCTACATTTAATTATGGGTTTTAATGAAAATAGCTTAATCCTTAAGCATTTAATCTACTCAATGAAGGTTATGCATTGAATAAAAGTGATGGTTATGCTTTAATAGTCATGCATTCAATGTTTTTAATGAAAGTCATGTTTTTGACAAAAGTTAGGGTTTTCATAAAAGTTATGCTTTCAATGGAAGTTGTGTTAAATGAAAGTTAGGCCTTCAATGAAATTATTGCATGAGTTAGCTAAATCTATATATATATATATATATATATATATATATATATATATATATA
>ML788787.1:458098-470837 GCA_009831015.1 Picea engelmannii
ATGCTGGCCAATTGTTTCTATATGCTCATTTGGTAATGGCCCATTTGAACTCGGCATATTCATCAGTTTTAACGGAGAATTTAACACTGAATACTTATCGGTCATTGGTGAATTCGTCCTATGTGTTCTTCACTTGTTTTTGGAAAGGTATCTTCGCCCTTCATCCATCCTTACAGCCCCGTTTCATTAGCTCATCCTGTTTTCTGCGTTGGTTTGGCATTCACTCTACGTTTTTATCATTGCAGTATTCCTGTGGATGGCGTGATCTGTTATATATTTATCTGTGGATGGCGTGATTTGTTATATATCATTGCAGTATTGCTATGGATGGCATGATCTGTTATATATCTGTGGATGGCGTTTTTATCATTGCAGTATTCCCGTCACCTGCATTTATCTGTGATGTTAGAGACAACATGTCGCGTTCTCGCAGAAACGGTGGTGTAACCTTGATGGGATACCCTTGCCTTATGATCACTGGATGCAATTTCGCGTTGGAGGTGTTAAAGTGGACAACGCCTATGGCAGTTGCAGTGGTTTTCTTTTATTTCCCAGCCTTGACTCATTTTTCTCTCTCGCACCTTTTTCCCTCACGCCCAACTTAAACGGTAACACTCAACGTTATTCCTGACAAAATTTCTTGGGATGACAGTTATGTGTAGTGTTCTCTGACAGGTTAGAGGAAGAGTAAACCTAGATTCCTTTTTCCAGATTGTTTTCTTTTGCTATTTTCGTAATGCTTAATGTCTGTCAGGTGTACATGCACCAATTCTTCATAGTTTGGAAGCCCTTTATTGTAATTCTCTTGGGTTAAGTCCACGACCTTCATAGTTAGTTATGCCTCAAAATAGTGAAACGTGGTAGATTCTAACTAACCAATTTCCTAAAAGTTTGTAAATTGTTATTAAATTAGCTTTAATTCTAGTAAGTTTTTACTAAATGTATTTATCCTTTAAATAGGGGAGCCTAATTGAATGACTGATAAGAGTTTTAATTCCTTAAAGAATGGAATTTAATTTAGCCCTTCGAGAGGGGAAGGTAATTACCTCAACCTATTTTATAACTTAGGCAACTTGTACTAATCACCTTCAGATTTTTAGATCTATCGTTTTAATGAATAGTTAAGGTAAGGTTCTTGAACCTGAGGGTAAACTAGTTCTTGTTATTAATTGTTCTTGATCCTTTTCTTCTTTCATTTAAATTGTAATTATTTCATTTTAACCTTTATCATTCTATTCTGATATGTGGTGAATGGATAATGTACTTGATCCATCATAACGTAGACCTTTATTGTTCAGATGGAGGAAGCATATGATCATTGCTCTGAAAAATTAAGAAAAATCTAATTCTTCATTAGCTCATCCCCTTTTCTGCGTTGGGTAGGCATTCACTCTACGTTTTTATCATTGCAGTATTCTTGTTGATGGCGTGATCTGTTATATATTTATCTATGGATGGCGTGATTTGTTATATATCATTGCAGTATTTTTGTGGATGGCGTGATCTGTTATATATTTATTTGTGGATGGCATGATCTGTTATATATCTGTGGATGGCGTTTTTATCATTGCAGTATTCTCGTCACCTGCATTTATCTATGATGTTAGAGACAACATGCCGCGTTCTCGCAGAAACGATGGTGCAACCTTGATGGGCTACCCTTGCCTTATGATCGTTGGACGCGATTTCGCGCTGGAGGTGTTAAAGTGGACAATGCTTGTGGCAGTCGCAGTGATTTTCTTTTATTTCCCAGCCTTGACTCATTTTTCTCTCTCGCACCTTTTTCCCTCAAGCCCAACTTAAACGGTAACACTCAGCGTTATTCCCAACAAAATTTCTTGGGATGACAATCTTGTGTAGTGTTCTCTGACAGGTTAGAGGAAGAGTAAACCTAGATTCTTTTTTCCAGATTGTTTTCTTTTGCTATTTTTCGTAATGCTTAATGTCTGTCAGGTGTACATGCACCGATTCTTCATAGTTTGGAAGCCCTTTATTGTAATGCTCTTGGGTTAAGTCCACGACCCTCATAGTTAGTTATGCCTCAAAATAGTAAAATGTGGTAGATTCTAAGTAACCAATTTCCTAAAAGTTTGTAAACTGTTATTAAATTAGCTTTAATTCTAATAAGTTTTTACTAAATGTATTTATCCTTTAAATAGGGGAGACTAATTGAATGACTGATAAGAGTTTTAATTCCTTAAAGAACGGAATTTAATTTAGCCCTTAGAGAGGGGAAGGTAATTACGTCAACCTCTTTTATAACTTAGGAAACTTGTACTAATCACCTTCAGATTTTTAGATCTATCGTTGTAATGAATAGCTAAGGTAAGGTTCTTGAACCTGAGGGTAAACTAGTTCTTGTTATTAATTTTTCTTGACCCTTTTCTTGTTTCATTTAAATTGTAATTATTTCATTTTAACCTTTATCATTCTACTCTGATATGTGGTGAATGGATAATGTACTTGAGCCATCATAGCGTAGACCTTTATTGGTCAGATGGAGGAAGCATATAATCATTATAAAAACTTGTTTAGACCTCTTCATTTGTTAGGAATGGTTAAGCTTTTAATAGATTTTTATTAGAGCAACGAGGTACCTTTGTTAATAATAATAAATTATTATTATTATTATTGTGGTAGGAATGGTTAAGTTTTTAATGGATTTTTATTAGAGCAATGAGGTACCTTTATTAATAATAACAAATTATTATTATTATTATTGTGGGATAAGGAATTGTGTAAATATTGTTAAGAGATGCCTAGTCTATCGTGGAGATATTGTTGTGTACACATATGTAATTACTGGATACTGATGTTAAACTCGAACACCTAAACACCTAATAATATGGTAGGGCATTTTGATTTAGGTAGTGCTTTGTTGACACTGTAATTTCAAAATTGCGCTTATGTTGTTTTTAAAGCTAAATTTAAACTGCACCTTATTGATAAATCACTTTTAGACATGTTATGATGGGCATGTAACCGATGTTTATGTTGGAGATAAAAGTACTTCTTAAGATCTTCTTAATTATTGCCATCACATTGGTTAATGCTAGTGTTGATTTTATAGCTATTCCATCAAATGAGTTTAGAATATTACGCTAATTATGGATTATAATTGTGGAGTTGTTGCGTAAATTGTTGGTTCATAATTATCGATCTTTGATTTATAAATTCAGATTATTGCATTAAGGTTACTGTGGATATTTAATGATTTCATTAAACAATCTTAGAATATTGAGCTAATTTTGACCTAGGATTGTAGACTAATGTTAGTCACCACATTAAATGATAATTTGTAGCTATACGGTATTTTTATGATTATAACTAATGATTAATTATATTGTTAAATGTTAAATTCAGTCAAGGCTCGAACTTGAACAATAAGATCCTTCAATGTTGAATTAGAGGGTACCTTGATGACAAATTATGATCTATAGTTGCGCGATGGAATGGCCTTAAGACTAATGTGGATTGTATCCCTTTGTTTAATCAATGTTGTATTGGGTCGTAGAATTTTGTGTGCTTGGTCTGTTATGTCGGGCAGGACGTAGACACCTCCATGTTCCTCAGAACAGTCGCCAGACCTGAGACCTTAAATGGTTAAAATTGATGGAAACCTAGGCTTGAGCATTGCTTATGTGTCTTGGAGGTCCTAACCATTGGAGGGTACGACGGATGGGTAGTCAGTCTTTTTATTGTCGGTTGAATGTTGTTCTTTACTGGCATTTGTTGATGTGCGTCTTAGACCTTTATGTTGATATCACAGTTGCTTGCGTCATGATTGTCGTCAGGTGGCAGCGCAGAGTATAATGTCTTGTTACCCTTGTACACACGCACACACACACAAAAAAAATTCACTTGTTATAAGAGGTTGTCGGCGTAACGAGGAGGTTTGTTACATATTGTATCAGAGCGGGTTCGTCCCACGACTTGGGATCGCTATGGCTTTCATTGACATGATTTGATTATACTGTTGCTAATCGAGTTGATTGTGTGCATGCAGGTAATCATTCTTAGAGGACGCCGCGGAGGCAGATGACGGGGTGGTAGGGGAGAGGTGTGACGCCTCCAGTAGCATCCACACCTGAGGGGTCTAACCCCCAGGGAGATGAGCAGGCTCTTGGACAAGAGAAAATAGCAGTTGGCGACATAGACGGGATGATGAGATCCTTTCAGTGCATGTTCGAGGCACTGATCAGCCATCTGGAAAGAGATGAGGCCAGAGAATTGGCACCCATTGAGGTTTCTCCACACGCATCGGTCGTTACTAGTAGCATTCACCGTGAACTCGAGAAGGTCAAATTTCCCGAGTTCTTTGGTGCCCCGGACTGCACAGCCGCCGAGGCATGGTTTGAGAACATGGCGATGTGCTTCGCATTTCACGATTATACCTACAACATGAACGTCTGCATGGCGGTATTTCAACTTAAGGGGAGCGCTCTTCTATGGTGGAAGATGATCCTACCACAACTGAACATGGTCGTCAAAGACATTTCATGGGAACTGTTCGGGGAACGGTTCCGAGAGAGGTACCTTTCAGAGGAATTCATTGAGCATCGGCTCAATGAGTTCAACGCCTTACGACAGGAAGGTCGTACGGTGCCCGAGTACGAGGCCCATTTTATGGAACTGTTTCGGTAAGCTTCGCACCTTAACACTGAAAAACTTAAGGTCAACAGGTTTTTGTTCGGCCTTAATGGTGACCTGCGTGCAAAGGTTAGGATTTTGATGCCCCAAACCTTGCACGATGTCATCCAGAAGGCCCTCATAGAAGAGGAGGAGATTATCAGTGGCGGTCAAACCAAGACTCCAGCGAGACCAGCATGGCAGGTTTCATCTGGAACACAACAGCACCAGACACCAGCGAGACATACGCCGAGATATCGTGGCTTACAGAGGGGATCTACTTTCACCACACCCCAGCAACCACTGCATCAGCAACAAACACCTTATAGGGGACAATAGCATCAACAACAATGTCGCCCGCAGTAGCAACAGTTTAGGCTTGTTCAGCAGAACAGACCAGGGTTCCAGGCCGGTGGGCTGTCATCTTCTAGATCGGGTACCAGGACTACTAGGCCGAAGAAGGGGTGTTGGACATGTGGGGAGCCACACTACTAGCGCGACTTTCCTATGGAGAGGACAAGAGCGTCTGGATCAGTCTGACCCACTACCATGGGAGATATGGGCAAGGCCCATCGGATTCATGCAGTGATGAATAATCGCCAGGCAGAGCACCATTCGACTGTGCTCAAGATGACAGGCATTATCGCTGACCAGACCCTTAGTATTTTGATAGATCTCGGTGCTATCGAGAGTTTCATTTCTGGTGCAGTGCTAAAAAGGATTAAGGTAAAGGCAGACGAACAGGATGAGTTTAGCTTCGTAGAGATGGTTTCGGGAGCCAAACAGAAGGTTGGAGGAAAGGTTACGGGTTGTGCCCTTAACCTGGGAGAGTTTTTCACAAGGGCCAACCTATATGTCACGATCTTAGGATCTTATGATATCGTGATTGGTATGGATTGGTTGGAGTCGCATGAGGCGATACTCAACTATAAGACAAAACGGTTGAGCTTGGTTGATGACGAGGGATAGAGACGTGTGATTGTAGGACATAACCAAGGAGTTTCCCTAAGGTTCGTCTCTTCCTTACAGTTACGGAAGAGTATGCGCAAGGGGTGAAAGCTTTATGTGATTTTTGCGCTAAACGAGAAGGGAGTAGCAGAAGGTCTGGAACACCTTCCAGTGGTGAAGGAGTTTGCAGACGTATTTCTAGAGGAGTTACCTGGGATGCTGCTGAAATGGAATTGGAGTTTACCATAGACCTAAAACCGAGGACTGAACCAATAGCAAGAACGCCTTATCGGATGTCGACCCCGGAGTTACAAGAGTTGAAAATGAAACTGAAGGATTCGTTGGACCTGGGAGTGATACATCCTAGTGTGTCACCATGGGGTGCACCGGTTAATTTAATACAAAAGAAATATGGATCGTAGAGGCTTTGCATTGACTACCATCAACTGAACAAGGCCACGATCAAGAATCAGTATCCATTGCCGAGACTTAATGATCTGTTCGATCAAATGAAGGGTGAAACGATGTTCTCCAATATCAATTTGCGATCAGGGTATTACCAGTTACGGATCAAGGAGGATGATGTCCCTAAGACCTCTTTTAAAACGAGGTTTGGACATTATGAGTTTACTATTTTACCATTTGGACTGACAAACTCCCGAGGAGTATTTATGATTTTGATGAAAGAGGTGTTCCACGAGTACTTGGACAAGTTTTTCCAAGTCTTCATTGACTATATTTTGATTTACTCTCGTACAACAGAGGAGCATGACGAGCACTCGCGCTTTGTACTACAGTGTCTGCGAGAGCACAAACTGTATGGGAAATTGTCCAAATGATCTTTTTATCAATCGAGGATTCACTACTTAGGGCATGTTATCTCCGACGAAGGTATCGTCGTGGATCCAACCAAGGTCAAGGCTATTATGGAATGGCCTGCACTGAAGAATGTCACAGAAGTGTGTAGATTTATGGGTTTAGTAGGATACTATCGACGGTTTGTCGAGGGATTTTCGAAGATAGCAAATAAGATCACAAAATTGCAGAAAAAATACAAGAAGTTTGTTTGGACCGAGAAATGCGCGGAAGCATTTCGGAGGCTTAAAGAGTTGTTGACAACAACGCCGATACTAAAGGTCCCTTACATGGACGTGGACTTCCAGGTATGCACTGATGCATCCAAGGAAGGTTTAAGCGGAGTCTTGATGCAAGACGAACAAGTGATTGCTTACATTTCGAGGAAACTGAGAAGGCATGAGGAGAACTACGCGACGCACTATTTGGAGTTATTAGCCATCATATATGCCTTGAAGGTTTGGAGACACTACCTTGTTGGATGAAAATTTGAACTAAAGATCGATCATTGTGGACTACAACACATTTTTATGCAAAGAGACCTGAACACACGAAAACGGCGTTGGTCGGAATTGCTTAGCGAGTACGACTTTGAGATTACTTACATAAAGGGAATAGTGAACCGAGTGGCAGATGCTTTGAATTGGAGACCACACATCTTCTTGGTGTTGCCTCTTCAAATGAATCTACGTGAGAATATTCTCACTTTACAGTGTGACAATGACTGGTAGAAAGAGGTTGAGGGTTTTATCGGACAAAACACAATGATGGTACCACAATATGAGGGATTTTCATTTGATAGCGATGGTTTATTGAGCTTTAAAAGTCAAATTTACGTACCACCAAAGAACAAGTTGAGGATGTTGATCCTGAGCGAGGCGCATAGAGCAGTTTAAATGGCTCACCCGGGGGTCATGAAGATGAAAGAAGACCTTAAACCCTTATTCTTCTGGAAGGGAATGAAGGCCGACATAGTCAACTATGTGGCCAGATGTCTAGAGTGTCAGTAGGTAAACGCTGAACATAGACACCTAGTAGGATTTCTTCAACCACATGCCATTCCAGAATCAAAATGGGAGGTTATTTAGATGGATTTTATTGTTGGATTGCCACTGACAGCAAGGAGACATGACTCGATTTTTTTAGTGGTAAACACTCTGAAAAAGAGTGCTCACTTTATTCCTATGCGTACGATGTAACAGGCACCTGACATAGCTAGACTTTTCATCAGTGAGATTGTGAGGCTGCATGGTGTGCCTAAGAGGGTTATATCCGATCGAGGATCAGTGTTTACTGGACGATTTTGGACAAGTTTCCAAGAGGCCTTGGGAACCCAACTTAACTTTAGTACTGCATATCACCCAGAGACTGACGAACAGACCAATCGAACGAACCAAACCTTGGAGGACATGTTGCGCATGTACGTGATGGACCAACAAAATTGTTGGGAGGAATTCTTGCCACTAGTGGAGTTCGCTTACAACAACGGTTACCAGAGCACCATTAAAATGGCGCCTTTCGAGTTTCTTTACAGGCGATCGTGTCAGACGCCCTTGAGTTGGGATCGACTTGAGGATAGGGTCCTAGTGGGACCAGAAGCGATCCAAGAAATTGAAGAGAAAATTCAAACCATAAGACAAAGGATTAAAGAAGCGGAAGATCGACAGAAGAGTTATGCCAATACGCACCGAGTCGAACGTAGTTACAAGGTCGGTGATCGGGTCTTCTTGCAGGTTAAACTACATAAGAGTTCGATCAAGTTTGGAAAGGGAGCTAAACTCTCTCCTAGGTTCATGGGACCTTTTGATATTGTGGAGAGAAAGGGGCTCCTGGCCTATTGACTAGCCTTGCATGATTCTTTGAGGTGTATGCACGATGTTTTTCATGTATCTGTTTTGAGACATTATATTAGTGATCCTACACATGTGATTGACATGAGTTCCTTGCAGGTATCGGAAGAGGGAGCACTCACAACTGAGTCGGTCCACATCTTAGATCACTGCGTTCGACAGTTACGACATCGAACGATAGATTAGGTCAAGGTCCAATGGGACAATTATAGTCCGCACTCGGCAACCTTGGAGGACGCATATGATATGCACCAATAGTTTCCATTTTTGTTTGATAGATAGACATATGATACTGTGATACACTTATTTTGGAATTTATACTATGAAACTTCGGGACGAAGTTTGGACCAAGAGGGGGTGTATGTAACATCCTTCTCTGGTGCACTAAGAAAACTTATTCTTTGAGGACACTTTCTCGCAAGTGATCTGGATTATTATGATACTAAAACATTTGACTTTGATTATGATGCATTATGATAGATGACATGATGTTTTACTRCATTGACATAAACATGTGCTCTGACTCGGTTTTACTAAGTGTGTGGGGTTTTGGACCTTGAGGATGCCGAGGCATCGACAGAACCCCTTGGACTACRGATCGAGTCAGGGAGTGTGCTATTGGGGTTTGATTGATTTACTGTGACTTTAGTACATTTGATTGGATGATATGATGTGGACATGTCTGACATGATTGTTGATGATGCAGGCTGACGATAGTTTACCGAAAAGACTCACATATGGAGTAAAGGGGTCCCACACACACGACTACTAGAGAGGTTGAGGGAGAGGTGTGGACAACAACCCTGCCACAAGCTACTATGACAGCAAGGAGAGGTGTTGGATTGCCACTGACAGCAAGGAGACATGACTCGATTTTTCTAGTAGTAAACATTTTGACGAAGAGTGCTTACTTTATTCCTGCGTGTACGATGTATCGGGCACCTGACATAGGTAGAGTTTTCATCAGTGAGATTGTGAGGCTTCATGGTGTGCCTAAGAGGATTATATCTGATCGAGGATCAGTGTTTACTGGACGATTTTGGACAAGTTTCCAAGAGGCCTTGGGAACCCAACTTAACTTTAGTACTGCATATCACCCAGAGACTGACGGACAAACCAAGCAAATGAACCAAACCTTGGAGGACATGTTGCGCATGTACTTGATGGACCAACAAAAGTGTTGTTAGGAATTCTTTCCACTAGTGGAGTTCGCTTACAACAACAGTTACCAGAGCACCATTAAAATGGCGCCTTTCGAGTTTCTTTATAGGCGACCGTGTCGGATGCCCTTGAGTTGGGATCGGCTTGAGGATAGGGTCCTGGTGGGACCAAAAGCGATCCAAGAAATGGAAGAGAAAATGAAAACCATAAGACAAAGTATTAAAGAAGCGCAGGATCGATAGAAGAGTTATGCCAATATGCACCGAGTCGACCGTAGTTACGAGGTCGGTGATCGGGTCTTCCTGCGGGTGAAACTACATAAGAGTTCGATCAAGTTTGGAAAGGTAGTTAAACTATCTCCTAGGTTTGTGGGACCTTTCGAGATTGTGGAGAGAAAGGGTCCCATGGCCTATCGACTAGCCTTGCCTAATTCTTTGAGGCGTATGCACGATGTTTTTCATGTATCTATTTTGAGAAATTATATTAGTGATCCTACACATGTGATTGACATGAGTTCCTTGCAGGTATCGGACGAGGGAGAACTCACGGCTAAGTCGGTCCACATCTTAGATCACTGTGTTCAACAGTTACGACGTCGAACAATAGATCAGGTCAAGGTCCAATGGGACAATTATAATCCGCACTCGACGACCTTGGAGGACGCATGTGATATGCGCTAACAGTTTCCATTTTTGTTTGATAGATAGACATATGATATTGTGATACACTTATTTTGGAATTTATACTATGAAACTTCGGGACAAAGTTTGGACCAAGAGGGGGTGTGTGTAACATCCCGCTCTGGTGCACTATGAAAACTTATTCTTTGAGGACACTTGCTCGCAAGTGATCTGGATTATTATGATACTAAAACATTTGACTTTGATTATGATGCATTATGATAGATGACATGATGTTTTACTGCATTGACATAGACAAGTGGTATTGAATCAGTTTTACTGAGTGTGCAGGGTTTTGGACCTTGAGGATGCAGAGGCATCGACAAAACCCCTTGGACTCCAGATCGAGTCAGGGAGTGTGCTATTGGGGTTTGATTGATTTACTATGATTTTAGTACATTTTATTGGATGATATGATGTGGACATGTCTGACATGATTTTTGATGATGCAGGCTGACAATAGCTTGTCGACTAGACTCACATATGGAGTAAAGGGGTCCCACACACATGACTACCAGAGAGGCTGAGGGAGAGGTGTGGACAACAGCCCTGCCATAGCCTACTAGCACTCCCGCCATGGCTCGAACTATAGGTTAACAATTACCTAGTTCAAGAGGACCCATGATGCCGCGAGGGCAGACTGTGAGAGTCGCTCGTGATGATTCTAAGGGGCGCGCAATAAGGCAGGGGACTTATTCCTTAGAATCCCTTAGTCTCCCACAAGTTCACCTGGTGAAATATTGACTCCAAGGGTTATTGATGTCTACCAATCAGTCAAGAGGTGAGTGGAACCCTTGGAGCACATGGTGCATCCTGAAGGGCAAGTCGCACAAAAGAAACACAAGAGGCAAGTGACACCCTTGGAGCACGTGGTGCATCCTGAAGGGCATGTTGCGCAAAAGAAACACTAGAGGTGAGTGGCACCCTTCGAGCACGTAGTGTGTCCTGAAGGGCACGTTGCGATGATGGTGATAAAGGAACAAAACTAGATAGCCCTAAGACAATCAACACGTTAAGAATTTTTAAAAAACAACTTCCCTAAATAAATTTTGCCCAGTTCAGAATCTAAGTTCTAAGTCTAAAACTTCTCTAGGGGTAAAATTTTGTTTAACCTTAAGAAAAATACCCTATATAAATAAAAAAATAAAAAGATTAAACTAAAAACGACTTAAGTAATAGTTTTAGTCTTAATAAAAAATTTCGGGTAAAATGAAGAGAGTAAGAATTAAATTAAAATCAGTGGATTTAGATTGTAAAGAAGAATTTAATTATTTAACTTGTGAAAGTGTAAAATATATTAAATTATTAATAAAAATGAAAAGAGGTTAATTTGTGCAACTGCCATTTTTGGCTCTAATAAAAAGGGGAAAGAAGGGAATAATAAAAATTAGGAAACTTATCGTAAAAAGTGAGGTCAACATAGTAAAGAATCCACAATTAAAAACCTTCTAAATTGAACTAAATTAGCAACTTCATTTAGGGAAAGTATTTAAAACCTGTAAGGGAATCTAAGGGACACCTAGGAGTAAATTTAGGATTAACTCTAGGTGGGTGAGGGAAATAAGACGATTATTAATTTAAATAAAATATTTATTGAAGGAAAGTGGGGGATGGACGACACTTGTACGAAGGATAACTATTAGAAGATTTTAATTAAAACTTAAATTAAATGAGATTTAGGGAAAGTTTGGAAGTTCTAAAAGTCTATAAAAGAGAGGAAGGAGGAGGAAGTAGGGGATCGACTGTTAGCATAAAGTTACGTTGTCGGATTTGTGACTTGACTAATTACTTGGGGGGAGTTGGGAATTCCCAGCTCGGATAGGAGTGGTAGCTCGGCCTTGCGAGGCGAGCTGGGAGCTAGACGTACCATTTGGATAGTGTGTGGCCCCTTTGTGGATCGGGAGGGTAAGGGAAAAGAAGAGTACTCGTAGCGTTGGCTGGGAGGTACCGGTGTGGTCTCGATGATTGACGAGCAGGATTTGCACGGAGCGCGCGGACGACACTCAGAGCAGGGGAATAGGCAAAGGTACACCCTTCGATTGATTGATAAACTGTGTAGGTTGTATGATTTAAATCTATAGGTATATCGTTAGTGGTCATAAATGGTTTCATTGTGAAAGGAACCCGTCCCTCTAACCTCCTCGAGTTTGGATTAAATTTATATGTTCGAGCAATCTCCGAAAATTGTGTGTCTAAAAATTCTTATGACTGAAACTATATGCCTGAATTTCAAGACTGAATTTTCACATGTCTAAATCGATTACTGGAATTTTAGGTTTAAATTTCTAAGTCTGTTTTAACATATCTGAGTCTTTGGGTAGAGCAAACACAATAGCAGTATTCACCTTCCACCATAACTGTCCGGGCGCATATGACTCCGTTGCCTCTTGAATGCTTGATTTTTAAAACTAAACTGATTTGTCCGCTACAATTCCTGAAGTATATGTCCGAATTGACTGAATCTACATGTATCTAATGCATTAAGGGATTGAACCGACTGTCGTGCACTTTAGGTTCAGAATTTATGCAGTAAAATTTTATATAATGAAGAATTTATGCAGTGAAATTTTATATAATGAAAATTTTCAAAATTTGTAATGAAAATTTTTAATGTAA
>ML788788.1:0-33433 GCA_009831015.1 Picea engelmannii
CCCCACCCTCATAATGAGGGTGGTGGTGGGGGGTGGGGAAATTTTAGAGTAAATGTATTTACTCTAATATTGCCCCACCCCCCACCCTCATTATGATAATATACTCCCGCCACCCTCACCCTCATATGAGGGAGGGTGGGGGTGGGGGGAGTATATGAGAAAACGTATAGGGGGAGTATATGAGAAAACTTATTTATAAGTTTTCTCATATACTCCCCCCACCCTCACCTTCATATGAGGGTGAGGGTGGGGGTGGGGGGAGTATATGAGAAAACTTATTTATAAGTTTTCTCATATACTCCCCCAACCCCCACCCTCATATGAGGGTGAGGGTGGGGGTGGGGGGAGTATATGAGAAAACTTATGGGTGGGGGTGGGCGTGGGGGTGGGGGTGGGGGGAGTATATTAGAAAACTTATAAATTAAATAAGTTTTCTTATATACTCCCCCTACCCCCACCCTCATGTGAGAAAACGTATTTAGAGAAAACTTAAATGTTTTCAAGTAATATTTTTTATTTGATTTTTTCCGAAGTAAGATGAAGAATGGTTAGATTTTTAGGTTTGAGTAGCTAATTTTGTATAATTCAAGCACCACTAGGGTATTTTATCCAAATTTAAATGGCCTTAAACCAAAAAAAAAACAAAAGTAAAACATTTAGCCAACGCTAAGCCTTAATGACTCTACAGCCCGGTGGATAATATTCAACATTTTCTTTATACTTCTTCCTTTAATATCTTATATATTTAATTAAGTTTATAACTATATTAATATTTAATTAAATTCTATATAGAGAAATTACTTAGTTTTTAAATGATATTTATATAGAGAGAGACACTCAAAGAAGAATGACAATTTTGTTTGTTGATTAAAGGAATTATTGTATGGTTTGAAACAAGCCTTTAGCACATGGTATGAGAAGGTTGATCATTTTTTTATTAATATTGGTGTCAAACACTATGAATGGTTTACTTGTAAAATGGTGAAACTTTAATTGTTGCATTTTATGTTAATTACTTAGTCATTAAAGGAAGTAATGCTATTTAATTTTAGGTTTGAAGAAAAAATTAGCATATACATTTGAGGCAATTGATCTCAGTTACATTTCATTTGGGGCATCCAAGTCTTACAAATGGATGATGGTATCATTCCTAATCAACCTAAATATGTATCAAATCTATGACAAAAGCTCAAAATGGAATAGTGCAAATTTTATGTTACACCTTACCACTTAAAAGGGAATATAACTAAAGAATGTGATTATCCTAAATTTGATGCTACTCTCTACAAGAAGGTTGTGGATGGCTTATTATCTAGACCTTATATTTCCTATATTGTTAATGTGGTCCTTATGTTCATGCAGGATCTTTAAGAGAGTCAAATGAAGGCCACAAAAATGATTGTTCATTATATTAAAGGCACTTATCATCTTGGTATAAAATATTGTAGTACTAACTATGAGTTAGTCAACTAAACCAACTCAAATTGGGTTAGACATGGAGATTGCAGGAAGACTATGTTTGTCTATGTGCTTCATCTTGGCTCATCTATAGTCCGATATTGTAAAAAGTAGAAGTTGATATCTCTTTCTACCATAGAGGTATAATAGCATGGTTGATCAAGAATATTGGTGGCTACAGACATATTCCACATACTCATAATGGTTCCACTTCTTAGCAATTCTACTATAGTTTTTCAAGTCCCAAACTTCAATGTGTTTTGGAGAATTTCTATTAAGTTTTTGATTGTTATCATAGGTCACATAATATTTGAATCCCTAGATTATATAAGACATATAACAATGATTAAGATTTGTAATGTTCCAAGAAATACCATAAAGGGAGTTTGTATACAAAATTTGTGGCCTTGGAATGTTGACCTATCAACTAGCCATCTTAGGGTTGCATTATTTTTGCCACATCATTTACTAGGGTTAGGATTTTGGATCTTTAAGGTTTTTTCATATTAGGACGTCACACATTATTAAAATGAATTTTTGACCTCTTGTAATTTCTTCTTCCGAATTATTGTAGCCAACAAATCTCCCTTCATAGGGAAACTATCACTATTCTAGATAGTTTGTATTTTTTTTATTATATATTCTCTTTCCATTTCATTCATTCATAGAATTTGGTTTTCACTATATTACTATGCTCTCTAAAATAAATTTGTGTGTGCTTCCATTTATAATTTTCAGGAATTATGAAGCCAAGGATGCATTGTCTGAAGGTTTGTCTAAATCAGAGATAAGTGGTTCTCCCAGCAGGTCACCATTTGTTGTGACACACAAAACAACCCACTAAAGCTCTTGATCTTTAGTGGTACCCATACTACCAAAAATTTTCAAGGTACTACTCTTCTTACCTTTATGGTTATTCACTTCTGGGATTGATGTTTGTATGCAGTCTCCAAAATGAATTTGATGAAAATCTTGTTAATACTACTCAAATCCACATCAGACACTTATTGCATGCCCTCACTAGCCTTAAGACCTTTTTGGAATTTAAACTATCCACAATGACATAACCCCCAAATCCTTATACATTTGATCTCAATCAAATATAGTTGACAAGTGAATTTTTACACTCCATTGTTTCTCAAATTTGAAATTACCGACGACGACGCCTTTAAAACGTTGTTGTCAGTGAATCGTTATGGAAGCATGCCCCTTGTGAGTTATCCTTTTATCCCGACGGTGATATCTTTGATGAAACTATCCATACTGATCGCATGACTAGAAAAAGGGTATTGGCATTTAACCTTACATGAGATCAATTAAGCTTGTGATGGGAAATATGGACCCCAATTGATGCCAACACACGCTCCCTCCACAACCCGAAGGTTAGAAGGCCCACGTCAGCACATGATCTTTCCTTTTTGCTGGCTCGAAGAACACTAAAACGCCTCTTCTATTTCCCTATCGAGAAATCTGCACCCACAAAAAACTTTCACTTGATCCCCTCTTTGCACTTGGGAGATCAAAATTCACACCTTCGTGAATCCTATGGTCGAGTGTTGGTCTTTCAAAGACTCTCAGCGTCGAGTATTAAAGAAGACTCTTGTACGAACTCCTTGTGGCAACCTCCAAACACTTCCAAGTGTTGAATCTTTTTTACTCTACGCACACCTGCAACAACAGTCTCTAAATGCTTTGCTCAGATTCACAACTCTTAGGCTTAACTTGGCTTGTGCACTCCTTGCATGGCTCCTATGCCCAACTACACTTTTTTGGAAATGAGAACAAAAGCTTCCTCTCTTGAGCTTTCAGAGACAAACCTATGAATGCCTTGTCGACACACTCCTTGCAGACAAACTCAACTACACTCCCTGCAGGAACTCTTACTCAGATGGAGAAACAATTGAAACTCGTTCCTTTTCCTCTTCCTCTCAGATCTCATACATTTAACAAGAAATCATTCATACATAGCATAAAAGAAATTGTATGACAGAAAGAGTAAAAACATTCATGAGCATAACATTCAAAGATGCATACACAGAGAATATATGGACACCATGATTCTGAATCACAGCTTTCTTGTATTAATTCAGAACTTTTGTACATGGAGTCTTCTACACAACTCTTTGCTTCTTTTCTATGCTCTTCACCAATAATGCTAATACTACAATACACAATGAGGGTGTCTATATCTCGTTTCCCTCTTGCATTCTAAAACTGTCTAATCTACACATTCAATTCTATCTACCTGCATTAACTACTATAAATGCCTCCTACCTACTAAGGACGAGAGAAAATAGCTCAAGGTCCGATTACATTTTACAAGAGTGCTTCTTCTTAATGGCTTCATTTAAGATCGCGCAATAACTTCAAGGTGATTTTAGAACTTGTGCTGGGCGCTTTCCAGCTGTCCATTGTCTTCGCGGTGGCTTGCTTGAGATGCTCCTACATCACCAATGCTCCCTACTACCTCAATTCATTATAAGATGAATTCTATTGAATATCACCTACCAACGTGGAAATATATTACTAGCCTATCTCCTTTAAAGAAACATGTTTTCCTTGGGGAATATCATGGCGACGTTTCCCAATATTTAAACTAGATCACGAATGATGAAATCATTTGAGGTATATCATTGGTGACCTGTTCTTATCATGATCCGACGACCTAGATTGAATAATCGCCAAACGACATCACCATGGCTTGTTAAAATTTAACTCTTCGCAAATAAAACCTTCACGAAAATAATTATATGGAGATAAAAGGGAATATCCAATGTTTATTACATAAAGGGTGATAACATAAATCCTAAAAAATTATCGTTGCCCCTTACACACTGGAACACCTGACGAGAACACATATTAATGAAAATGCATCGTTGTCAAGAAATATTCTTATAATAAATACCTGCGGAATGAATACCTTTTACAATCGTTGAAAATGACGTGATCAGAGAACTGTTCTCCCAATCTATTCTACCCTGATAATGATGCGGAAAAAAAAAATCCCTCCTTAATCTATCCCTTCCACTACACACTAACGGTAATAAACAAGGGATCACTTCTATGAAATTTAATGAAGAACTTTATGACTCTGACCAATTCGTAGTTTTAACATAGATGGTATTAATTGCATAAGGTTTAGGAGGAATTAACAATATAGAAACCCTCTTAATACATAATTGACATAACCCTAGATACAAAATGACTAAGAACATAAATGTCATTGTGGTAAAGAAGCTAGGAAAATTATGTTGTGAGATGTTCTTCTCATGATAACAAGTATGTATTTGGCGAGCTTATAAATTACTCTTATCTGCAACAAATCCAAAGGTGAAATAACCTTATTTTGAATGAAAATTCGTGCAGTTTCCAAAATGTCCAATATGCAAACTCGAAGAGGAAAGAACTGGGGAGTAGTTAGTCCTACCCTTGTTTTAGGAAATAATTCTTTCAACATTACAAACATGAACAACCATGATGGGATAGAGTATTATGTAAAATACCACGATATATACAACATGTTCCAAAATTAAAGGTATCCATTTGACGATGAGGACATACACTAATATAGGAATATCAAGCAAAGTGGTATACACATTATAACATCTTGCCCAACTATTTTTCCTTACAATGATGTTGCAAGATTGTATTTACTCACCTACATAAAGAAACAACAATAATAGTCAATGCTTTCGGTGTTTTGATCACGTCTCTCTTGGAAGAAGACATTAGTATTTGATACAAAACCCTAAAACCCACTGTTTCATTGGATGAATCATTCACGGAGAAATTTAGATTCGATTATAAGGACTTTCAATTCTTGATAGAGAATTGATTTGTAAATGAAAAATGGTCAGTGAATAAAGGAGAAATATATATTCATGCTCACTACTTAAAGGATCCATACATAATCCTAAATGCGATGATATGCAGACTCTATGGTGAGGAAAACAACACCCATTTCTGAATGGAATGGCTTCTGATGGCCTATACAATAGTCAATACTAGGAAAGCATTCAATTGGACCAACATCCTATCATTCAACATCTCAACCCGAGCTCAGAAGGCTAAAGGTATGAAAAATCTCGTCTTCTACATGACAACTTACCTCATACATGTAGTTTGTATAGAAAATCTAACTAAAGAGTGTGATTCTCCTAAATTTGATACTACTCTCTACAAGGAGGTTATAGATAGCTACCAGTTAGTGAACTAAACCAACTCAAATTGGGTTAGATATGGATATTGTAGGAAGTCTATGTCTGGCTATGTGCTTCATCTTGGCTCATCTATAGTCTGATCTTTTAAAAAGTAGAAGTTGATATCTCTTTCTACCATAGAATTATAATATCATGGTTGATCAAGGATAATATTGGTGGCCTCTGACCTATTCCACAGACTCACAATGGTTCCACTTCTTGGGAATTCTACTACTTTTTTTCAAGTCCTAAACTTTCAATGTGTTTTGGAGCATTTCTATTAAGTTTTTGGTAGTTAGAATAGGTCACGTAATATTTGATTTCCTAGCCTATAAAAGACATATAACATGGATTAATATTTTTAATGTTCCAAGAAACACCACAAATGAGATTTTTATACAAAATGTGTGGCCTTGGAATGTTGATGTATCAATTGGCCATCTTAGGGTTGCATTATTTTTTCCACATCGTTTCCTAGGGTTACGATTTTATATCTTCAAGGTTTTTGCATCTTAGGACGTCATACTTTATTAAAAGGAATTTTGGTCCTCTTGTAATGTTTTCTTGTGAATGAGTCTATAAAACACATCTCCCTTCAGAGGTAAGCTATCACTATTCTAGATATTTTGTATTGCTTTTCATTTTATAGTCTTTTTACATTTCATTCATTCACAAAATTTGGGTTTCCCTATACTATTACTCTGTCTATAATAAATTTGTGTGTGTTTCCATTAAAATTTTTCCTTTGTTTCATTCTTTAAATAATCCATATCATTGATAAGAACAATCTACTCTTTGTTGTTTCTTCTTTCATGTCTCCAATGAGGTCAAGGTATAGGGAATTGGGTCTCGAACTAACTAATCTTGGGAAAGACCAATTTCATTGACCCAAATATCTTCCCATGGAAAAATAAATGAGAGATGACAAAGTAGGATATCTTTTCAAATTATTATTTGAGGAAGCCCTTGCATGATAGAAAAATTAGATGATAGATAATTTGACCTAGATCTTTGAACAACTACGAAAGAGAGAAGCAATACCTTCAATAAGAATTAATTTTGGAGGTTTGACATGCTTCAAGGTACAAGTTAAATTTGACATTCATTTACTTGAAGGATATATTTTTATAGCCTTAATTTCCACCCTACAAGGCTAGAAGGGAATCTAATAGAAGATGAAATCCAAGACACAAATCTAGCTTGGGATTTGGGTCATTTTTTAGGGTCGTCGCTTGCCATACATGAAAATCAAGCATCAAGTGATTGGTCATCTATAGTACAAATAACAAAGACCTCTACAAATTTCTAGATTCATGATTTTTATAAGAGGAAAACGAGGGATGAGTTGATTCTTCGTGCAATGATCCTTGGAACTCACATCATTCGAATATCCATTGGTCTATAGAATATATAGAAGCTCTCCCAAGCCTCTTCCAAGGATCTATATAAAGAAGGAAAATCTTCAGCATAGGAGGAGGAATCATTTGCAAAATCATATTGTTCAAATATATATGATCTTCTCCATTCCAAAACAACCACAATCAGATTTCTTAGTTTGATTAAGAAGTTGAGGAAGAGCAAGGAGAAATGGTCCAAGGAGGATGCATATACAATAAAGCTATGATGGTTGATGTATTCCTTGCATTTTGATATAATAGATCATTGGTTTTCCCCATGAATATTTGTGTCATGTTCATGAATGTTTAGATCTGGTCTTTTAATGAATAGATAAATTTATATCTGAATTAGATTGGTGATTTCTAACACTTGGAGAAGAAGTAGATTGTTTTTCTTTTGTTGTTTGTGTCTATGGAGTATTTTGCAAGGACTAGAGGTGGAACTCAAGATCCAAAAAAACCAAGACATACGAGGACAACCTTTAGAAGTAAGGTATTCCATTCTTTACCCGCTTGGTATAAAAATAAATTGATTGTTTATATCTAGGAAATCCATAGAAATCTATCCTTTTATTTGTCTGGGATCCATAGGAAGATCCTAGGGAGATCTCAATGTGAACTTGTGATATTTTCTCCATAAAACAACTAGCGAATCCATTGGGGAATCCATTGAGATTTTCTCCATAAAATAACTAGCGAATCCTAGGGAGATCTCAGTGTGCACCTGTGAGATTTTCTCCATAAAATAACAATATTTGATTCTTCTCTAGTTTAGAATCCATTTCCAATTATCCTTTGTTTCAGTTTTCTATTTAGTTTATGTCTTCCTTGTTACTCTCACAGATCTGATAGATCTGAGAGATCTTTCCTTTTTTCAAAAATTTTGCAGTAGTTTATTGTTTCACTATTGGTTTCCAATGGCAAGCCACTTGTTGCAAGTCCTACAACCAACAACAATCCCTATAAACTAGGAAAATTATAGAGTTATCATATTTCTATGGTAAGATCTAATTTGTCGTATCCCAAGGACCTATGATTGGTTTGTGCTAGTAGATATTGTCTCTGATTGATTTTGTTTGTCACACCTTCTCTTTAATTATGTTTTGAAGTGTGTTTCTTTGGCTTGATTCAATTTCTTGTGTACACTTGATTATTGTCTAGTGATCCATTGAAGTTGGGCAGTACAACCAACATATATGATTATATATGGTAGTGTTCCTTATTGATTGCATTTTATTTGGTTACGATATTTTGAATAGTGTTCATTGCTATACCTACATCCAAAATGCGTTTTGGGTGAGATTATTGTAGAGACATTGGAGTAGGATTTTCAACATCACTATCGATTTCCTACAACCCTTTCTTGTTGGTTTGTGAGTTTTCCATTTGTATATTGTGTTATTTCTTAGATTAAGAAATCCTTTGCATTATATTTGGAAGAAGAAAAAATTTCATGCTTATGAGATTTTGAGTTATTAAGAAAAAACAGTGCATTGGTGAAGTGTTTGTTTTGAGTTATTGTAATAATTTTGGATATGAATTGTTTGGATGGTTTGTTTGTGTTTGAGAGTGTGTTTTGAAGTGTATAAAGAAAAATATTTATTTTCCCTCCCATAGTTAGAATTCATCGAATTGAAAAAGTGCACGAACATTATTGCATTACTTTGTTTGGTTCAAGAGGAAACACCATACTAGTTTCATCCATCTTCCCTTCGACATAAAAAATAGCCATAACAAAAGGATTCGTAAAACTAAAATCAATGAGACTCATTTCTTTGTTAGCAAACCAACATGAGATAGGTTTAGGGCCTTGGAATAGGATTGGAGATTAAACTATTCAAGGCCTCCAAAACAAAACCTACTTTCATTAAAGAGTGCAAAACCCATTTTTTCAACCAGCATCTCAGGAAGATCCACTAACGTAGGAGTCAAGCATGATCTCGCATCGGGGAAAATAGGGAGATTACCCTTTCTGATTTTTTTGGTGCTTGTGATAACGATTTGATTACTACATAATGAGGGATTTGTTGGTGCCACACCTTTGTGTGAGGTAATGCCTTTGAAGGTTCGAACATAGCTACCTTACCATTATGTGTGGTCTGTAACATCCCCAACCACCCAAGCTAGGCCATGATCCTTCATAAAACTCTCTGAAAAAGTTATGATACCACCTCATAATGTACCCAATCACTCCAGGTTGGGCCACATCACATAATACTATCCCAAGATACACTACACAGATTCCACTCTATCACAAGTCTGTGCAGTATCACTTGATGTAACATTCTCATCACAAACTTGAGTCACTCCATGCAATGTATAACAACAAAAGAAAAATTATCCTTTTAATACAAACTTAAGTAGCGGAAATAAATCAAAACTATGTGAACCAATTGTGCACACTAAAATCCAAATCACACAACACAACCATGGGCACAACCATCTAGGCGTCACATGCCAAATGAGGTTTCATTGTGCATGGAATCTAATTCTCTGTCCACACACACAAATCCCAGCCTCTTGATTCACACAGGCTAAAATCCTGTGCACCTCGATACTCAATCCTCTTCTTGCAATAGTCATAACCAATTTTACCAAATTATATTAGAATGTAAGGCTATCATCCACTGACATAATCATGCACAACTATAATACATAATGTAAGCATCATACACATGGGTGAAAGAAACATTAAACATAATAAAAACAAATACTTATAGGCAACAACATACACGAATTAATCCATGAAAAGTATAGAGAAATATGCACATAGTAAACAAGACAAGCACATAAAAACACTTATCTTTTATAAAATCACCAACTACAACCTTGAATCTAATGTTCCTCCCAACCATAGACATTGTGTCTCATAATATTTCAGCAACAGGTCACCCCCAAGCTGGGGCTAAAATCCACCAGGGAAAAAGACTTCTAGTGACACAATAAGTTCTGACTCTCAACAAAATTTCTCAGTCCTAAGTGCTCGTTGTTGCAACTAGCCCATAATCCCTCATTACCCATGCATCTGTCACACCCAACGAAGTTTTCCCCTTCTTTGCTCACCAGTCCTTCGACTGCCACACTTCCCTTCCCAGGGTTACCAGTTGTTACACATTATTTTGGTCGCAGCCATGAAAAATTGGTGTTGTAACTCTATCCTTCATCATTTGATGTATTATTTCCATAATCCCTAAAGAAGTTCTAAGAATAACCTTTCTTGGAAAGATGAAATCCCTTGAAAAATCCTTTTTTATAAAAGTGTCGCATGTTGCACCACTGTAGGGTTTGGCACTCTCAAGTGTTGCATGTTGTACCATTACAGGGTGTGACAGTGTCTCATGTTTCTAGTTCATAGGGTGTGACACTTTTTAAACAAGGGAAAACTGAAGAAATTCACAAAATTTCTAGAAAGAGAATCTCCAAGGATGAGTTGTTGTCTGATTGGTTTCTATATCACACGCATTCCTGATCTAGTGGGATCCTAACCATCTCATCCTAATATTCTCATCCCTTCCTCTTCAATCTATAAATGGAGATATCTCTCATGGATAAAGGTTAAGATCAATTAAAGGTCAAGAAGAGATAAAGGGATGACCGAATACTAAGAAGACTAAAGCTTGATTCAACTTTATTTGGGTCAAGATACCAAACCTATGGTGCTAGAACTCATGGAGGAAAAGTGTGTGTGTTGAAGCAAGGAATAATTGGGACTAAATTCACAACATCAAGGAATTGGTTGTAATCTCTTCCATTATCATTAATGTAGTAACATATTTTCTTTCCCACAAAGGTTGTCTATATTTGATTAAGTTTGTGGCATTTCTCCTTGATCATTTACATAGGTTGTATCAAATTATACTTGTTTATTTCACCTTTGTTGGCTTGTGTTTCTTGCAGGTTATGACACATAAGTCTCAAAACAAAGAAGCTAGAAGATACAACTAGAGAGGAAAATCATCGATTAGAAGGTGTGAATCCTTCGCTAATTGGTAATTTGATTGTATCAACCTAGAGAAAGTTTTTATTTCTATCTATTTTGTTCTATTCTTTGTTTTTGAGTCTAGAGAGATTAGTTTGTGTCTGCATAGACCGATTTGTCTAATAAAAAAAATGGTGACTCTGTTGGGGAACGTTTTGTTCTCCTGGTTTTTATTTGGCCTTTACCTTGTTTTCTCTTGATTTTTAACTCCCTAAGTCACTGGGTGATCCAACTTGACTCTCAGACCCGAGACCTCATAACATTTTTGGACAAACATTTTGTTTTTCATTTTTTGAGTGTGTCATCCTTTCCGTTGAGAGACAGTGCAACATTGTTGCAGTATGCTAGTGTATAACATGAGACAGTGGAGATTGTCACACTGTTCTCCATTACAGGGTGTGATACTCATGTAGAAAAAAGTTTGTTTGTTTCTCTCTCTTCCTATCTCATATTTGGTTTTGGATTGGGTTTTTGGTTTGCTTATTCAATATTTATAGTCATTCTTGCAATCGTAAGTATTCCTTTTGGCCAATTTTGCAATTTATTTGAGATTTTTATCAAAAATTTCATGATTTCTTGCTTCATTTTAGAAATTTGTTTTTTCTTCTGAAAGGGATATAATATCTTAGCTCTATCTTTGAGTTTCTTTCAGTCTGGCTCTAAATTGTTTTTCTCAAAGTTTGTTTTTTATTGTGAATTATTTAGTGAAAGAGCTTCCTTTTATTGAATAGCACGTTTTAAAATACATTTCTTGGACTTATTTTTATTTTAAAGAGAATTGTTGCTATTCTAATATATTTAGCTCTATCTTTGAAATCAAAAGTTTCAATTTTTTCGTTACTTTTGTTGGTGGAAATTTTTTGTTGTTTTGGAAGAAACATTTTGAAAAATGAGCATCTTGATTTAATGAATTTGGGACATTGTGCATCTGGGAATATTAGAGGTTTTCTCCTTCTCATAATATAGCTTTCATCAAAGTGAAACACTTCATTTTCATTTCTTTGCATGGCTTAGAGTCGATCAAAACATCATATTGTCCAGACCATTTTCCTTGTGAGTAAACAACAACCATAAAACTAACGTGCTAATTAAAATCCATCTAGAGATTTTTCTTTCTAGGGATCTACAAACCTACATTAGATTAGTTTTATGGATTTGGAGTAGGTGGTGAAGATAACTATCCAAATCTATTAAAAAAAATAGAATCTTGTGCTAGGGAGACAAATCCAATTGCCACATCTATGTCCTGGGTATCCCTTCTCACAAAAGGGGTAAATCACGAGGTCACATTGGGATGAGTGTAATAAACAAACCCACATCGTTGGTCTTGGTGGAGTGCCATGCATGTATTACAAATGGTTTCATTAGACACTTTTGGATCACTTGGGAGGTATTACCTCAGTCTCAGGCACCTCTCAAGGGGATTTTGGGTTTTGATGTTTCCCTTGCATGTATACTCGATTGCCAACTATTTATTGAGGCTTAGGTGTTGTAACTGGTAACCTTAGAGGCCATAATGTTTAGGTCTCCTACATAAGGTGATGAAAGAGGGGAATGTATCTGATGTACCTGGGTCAGATGTTGGTCAAACTCACTCAGGATCCTTGGAGGGTAACCCACGGTTCTTTCATGCAAGAACTTGCACCACAGTGTAAGTCCATTAAACATGTCATAGACATAATTGATCAACCCAATCTATCTCATACCCTTCTTACATTGATCTCGCGATGTTGGATTTAATCACCAACTAGTGTGTCATTGTGAGAATATCTTTTTTTTGTTTTTTTTTTTCCTAGATTTTTTAGCGTGTGCTATTTTTTTCCCTTAGCAAAACTTAGGTTGAGTTTGTGATATGGCATCACTTAATTAAACTAATAACCAAAGGATCCCTTTTCCTTATTTTGGAAACTTTGGTCCTCCTTTTATTGCCACATTGAACCTTCTTGGTTTCACTATTGGATTACTAGTATGGTTTTTTTCCACTCTGGTGATCTCAATTACACCTAGTGCTTCATATGGAATAAATCTACCCCAAGAAAAGAAACCTCTTGTTGACCCTTATCCTTATTCAACTCTCAAGTTTTATTTCCTTTCTTCTTCTCCACCTACTGAAATCTTTGAAGTTAGTAACCAGGTGGATAAGAAGAAGAACAAAAATAAGCATGGGGAAAAACTTCCAACAAATACAGGTCATGTTGGAAGTAATCAATCAATCACTGTTAATCAATATGGGAGTGTTGATGTTGGTTCTAATCCCCCCAAGAAAAATCGTATGCCCAAATTTCCTTGTAGTATTTGTAAGGGTGACCACCTTATTAAGTATTTCCCTAGTCTTCCCAAGGTCTTAGAAGTGTGGTCCGCGGGCCCTCATCAACTCATGTCATCATCCTATGGTCATCATGTTGGTAAGAAACCATAAACTAGTGAAAGTAATGTTGGGGAAAGGAAAAATATATTGAATTTTCCTTGTAGGTTATGTGAATGGAGTCATCAAACTCGCCTTTTCCCTCGTATCGATGAAGCCTCAAAATTGTTGGAATACCTTGTTGTTTCCCAACAAAAACTTACAATCAGTTATCATATTGTTTCCCCCAACCTGCGATCGGTTGATCAAGTGGTCGATATAAGTTTGTCATTGGTAAATACCACTCTTCCCTTGAGAAGTTAAGCTAAATTAGTTGATCTATTTCCCTCATCAGTCGATCCGACTCTTCCCTTGAAGAGTGAAATCCAAGTGGTTGACCTGAGTATACCATCAGTCGATTTCTCTTTGCTCTTAGAGAGTGCCATTCACCAAGTGATCAATATGATCCCATCATCGGTCGATCACACTCTCCCATTAGAGTGTGAAGTGGGTATCACTCATGTTTTTTTTGTTAATACAGATTCTTCTGTACAAGAGGGAATTTCACCTCCTATTATGGAAACCCCTCAAAGTAATGAGACCATCCTTTTCGAATGAAATGGGATAACTGGACCTCATCTTCCTTCCTACATACCTTTCCAAATCATTGTTTAGGTTTGTGGATGTTCCTCAAACTATTATAGATGAAGGTACTTTCGTTAGTATTATATCCTCAACTGCTTGGCAATATTTAGATTGTCCTCAATATGTGTCGGTCACCCATAATCTATTATCTTTAAAAACATAAAGAACTGAACCTTTAGGTATCCTTCCTCAATTGTCTATTAATTTAGGAGGGAAAACCTTCTATGTTGATGTTATGGTAGTCCATAAATACTTGGATTTTACTTTTCCCCTTGGGGGATATTATGTCTAAGCCATGAAAGCCAGTGTGTCCACTCTCTTTCGAGTGATATCTTTCCCTCATAATGGAAATATTGTGACTATCGATAATTTTTCATTTTTTGGTCATACTTTGAATACCAATCACCCACCTTCCCTAAATGGTCCTTATATGCAAGTGGTATCACCCTCACCACGGGTTAATTATGTGGTGACATATCCCACATTTTCACCTACATAAGAAACCGAGCCTTTCATTTTATCCTCAACCTCTTTTGAAATAGATCTAGTAATTGACATTGTGATGTCTTCAATAGGGCTATTAGAGCCTAATATATTTACCCCTGTTGCAACCCTCGACATGTATTCCTTCCAAAGCATTGTTCTTTCGTCCAACAAAGATCTCTTGGAAGCCATGATTGAGTTATTTCCCTTGACATGTATTCCTCATAGAGAATTGTCCTCTTGGAAGCCATGATCAATAAGAGATGATGAGAATAGCTTCCTTCTCTTTGGAAAGGTCATTAAGAAAATGAAACATAGGTCTGGGGATCAAACCCAACCATGAGCATATTTTTATTTTTGGTTCCAAGATCGTTAGAAAATGAAACCAACTATGGGAATAATTATTTTCTTATGTCAAGCTCATTAAAAAATGAAACAGATCCTTATGAGCATAGTTCTTTTCTTGTTTCAGGATTTTTAAAAAATGAAACAACCACATCTCCCATTAGGTCAATTCTTTGGCTAATATCGTGAACATTGAGTTGATTCTTTCATTATAACTCATACTTGAACCTTCATTTCATCAACCTGGGTCAGTTGATCCTCTTTCTTCCTCCCTCTCTAGTGAACATTTTTCTATTAGTAACTAGCATTATATTCCATTATATAAATTGGCAATAGAAGAAGAGTCAATAAATGAAACAAAGCTTGGGGGGCATGTCTACAGTGTATGGTCATCATTATGGATTTAATCCCTCTAGATTTTCAAGTTGGGGGAAAAGTAGCAACCAAGCATAGTTTTCCTTTGTTTCAAGCTTGTATAGAAATGAAACCAATCGTGGGCTTAGTCTTTGTTCTTTCTTGTGCTCATAAATAAATGATAATAGGTTACCAAACTTAGTCTTTTTTCTTTCTCGTTCTTGTAAATACATGATAATAGGTTTCCAAGCTTAGTCTTTGTTCTTTCTCATGCTCGTAAATACATGAGAATAGGTTATCGATTCTAATTTTATCTCTTTTTCATACTCGTAAAATTTATATGAAAAATGAACTCTTTGGAGTCTCCTTTAAGCTCTTTTCAGACACTCTAAACATGAAAATATTATTGACTGAACTTGTTTCCTTTCATGCTCATTAAAGGATTTGAAAGGGCATTTGTTCAACTTTAGTTTAACCCTTTTTCAGGGTCAGTATGATTAATTACGAAAAAAGGAATACTCTAGTTGATAATGGCTAGAAGTGTTCTCCTAGGTATTATTTTATACTTTTTCAGGCATGGGAGACTAAATTTACGAAAAATTTAAATCCTAGAGTTTTCTTTAAGTGTTTTTCAAACTCCCTAAACATTAAAAACCATTGATTTTACTTTCTCTGGACTTGTAAAATATACATTGAAAGACACATATGGGACCAAACCACTCCTTTGTAGGGTTCGTTAAAAATATTCTGAAGGATGAGATTAAAGTAAAAGAATATGTTATCCTCCTCAATCTTATGTAAAAATAAAGAGGTACCCACCAAAAATGGTGGGGGGGAACTGGGAAGTGAATTTGTATTAAACATGTATTAATTCTATGGAAGCAAGTGGCTCTTGAACATGACATCATTTCACTCCTTGTGTCAAGGTTGGGAAATCCACCCATATCTTGTTGATCATATTACTTAACAATATTACACTCTAGTCTATGATCCTCCTTTTTGAGTCAGTGTTTCTAAGACAGTTGTCATATCATAAATATGTTCAAGAGAAGTTCAACCTAGAAATCCTTCTATCATGTCGATCATTTTTGCATTCCTCAAGCCTTTTATCTCATCAGCCATCCTTGAGTCAGTCCTAAATCACTTTGTGTTCTGATCCACTTAAAATATTTGTACCTATTTCATGTCATTGATGGGGAATACATCAAGGCCCTCTTGTGACGAATCACTTCCTGTCGACATCAACACATTATCTAGGAAGTTGATTTACAAAGTTTACAGTACCTTGGAACTTTCATGCATCAATAACGAGTTTCTTCTACTTCAATCATAGGTTTTCATCGTTGACCTTCAATCGAATGATTCTATGGGTGTTCGACTTCAAATCTTTTATTCACACTCAATAGAATGTACTTAAGTAACTTAAGGTCCTTTGTCATCATTGGTGGTTCCTTTCACATATGTTAATGGTTTTCATCATTGAATGGTAATCAGGTGGTATATACCATGTTCAACCTCAACACCTTTATTCACATGGTTGGATTGGTACTATGGAACGTTAGAGATGAAGACCCTGGATCTCGTTTGTTAGATCCAGGTTGTGATGGATTATTTTGAGTATATGTTGTCACATAGATCCACAGTTTATTAGTGAATGGCTATGTTTTTTTTATTATGTTGTATCTCCACTGTGTATATTTCATGGCTACAAATCAAATGAGTCATGATGATATGGATCCACGTTGCATTTTTGATGGCCATATCATTAGTCAATGCATCCATGCATATGCAATGTATTGGTCAACATCCATGCTTTGAGTCATTTTTATTCTAAGTATGGGAATACTTCCTCATTGATGATATATTATTGTACTGTAACTCCTTGTTTGTTGTTGACAGGTTTCCGATCGATGTGTTCCTTGCTTCGACACCCACATGGAAAAGTATTTTAGCTATCACTCATTTTCTAACTTCGTACTTTGGGGGAATTATGTTACACATTATTTTGGTTGAATAGTCATGAAACATTGATGTTGTACCTCTATCCTTCATCGTTTGAAGTATTATTTCCATAATCCCTGAAGAAGTTGGAAGAATAACCTTTCTTCGAATGATGAAATCCCTTGAAAAATCATTTTTTATAAAATTGTCACATGTTGCACCATTGTAGGGTGTGAAACTCTCAAGTGTCACATATTTGACCATTACAGGGTGTGGCAGTGCCACATGTTTCTAGTTCACAGGGTGTGACATTGTTTAAACAAGGGAAAAGCAAAGAAATTCACAAAGATTCTAAAAAGAGAATCTTCGAGGATGAGTTGTCCTCTGACTAGTTTGGATCTCACCCGTATTGCTGATCTAGTGGGATCCTAACCCTCTCATACTAATATTCTCATCCTTTCCTATTCAATCTATAAATGGAGGCATATCTCATGGAGAAAGGTTAATATCAATGAAAGGTCAAGAAGAGCTAAAGGGATGAAAGAATATTAAGAAGACTAAATCTTGATTCAACTTGATTTGGGTCAAGATACCACACCTATGGTGTTATAGCTCATGGAATAAAAGTGTGTGTGTTGAAGCAAGGAATCATTGGGATGGAATTCACAACATCAAGGATTTGGTTCCAATATATTCCATTAACATTAATGCAATAACATATTTTCTTTCCCACAAAGGTTTTCTATATTTGATTATCTTTGTTGCATTTCTACTTGATCATTTGCATAGGTTGTATCAAATTATACTTCTTTATTTCACCTTTGTTGGCTTGTGTTTCTTGTAGGTTATCATACATAAGTATCATGATAAATCAATTGAAACATACAACTAGCGAGGACAATCGTCAATTACAAGGTATGAATCCTTCGCTAATTGGTAATTTGATTGTATCAACCTAGAGAAAGTTATGTGTTATATCTAGTTTGTTCTAGTTTTGGTTTCCGAGTCTAGGGAGATCAGTCTGTGTCTACATAGACCAATTTTTCTGATAACACCAGCAATAGGCTGGACAAGAAGTATCTGAGCCTTGTGACTAATGTTCAGTGCACCATGAAATAACTCTCAACAATACTCTTACCTGGAGAGTATGCACCTGAGTCTAACAACCACTTCACAATAACCAATATTTCACCCAAAGAGACTACTTACAGTCTATCCACCCATCCCTCAACCATAGCTCATATTATAGCCCACAACTCCTTATAAGATTTTATGTGAAGATAAGATAATAATTTTATTTTCCATACAGTCTGACCCAATTCTACTCATGAGATCTTGCAACATCAATACTACTCATAATGACAATACAACAATGCTAAAAATAAACTAAAGATAGAAATATATATTTCATTCCTTCCACTTGACACTTGTCACTTTTAGAAGTAGATTTAATCCACTTGGTGGATCATTCCCTACCCTCATAAACTTAGGATAAAAACATATTTGCATTACACTTTTCCAGAAATATTATTAAATATTCCCCAAGACTTACGACTCACCCCCTTTTACTTTTTCGGTGGAGTAGCCCCCCCATCTCTTTTCGTCTAATTCATTCTATGTGTCTCATAGTCACACAGTCTCACCATCCTCACAATCACACAGGCTCCCCGACCTAAAAAATAAACAATCATCTATATATATATATATATATATATATATATATATATATAAATTAGCACTTCTCACTTTCAGTTCATTACTCTGAACTTACCCAAGTGTGTGCAACACACAACATGTGTTCATCCTGCCTTTATAGTGATTCTCCATGCACTTTCTCAGATGCGTGCAACACCAAAACCTAGGTGCCAATGGATCACCAACCTATTTGTGTAATTACAAAGGGTTCTAGATCATGGAGATTACAATACCCTCCCCTTTATTTATGCATTGTCCTCAGTGCATCATATAAACATGTACATACAAAATTTTCAAAAATATTAAAAAAGATGAGGATACTCTACTCGCATAGCATCCTTGTGCTCCCAGGTTTTATCCTCTGGACTGTACCAAGTCCATTGGACCTTTAAGATCTCCATGACTTGATTCTAGAGATGATTTATTTTCTGATCCAATATGAAAATCGATCGTACTTGAAATCCTCCTTCTGGATCCATGTGAATCACATTCCAATCAATAATATGATTAGCATCATGCACACACTTCTTAAGCAATGACACATGGAAAAAATTATGAATACAAAAGGATGAAATAAAAGCAAGCATATAGGTGACAGTACCAATCCTTTCAAGGAATTTGAATGGTCCACAATAGCGTGATGCTAACTTAGAACACTTTCCCAAGGAACTATGCATGGCCTTTAATTTCAAAAACATGTGATCACCCACTTTAAACTTTGTGGGTTCTACCTTTATCTCCACATATTTTCTTCCTCTCTTTGGAAACATTTATATTCTACCTTGTATTTACCATATGCTCCATTTTCCAGAGTAGATCTAGCCCAACTACTGCACGGTCTGTTGGGTTGTCCCAACTCACAGGTGCGTTGCACTTTCTTCCATAAAGTGCTTCAAATGGGATCATCTTTAAGTATGCTTGATACCCATTGTTGTAAGAAAAATCTACCAAATGAAGGTTTTCTTCCCATTTCGATGGATTATCCATCACATACATCCTTAGCATGTCTTCAATCACCTGATTTACCCTCTCTATCTTACCATTTGCCTCAGGGTGATGTGTCATGCTAAAACTCATGTTTGTTCCAAATCTCTTGAACAATCCTTTCCAAAATTTTGAAGTGAACTTGGAATCTCTATCAGACATAATTATATTAGTTACACTATGCAACTTATCAACTTTGCACATGTATATCTCAAAAATGTCAGCTACCTTGTGTGCTGACTTCACTGAAATAAAATGAGCAACTTTAGTAAGCTTGTCCACCACCACCATAATAGAATCATGTTGCTTAACAGTCCTAGGAAACTTAGTTATGAATTCCTTGGTCACAACTTACCAATTCCACTCAAGAATAGGAAAAAGATACAACAAAAAAGTTGGATGTCTCTCCCCAGTCTTAACCTTATGAAATTCAAGACATCTCATAATAAAATCCGCAACTTCCTTTTTCATACCTGGAAAAAAGTATTGCTTCTTGACAACAACAATTGTATTTTGGTAACCTGGATATCTAGCATAAGGAACCCTATGCATTTCTGAAAAAGTCAAGTTCTTCAACTCTTGATCATTCAGAACATAGAATCTGCATCTATACATGAGGATCTCATCCTCTCTTAACTCATAACCTTCAACTTTCTTCTACGACATATATATTGTAAATTATCATTTATGTCCTCATAGCGCAGATATAATTTGGAAACTTCCAAAATTTTGTTGCATAAATCTTTCTGGTACATGATAATGGTGGTAGCATGCATCTCATGCATCCTACATCTTCAAGTCATGCATTATATTTGTTAATTCTAAATCATGATTAGCATAGATCCTTTCATGCCCTTTCAAATTTCTTGATTTAAAGCATACCACATGTCCATTCTTACTCAAGAGTCCCACGAGTCCTTCCTTGCATGCATTTATGCACACAACAAAGTCTACATATGGATAAACAATCCTCAAAATTGGTGCACTTGTTAACCAGTTCTTAAAGTGCTGAAAAATCCTTGTGCAATCTAGAGTCCACTCAAATCACGCACCTTTCTTTTGCAAAGATGTGTTTGGATGCACAATCTGTGAACATCCTTTGATAAACCTTCTATAGTACCCTGCTAGTCCCATAAAGGATCTCACTTCTGCGAAGTTTCTTGGAATCGAGCATTCCTTGATAGATTTTATCTTCATTGGGTCCACATTTGTTCCTTCTTTTCAAATAATATGACCCAAATAATGAATCTGTCGCTGAAAAAATGAACACTTTCTCAAATTTGCATAAATTTGATGCTCCCTCAACACCTACAACACCATCCTTAAGTTCTTTTCATTATATTCCTCAAAAATTGAGTAAATAATAATGTCATCCAAAAATATGATGACGAACTTATCCAAGTACTCTCTAAAAACTCCATTCCTCAAACACATGAAGACAACTGGTGCATTTGATAACCCAAAAGGCACCACTGTGAACTCTTAATGACCATACCTTATTTTGAAGGTAGTCTTATTGATGTATTCCTATTTTATTCTCACTTGGTGATATCCACACCATAGTTTCATCTTGGAAAATATCCTTTCAACCACAAGATTGTGACAACCTTCAACAAGCTAAGAAACACAACTTCTCTAGCAAGGCAAGAAACTCATCTAGATGTTGATTCAAAAAATGCTTTTCCCTCTCCCCTGGGCATTGAATGCAATGGAGACCATTTATTAATAAGGAGGGATTATTTATCTATTTGGATATTAGTGGCCACCCACCTATTCCTACTGACTCAAAACAGTCTTCTGGAAATTTATTATTTTTAGCATCTTTTTCGGTTCCTAAACTTTTGGGGCAATTTTGAGGGCCTAAATGGTTTTTTTTCTCGATATAGCACCTCAATGATACTCAAAGTATTTTATTGAGCCCCCAAAATGAATCTCCTCATCGATACCTTTCCAACAAGATATCATGCACCCCAAACGGAGATCATATGCCAAAGTTATGACCCTGAGAAGTTGATACACCAAACTACCCAAAACAGGGTCCACACAATTATTGGCTTTTCATATTCCGAGGTTAGGGTTTTGGATTCTCTTTATGTTAAAAATTCCTTTGGAACCTCATTGTAATGATCGTATTCTTGTGAATGTGAGTAGCCGTCACATCTCTTCTCAGAGATAACTTGCCACCATTCTAGCAAGTCTTTCACTCTATATTTCTACAGTTTTGTACATTTTGGTCATGAATAGAAATTTTGTATTATGGTATATTTGTCCCTATTTTTATATATCTGATATATCTCTGTTATATTATTGTATCTCTTTCAAAATATCTATATATTTCTGTGTTAAATCTCCGCTCTCATTTCATGGCAAAAATAATCTCGATCAGTGGTATTAGATCTAGCTGCTTTTGATCATTTTGAGTGCATGTCCCCAACGAGGTCCAAGTATATAAATTTGGGTATCGAGCTTGTCTCTCTTGAGGAAAATTTCTCTCGCACTCCCAAGAAACCATCCATGGTGGAATAAAATAAAAATGATGGAGTGTAAGATTTTATTAATATTTTGCTTGAGGAAGCTCTCACGTGAAAGAGGGTTGAAATGATGGAGATTTTTTCCCACATCCTTCAACACCTACCAATAAAAAAAAGTGAGTCTTCATCAAGTGACCACTTTGGAGGCACATCTACTGTCAAGGTACAAGTGAATTTTGATATTCTCGTATTTGAAGGAGAGATAGATGTGGATGCCTTAGAAAAATGATCAAATCTGCTAGAAGTTTATTTCTCTGTTCATAATTTTTCTGACAGGGAAAAGATCACCTTCACACTCCTTAAGGCTCTCTCTCGTGTCAAACATTGGTGGGAAAATTATTGGGATAAAATTTCCACAAACGAGTCTGGAATATATGAGGCCGATCCTACTTGGGATTTTTGTGTGGATGCGGTCAAGGACCAATATTACCCTATTGGTAACTATAATGACCAATACATGAGATGGTCCACACCATGGCAAAAGAGGTGCCAAACATTTCCAGAGTTCACAAATAATTTCCATACCTTGCGCACCAAGATGGGTATCAAAGACTCCGAGAAAAATCTGGTTTTGAAATACCATGGGCATGTGCATAGGTACATCCAAACTGAAATGGGTTTTCTAGACATATCATCACTGGGATATTGCTATCTATATGATGTGAAAATAGAGAAGAAATTTAGGCACTAGAACAAATGACAGTTCGGGTATGCAAATATGAAACAACCAAAGTATGATAAATACGACCCTAACAAACAAAGGTCATGGGAAGATGAAGAAGCAAATTGGAAGTGGTGTGATTTGCATAAAATCTCTTGGCACAACAATGATGAATGTCGCTCAAAACAGTCATTGGTGGCGAAGACCAAAGACAAGGAGCCGAACCCTAATTTAGAATCTGATTCAAAAAATACTGGTAGAGGACAGATCATTGACGCAAACCCCACTACTACTATCATGACCACAACAATTCAATTAGAAGAACCAACAGATCCTGAAGAGTGTGAGCACCTTTTTCATTCACAGATGTGGGTGAAGGGTACCCTATTGCATTTTATTGTTGATAGTGGAAGCCAAACGAACCTCATCTTAGCGTAGGTCGTAAATAGTTTGAATTATCGACAATACCACACCCATAGCCATGCAACATCGGGTGGCTTCACTAGGGATGACACCTCTGTTTTAGCCAATAGTTTCAATTGTCATATGCCATATATCCCTTCAAGGATGAGGTATTATGTAATGTTTCCTCACTGGATGTCTGTGATGTTATTTTGGGCCAACCATATATGTGGAAGCATCATGCTATCTATGAGTATCGACCCCCTAGAATCATTGTTACTCAGGGGGGTCATATTTATAAGACACCATAGGTAGTTCCAAATATTTTCCATCCTAAACAATGCCACAAGGTAGTATCTCATACTACAGAATTCAGTTTCTTCACAATCTATTCAAAAGGTGAACAAAAGGACACTGCAACCACTACAACCTTGGCCCAAGCACCTTATATCCAACAGAAGAAAGTTGACAAGATTGAAAAAAAGTGAAAATATTCCTTCCACACACATTCATCTCATGTATCCAGACTAGTTAAAAAGGTCCAACCCTTCCAGCCACAGGCTCATGATAGCCTTCAACAAACTAATCAACACAACTTTTCTAGCAAGGCAAATAGCTCATCAAGATGCAAATTCAACAAACTCTTTTCCCTCTCCTCTGGGAACTCAACCCAATGGATTCCATTTATTCCTAAGGATGGAGGATTGATCCAAGTGGATATCAGTGGCCACCCACCTATTCCGGCTCGCTCAAAACAGTCTTCTCGCAATTTACTATTTTTAGCAATTTTCTGGTTCCTAAACTCCTGGGGCCATTTTGAGGGCCTAAATAAATGTTTTTCAGGATCAAGCACCTAAATAATAGCCGAAGGCTTCTATTTATACCCCAAAATGAGTCTCCTTGTCGATACCTTTCCAACGATCTATCGTGCACCCCAAATGGATATCGTACCCAAATTTACGCCCCCGCGAAGTTGATACACCAAACTACCCAAAACGATGTCAAAAAAACTGTGTGTTTTTCATCTTTCGAGGTTAGGGTTTTGGATTCTCATTATTTTAAAAATTCCCTTGTAGCCTCATTGTAATAATCATCTTCTTGTGAATGTGAGTATCCATCACATCTCTTCTCAGAGGTAAGCTGCCACCATTCTAGTGAGTCTTTCACTCTGTATTTCTACAGTTTTGTACATTTCAATCATTAATAGAAATNTATATATCTAATGTATCTTTGTTATATTCTTGTCTCTCTTGCAATATCTTTGTATATTTATGTGTTATATCTCCGCTCTCATTTCATGTTGAAAATAATTTGGATCAGTTGTATCAGAGAAGGCTTCTGTTGATCGTTTTTCAGTGCATGTCCCCGACAAGGTCTGAGTATAGCAAGTTGGGTATCGATCTTGTCTCTCTAGAGGACAATCACTCTCACACTCCCAAGAAACCCTCCATGGTGGAAGAAAATAAAAATGACGGAGTAGAAGATTCTATTAATTTGTTGTTTGGGAAAGCTCTCATGCGACAAAGGGACAAAATGATGGAGAATTTTTCCCACATCCTTCAACACCTATTGATAATAGTAAGTGCCTCTTCATCAAGCAGCAACTTTGGAGGCACATCTCATATCAAGGTACAATTGAATTTTGATATTCTTTTATTTCAAGGACAGATAGATGAAGATGCCCTAGAAAAATAGTTAAATATGCCAGAAGGTTATTTCTCTATTCATAATTTTTCCAACAGGGAAAATATCACCTTCTCACTCCTTAAGGTTCTCCCCCATGTCAAAAATTGGTGAGAAACTTCCTGGAAGCAAAGTTCCACGGAGGAGTATGGAATATATGGCATCGATCCCACATGGGATTTTTTTGTGGATGTGGTCAAGGAACAATATTACCCTATTGGTAACTATGATGACCAATACTTGAGATGGTTCACACTGCAGAAAGAGAGGGGACAAATAGTGTCATATTTCACAAATAATTTCCATACCTTACGTACCAATTTGGGTATCAAAGACTCTGATTGGTATCTGGTTTTGAATTACCACAGGGATATGCATAGATACGTCCAAACCGAAATGGATTTCCTAGACATATCATCACTAGGAGCTTCCTATTGATATGATGTCAAAATCGAGTAGTAATTTAGGAACCAAAACAAACAGGAGTCTGGGTATGCAACTCTGAAACAACCAAAGTTTGATAAATATGGCCCTAACAAAAAAAATCCTGAAAACCCATCTAAGGAACAGGAAAAGAAGGGTCATGGGAAGATGAAGAAGGACACTGGAAAGTGGTGTGATTTCAAAAAAATAACCTGTGACAACACCGATGAATATCACTCAAAATAGTCATTGGTGGCCCATATCAAAGACAAGGATCTGAACCCTACTTTTGAATCTGATTAAGAAAATATTGGTAGAACATAGATCATCAACATAGACCCCACTACTACTGTCACGACCAAAATGATTCAAGTAGAAGGACCAACGGATACTGAAGAGGGGGATCACCTTTTTCATTCATATATGTGGGTGAAGGGTACCCCACTTCATTTTATTGTTGATATTGAAAGCCAAAATAATCTCATCTCAAAAGAGGTTGTCAAACAACTGATATTGTCGAAAATACTACACCTGCAACCATACAACATCGGGTGGCTTTTCCAGGGACGATATCTCCATGTCAACTAGCAGTTTTGATTGTCATACAACATCTATCCCTTCAAGGATGAGGTAATATGTGATGTTTCACCATTGGATGTTTGTGATGTTCTTTTGGGCCAGCCATATATGTGGAAGCACCATGCTATCTATGAGTCTTGACCCTATAGTGTCATTGTTACTCTAGGGATCATCTCTACAAGATACCATAGGTAGTTCCAACTACTACCCCACCTAAACAGTGGCTCAAGGTAGTATCTCATACTACAAAATTCATCTTCTTCATAATCTATTCAAAAGGTGAAAATAAGGATGCAACCACTACAACCTCGACCCAAGCACCTTCTATCCAACAGAAGCAGGTCGACAAGATTGCAGAAAAGCACAAAGATTCATTCTTCACACAGTCATATCATGTAACCATACTGGTTAAAAAGGTCCAACCCTTCTAGCTACAGGTTCGTGATAGCCTTCAATATGCTAAGAAGTGCAACTTCTCCACCAAGGGAATCACCTCATCAAGATGAAGATTCAACAAACACTTTTCCATATCCCCCGGGTACTCAACACAATCGATACCATTGTTTCATAAGGAGGGAGGATTTTCCTAGGTGTATTTCAGTGGCCACACACCTATTCCATCTGGCTCAAAGCAGTCTTTTGGCAATTTTCTATTTTTAGCAATTTTTCGGTTCCTAAACTTCTAGGGCCAATTTGAGGGCCTAAATGAATTTTTTTCGAGATCAAGAACCAAAATGATAGTTACAGGCTTTGATTGAGCCCCCAAAATTAGTCTCCTTGTCTATAGCTTTCCAACGAACTATCATGCACCCCAAACGAAGATCGTATGCCAAATTTACGCGCTCGGGAAGTTGATACACCAAACTACCCAAAACGGGGTTCACAAAATTGTTGGCTTTTCATATTCAAGGTTTTAGGGTTTTGGATTCTTTTAATGTTAAAAATTCATTTGGATCCTCATTCTAATAATCATGTTCTTGCGAATGCGAGTATCCATCACATCTCTTCTCAGAGATAAGTTGTCACAATTCTAGCGAGTCTTTCACTTTGTATTTCTAAAGTTTTGTGCATTTCGTTCATTAATAGAAATTGTGTATTATTGTATATATGTTCCTCTTTTAATATATATGATATATATATGTTATATGATTGCATCTCTTTCAATATCTCTGTATATTTATGTTTTATATCTCTTCTCTCATTTCATGTCGAAAATAATCTAGATCAACCTCTTAATGTTGCAATGTGACCTTATATTGAAGTCAAATTCTTCAAGTTAGAAAGAATACCATGTTCAACACTAACCAGGCAATGTTAACCATAGTCAACCACAACCAACCTTTTTTCACTATGGTCCTTCATAGCTAACCATTATCAACCATTGTGCAATGTCACAACACATCATATCCCTTCATAAATGTCACTACATGATATAACCCTTTAGGAACACTACAATTAGGGATTATTCAACCAATTTGAACATCACATTGTGACATAATAATTAACAAACATCATAAATTTGACATAACCCATCATGAACATGCAATGTGACATAACCATTAAGAAACATAACAATTGTATGTAAGTCGACTAAAATGAACATCATGATGCCTCGTACCTTTCAGGAACATCACGATGAAGCATAACCTTGAGGAACATTAGGAAGTTATATAACCCTTGATAAACATCACAATGTAACATAACCATTGAGGAATGTACAATTTGACACTAGTAAGAAAATGAACATTGCAATGCAACATAATCATTGGGGAATGTCACAATTGAATATAACCCTATTGGAACATCTCAATGCGACAAAAACCTTGATGGACATTGCAATGTGATGCAATCATTGATGAAAATAGAAACTGAACATAATTAAAACAGCATGAATGTCACAATGTAATATAACCATAGTCAACCTTGGTCAACCATAGTGAATCATGGTCAACCGTAGTCACCCATGGTTATGTTGATATATTCTTTGCAACATAACCGAACCCTTCATGAATTTCACAATGCAACATAAACATTGCAATGTGACAAAGTCATTGGGGAACATCATGGTCCAACATAAGCCTTAATGAGTGTCACAATGCCACATAACCCTTTATGGACATTGTAATGTGACACAACCATTGAGGAATGTAGCAATTCAACATTAGTCAACCAAGATGAATGTCATGGTGTGACATTGTCATAGTAAACCATGGTTAAACATAATCAATGATAATAAACCAAAGTCAACCATAAATAATCATGGTCAACCATGGTTGACCAAAGTCATTCATAGTGAACCATGGTCAACTAAAGGCAACTATGGTTTAATAGAAGTCAACGAAATTCAACTATATTCAACCATATTCAACTAAATACAACCATGGTTAACAATTTAAGTCAACCATAATGTGTCATTGTGACATTAACATAGTACACCTTGGTTAAAAAAAATCAATCATAATCAACCATAGTCAACCATAGTCAAACATGGACAACTAAGTACAACCATGGTTAACATAAGTTAACCATGATAAACATTACTATATGAAATAACCATTACGGAATGTCACAATCTAATCTAACCCTTGAGGAACACCATATTGTGACATAGCCATTGAGGAACATAGTAATTTATTTCAACTGAGATAAATATCACAATGCTACATAACCATTGAGTAACATTGACATCTAACATATCCTTTCATTCACATCTCAATGTGAGATAACCCTTAAAAAATATTCAACTAAATGTATGTACATCAAGTTGAGTGTTGCAATCTGACATAACCATTGAAGAAAAATCACAAATGTTATATGACCCTTGATGAATGTTGTAATACAATGATAACATAGCAATTCCATATAATCCAATCAAGATGAATATCATTATGCATCATGACCTTCAACTACATTGCATTGAAACATAACCCTTAAGGAATGTCGCTAGGTGACATAACCCTTAATGAATGTTGCAATGTAATGTAACCATTAAGGAATGAAACAATTCAAGATAATACAATGAAGATAAACATGACAATGCAACTTAGTCATTGAGGAACATCAAAACCCCACATATCATTTGAAGAATGTTGCAATGTGACATAACCCTTGATGGATGTCATATTTCGACATGGCCATTGAGGAATGCAACAATTTGACATAAGTCAATCATGATGAACATGACAATTCATCATTACCATAGTAAAATATGGTTAAACATAATCAACATGATCAACCATAGTCAACCATGGCTAACAATGTCCAGCCATGGTCAACCAAAGTGAATCATAGTTAGCCTAAGTCAACCATGTTCAACCATAATCAAACATTGTCAAACATTTTCAACCATCGTAAACCATACATAAACCAAAATCAACGATACGTTGACCATAGTAAACCATAAATCGACCATAATAAACTAAACATAAAACAAAGTCAACCATATTAAATCAAAATCAACCAAGGTCAACCAAAGTTAACCATGTCTAATTGTGGTCAACCATGTTGAACCATGGTTAACCAAAGATAACCGTAGTAAACAATCATTAAGCATGTCATCCATAGTCAACCACAGTAAACATGGTCACCCATGGTCAACCAAATTCAATCATACCTAATAATATTTTAACATATTCAACCATAGTCGACAAAATTATACAATAATAGACAATGGTTTACCAAAGCCAATCATAGTCAAACATAGTCACACAATAAACCATGGCTAACCAAAGTCAACAATCAATCTCCTCCCATCCACATACCCTTCCTTCATAAACATCATCCTCTTGTTTTAACAATAAACCTCTTGTATTGTCCCATGATCAACCAATTCTTCAGTGATAGGACTCACTTTCCTTCCCACGTGTGACAATCACCATGCAAGCACTGACCTCCCTACGCAATCTAGATGGCAGGGCCATCCCTTCGCATCTTTGTCAACTAATTTGGGGGGGATCCATTACACACACCCACACACACACATATATATATTACCCAACAAAAATATAGATGCACTTTTTGTGGAGGGTTATGTTGTATGAGGAGAAACCAAGAAGCACACAAGGAGTGAATGAGTTGCTTATAGTCTATAGGTAATTTTTTTTCATGTAATTTATTTTTTTATAATTTCATGAAATACAAGTCTTTTCAATTACACTTTCAAAATTCAAACGTAATTCGAGCATAGATCTAGCTAGACTAATCTAAATTTATGTGACAATAAGCAATTCCCTTTAACAATTGGTACACAAAGCTATACATTTCATAGGCTCAAAACAAAACTCAATGTATGAATCTCTTCAATGGAATTTAACGAAACATTAAAAAAGTAGTGATACCAGACAAATTAGCTCGATGATATGAAGTTGTATTCTATCCCCCATCTCCAAGGAATTAATATATTGAGAAAGATAACAATCCAAATATTCCAACACTATATTCTAGATGTAGCATAAATTTTCCATTTTCAGTTTGGGTGCACTCCACATCCAACAACCTCCTTTAATAACTTTGTGTTACTCTTAAAAATTGAAACTACCCATTATTAAAAACGCAATGAAATTATTCATGTAACATACTTTACAAGGTGAGGACTCCTCAATAACATAAGCAAGAGAGAGATATCTTTATAGGCATGGTAGGGAATTACTTGGTCTTCTTAAAGTTTTAAAATTTTAATGGAAATTAATCTGATCATTAGCTATTTTGCTTAGTCCCTCGTAAACCTTCCTAGTGCTTTGTTCTCCCACCTTATCCACCATTTCATACATGGTAGACATGATGTGAGTTCTTGGGATTATGTGATTCCTCTACAACTTCTTTGTTCAGTCGATTTCGTGCTCGAAAATAAAACTTGTTTGAAAGAAGAGAAGAGTAGGTAATGTAGTTAGGCTTATCATGGTGAGATACTCAACCATCGAGTTCTTCATATAGAAAAAATACAATATGAATAATAATATAAAGAATATTAGTTAAGATAGATCTAGATAACTTGATAAACAATTAACCCTAGATTATTATTATTATTTTTTTAATATATTGGGGGAATAGACAAATCACGGTTCTCATACTCGCATGACACAACGTCTATCCCCGTCGACTAGAACTATAACCCCAGGTGCTCCATGCAGCCCGCAAGAATGGAGAACAAGTAAATAGGGGCGATAATCGAACTTGAGACCCTTTTTTTACAAATTTCCTTCCATTTACAAGACACTTGGCTATCGGTCTACACCACTACGAGTAACCCTAGATTATTAGTTAAGATAGACCTAGGTTAGAATTAAATAAGCAATTGATTACATTATTTCTTATTAATTAATTATTTAGGTATAAAAATCCAGACCAATTTCTTAGAACAATGGTGACAAATTGAAAAATATTTTAAGAAGTTGTTTTCATGCAATTATATTAACTCAATGCATTGATTTCAGTGTACATGTCAATTTATAATCCCTATGTAGAGATTTGATTAACTAATGTAGGGTGACATATCACATAGGTTAATATAGGTTGAAGTAGATGCATTAATTTCAGTGTAATTAGATTAACGAGTGGCATTGATTTTAGTTTATGCCAGTTTTAGATTGACTTTGATTGTATATTGTGGTATTTGCTTCAATTACATGCATTGATTTCCATGTATATGCATTTATTTTAGTGTTTCAACATTATATTTGGTGTGTGTTGTATTCATTTCAATATCGATAAATACAATGTTGACAATGATAATTCTATTATGGATGTATATACCAAGCAACCCGTCCATATTGAGCACCTTGCATTGAAATATATCACATAATCATGGTCATATGAAAAACGTTGATGTGGGGATAAATGGTTACAAAAGAATAATGCAACTATTGTAAGCATGTGTCCTCAATTTCATAGAATTGTTTTGGTCTGAGTTTGTGTTATACAAGACATTATAGGCCATACAACTAATGAGATAGTACATATTTGGGAAAACTTTCACTACAAACATTGGCATGTTGATCACAATCAATTGCCTCCAATCGATCTAGTGACAAAGAAGAAGAAGTTCCAAATCCACTTATAGATTCCAGGGAGAATGCATGAGAGATCATTTATGGATTGTATAAAATGCATTAATAAATTACAATGAGTTTGAGATTCATATCTCAAAATAAAAAGTTGGAGTCCATTCTTGCTAGCCAACATGCAAAGTCTTATTCATTTGAAAGTTTGAGGGTTAAGCAAATAAGAGAATTTGATATTATCCTCCACCATTATAGATCAAGGGTTGATCAACTGTGTATCATAATCCAAGGAACTGTAGGTGTTGAGTCTCCATTTTGACACCTTTATTACCCTATATTATCCTTTATCTGAGTCAATTTTACCTCTCACATGTGGATATGTTGACCATTTCCTCAACAAATCCACTTAGTGGCATTGTCCATGTTCATAGAGAGGTAAATTATGTTAAAGCATGATTTTTTTTATTTTCTTGATTAAAATTGATTAAATGATGGATTATTTATGCTCTTAATTACTTTGACTATTATTTAGCAGCTTCATGAAAAGGCATCACCTCATCTGGTACTTCCGTTGGTATGATACTGCAGCAACCAACTGATCTGGTACCAATACTCCTCCTAATCCAATACATTGCAGTGATCTGGTACTACCTTCACGTTCATTCGGTACCAACTTTGCACCTCGTTCAGTACCAACTCCATCTGGTACTAGCTCCATCCAGTACCAACCTTGCAGCTCTTCTGGTACCATCTCTATGCTTCTTTCGGTACCAGCTCTACACTTCATCTAGTACCATATCTCCGCCTCTTCTGGTACCAGCTCTGCACTTCATTCGATACCAGCTCTCGACCTCTTTCGGTACCAGCTCCATCTGGTACTAGCTTTGCACCTCTTCTAGTACCAGCTCTGCGCTTCATCCAGTACCATATTTGCACCTCTTCCGGTACTAGATCCGTCTGGTACGAGCTCTGCACTTCATTTGGTACCATCTCTCCACCTCTTCTGGTACCAGCTTCATCTGGTACGAGTTCTCCACCTCTTCTAGTACCAGCGTCATCCGGTACCAGATTACACCTATTTTGGTACTATCTCCATCTGGTACTACCATCGGCTTGGTCCAGTACCCATATTCATGAATTTGTTCATTCGGTATGAAACCCCTGCCTACAGGATTCTAATACTAATTGTTCTAATCTGATACCAACTGTGCTAATCCGGTACTAGACATAATTCGAAATTTTTGAATGTTTCTAGAAGAAAATCGAGCACATGGGTTTTGTCTAGAAAGATGTTTTCATGCCGAAAGAAAAGTCTTAATTCACCCAGATCA
>ML788788.1:33450-64159 GCA_009831015.1 Picea engelmannii
GGGGGGGGGGGGGTGATTCTGCCAAAATTAGTAAAAATCTCAAACTGCCAACTTGCGCCTCACTTTCCGTGCATATGGTATCAGATATAGAAATTCAAAGATATGGGTTTTGTTTTGAATATGGAAAATTGAGTATATTGAGGGAATAATTTCAAAATTATAATATTTTTGGAAAATATGGGTGGAGCCCTAACTTGAATCTGCCAAAATTGATGAAAAACACAGATTTTTGGGATTTATCCTAAAATTGTAAAAATTGTTTTCTTAGTTTCGGGATTCGGTTTCATCCATTCCTCCATGGATTTTATTTATAAATAACACCTCATAGGTCTAAGATAGTCGATTAATTGTTATGTTGTAATATTGGTGCTTGAAGGAGAAGGAATTGTTATGTTGTAGGTTTGATTTTTGAATATTGTTGATTTTACACCTACTTGTCAAGTAATGATATAAGCTGCAATTCATGGATTTCACGTGTATGTTCAAATGTTCTTATTTGTAAGTATTTATTAATCTTCCTTGTTGGTACAGAAAGGGCCCACCGACCAATCAAGGTAAGATTCATTGTATTTTATTTGTAATTATAATTATGGATTTCTATGTGTATGTGTGTGTGTGAACATAGTTATTCTGTACTTAATCATAGCATTTAAAATTCAGTCTTGTTATATTTCAATGATACCTTTCAGGGCATACAATATATATGTTTGATGACTTTGAGTGAGTAAGAGTTTTATGTAGAGTATGAGTGCAACAATTTATGAGTAGTTAATTGCTATTTATGTGTGAGTATCATTTGCTAGATTAAACATTTTAAATGCTTGTTGTACTTTGCAAAGCTAGGAACAAGTGGAGTCTCTATCTTTCACAATACATGAGCCTATAATGGATCATCCCACTACACTTAGCTTTATTTTCCATAATTGATTAGCTGACACCTTGCAAACACATCCACAATCAAGACCTCCATATCTCACCCTACATGCACCTATAATGGAGTGTTTTACTTTGACCGGTATTTCTTTTAAGCCGGATTGAGTTTCCCTTTTAAGGATGTGCAGAGTGTTAATTGTTGTTAGTTTAGTTTCTCTAGGAGATAGAATAAAAGTTCATATTTTTCTTTTATGAGCCATTAATGAACATGTCTATCACCTAAACAAGAACTTTCGATCATATGCTTGTTTATGAGTTTTTCTTTTTAATTTTTGAATTGTGTGAAGAGTGTTATCTTTGAAGTGTGAAAACAGAGTGTTGGTTTTTAGATTGTTTTCTTGATTCATATATACTCATAATACATAGGAACCTCTCTGTTATCGACACATATAGTGAATCAACTCTACTGATTTCGAATCCCAGTCGATAATTTATGTTTGGTAATATATTATGCATATAATTGCACCAACATTTTGGTGCTGTTGTCGGGGAGTTGTAAACAGTAATAGGTAGTGTTTGAATCAAATTTCTTTAGTGGTTTTGGATTGGTTTTATGGATGAACTAAGGGTGGAGAGAAGATGGTAATACATGAGGGAAGATCCCACACATCCACTTTGGTGGGGTTTCTCCAAAGTTAGGTTGTCCTCTCTTCTTTTAATGCAAGTGTTTTTTTATTTATGCAAATTTAGTTTTATTTATGATGAGCTAACTTGTGTGAACCGATAACTTGGTAACAATAAGGTCCCAGTAACGCAAGGAGTTCAAGCTTGGTGGGTTTTATTTTTTCAAATAGTTTTAATTTCTTAGTTTTAAAATTCAAATCTTTGATGATAAATAATTTTTGGGGTGCTGTAAAAACCCTCAAGTACTAATTTGTGTTGCGATATAGGGATCATCAGCCAACTAGAGTAATTGAAGGATGATCAATAGCTTGAAGAGTTTTCCTCCAAGAAATTTCTCACATTCTAGCAGCAGTTGGGATATCCGCCTCTCAGGAAGAGCATATCTTGACAACAATGAAGAATTTAGTTGTCTCTCCATAAGAAGATTTAGAAGTCCCTACGGATTCCTATTGTCAATTTGTTGAGGAGACTAAATAATCATGGATAGAATTCAATGGAGAGAAACCATTGGAACCTAATATTGAGGAGTTCTTAACATGCCTCTCAGCAGATCTAGTATGTACTCCAAATACCAATCATATTGAAGAAGATAATCTGTGTAGCATGAAAAAGGAGAACATGTTGTATGACCTAAACAAAGAAGGAAAATGAGAATATCTTGATCCTATTGAAAGATGGTTCCAATTAGTTTTCCGTTCACACTACTCTTTTAATTTTCATTGTTATTTGATCTCATCATCAAAGCAACTAGTCCTTCATACTCCCATATGCATTAAAAGTTATGTTTTAAACCCGAGTATGGATATATTTCTAACCCTGTTACACACATGGCTTCACTCGAAGTATTCCTATACTTGAAGGACATTTTCTTTTGTTCAATTAGAGTAGGATAGGTAAATAAATAAAGCAATGTTGCACATAAGTACAATGCAACATATCTTTCATACTTTTCATAAATGGGAATGTCAAAAGTTAATAAAGAAATTGGTTTAAGATCTTTTGTTCCTATAGTAGATTTATTTCTAAAAGTTATGATAATTTTGTTTGGAATCTTATGAGAAGGGAATCTATTCATCCTCTGAATGCACACATAATACTAGAAAGGTTTCAAAAGCGGAGAAAGCATCCTTTTCAATAGAAAATAACACTTAAGGGAGTGCTTCATGACCTATTTCTTCAAATTTCTTCTTTTTCCTTAAGTTGTTAAAAATGATGCATTCATGCTTTATCATTACCTATTTATTTTAAGACCACTATTTCACAAGGATGATCAATTAATTGATCTTTTTAATAGTAGTTGAAACTGAATGTTAATTCCAAACTAATTTATTCATAGTTGATAATTCAACTTTTGACATTTTCCCTAAATTTTATGTTTGTAAGCATGAATAAAAATCTAGTTTTAATTAGTTCTATTGGTTTGTTTTTAATAGATGTTTGCAACATTCTGAGAAGCCATTTTTTAGCGTCTCACATTGTTTGCATGAGGCCATGAAAAACCTCAAGCATGGGGGAGTGGTTTATGAGACAATAGTAGTTAGGTTTATTTTCTAATAAAATCAAAGTGGCAACAAAATAAGTGTTTTTCAAGCATGATATTTCAACAAAACAAGTTCATATGTTTCTTCCTGAAGCAACAGTGATTGCTAGCATATTATACAGCTCGATACTCAGAGTATGCCAACCAGAAGGAGAAGCCTACAAATTCCAGTTTGCAGAATACGCCACTAGGTACCTTATCCAATTCTCATTGAGTACCAGAATGAAATTTTGTGGTGATCTGGTACTGGATAACATCTCTGTGTTATTCTGGTACTACAAATATTCTTTCTGTGTTCATCTGGTACTGGATAACATATTTGTGTTGTTTCGATACTGCAAATATTCTCTCTATGTTGTTCTGGTGCTGCAACAAATTCAACTCTGTGCTCATCCAGTACTAGGAAAAAATCTGTGTTCATATGGTACTATGGGAGAAGGTCTGTGTTCATCTAGTATAGGCCAAACTATGTGTTCATCCGGTACTGGGAAAAAAAGAACTCTATGTTTATCTGATACTGGGAAAGGTCTTCATTCATCCAGTACTGGGAAAAAATAAATCAACGTTCACATGGTACTAAGGTGATCCAATACTGGTAATGAGGTGTTGGTATTCCTTATCCTATATTCAAAGTTTTTTTTGCTCGATTTAAATACTTCATGTAATAGGATGCATAAAATCAACATTTTTTCATCTTATTAAGGAATTAGAATAATTATGTATTAAACATGTGGTTACTCTCATACATCCTCCTGTCCTCAATTATTGCATGCTCCATACAATGAATCTCCACAAGCCCTCGTATACATCTCTTATAGAAATCATTCATCCTATCACTCTGTTTCTTCCCCCTGTTACTTATATTCGTTTTTTCTGTTTTGGTACTTTTTTGTTCCGATACTGTAGAATTATGTTCCAATACTGCAAAATTATGTTCTGGTACTGCTATGTTCCGGTACTATAGAATTATGTTCTGGTACCATCCTCCTCCATTACTTATCTTGTACTGATGCCAAAGTGATATGATATTTGTCATGTTCTTAACATTGTTTTCACTTTAGGTGATTGGAGGTATGGGCTAATATTTTCATGTTCTTTCTATCAAGGATTATTTAAGTCTTGTGTTGAATTTTTGTTTACTATCATGTACATATTCCTCCTACATTTCTACACTCAGGTCCATAAATGAATCATCCTTTCTATCCTTTAAGAATATATTTTAACATTTAGCTCTATATGATAATGGGTGCACCTGTCTTATTACCCCATCATTTTGAAAAAAGTGATTGGTAATTGAAATATCCATTGAAAAGTTGTGGCACCATTATGTCTAATACTAGCATAGTTGATTCAACAAGTTCTTATCCAATTTTATCTTTACAAGTTTCTCTTGAGAGGTATTTATGAAAACCTCATGTGGTGGAACGCCCTTGGAAAATCTCAATGAACTTTCATGAGAACCCTAATAGGATTAACTAGAAGGCCCTCTTAGTCATTATCCAAGATGTTCCATTATACATTGAATAGTTGATACGTAAGTCTAATGTGGATGATGTCTCCCTTGGGATAATTTCAAGTAGTTAATTATGTGCCTAATAACTCTAAAACGCTCTTGTACCACCTACCTTCCTTATAGTATAAAACTATCAATGAAAAATATACATCATTCTAAATCTTTTGAGTAATATAATAAAAAGGAAGTATCAAGAAGTACAAGTAAACCCGCTGAGGTATTGAACAGGCTTGCTGGCAGTGGGGCCATGCTTGTATGGTACTAAGGTAAATCTGTCGAGGTACTGAATAGGCATGCTAGCAGCGGGGCTATGCTGAGTAAAGGGACTTAAAAAACATAAAGTGGCACACCTAAAAATGAACAAAAACCCTTAGGTCTCATTCTGAAGAAATCATTATCAAATCAAGGCTAGGAGATGACCTTTATATCTCTCGGGTGATGTTCTGAAGAGCCTTCAAGTATCCACTATAGATTTTTATCTTTAAAATAAATAGGTTTGCATGAAAATGGGACCCTCAGTATATGCAATTAACCTTACCTAAGAAAGCAGAGCTTCATCTCTAAAAACTTGGATAAGAAACGAGTTAATCATCTTGGGATGTATTCTTTTATGTGTTCCTCTCTTCAAATGAGATCTAAACTATGCTTATATCACTTTTATTTTAAAGGTAATCTGGCTAGGGGGGCTATTAGTCAAAGTCATTATGAAAACTCTTGGCCACTATCTTATAATCATATTAGAGTCACATCCAACCCTTTTTCCTAACTATGATCCACAACAAATTGGATAAGACTTAACGTCAAATCACTAAAAGATCTAATCTATTACTCATGACTCCACTTTTCCATCATAACTACTTTTCCATGGGTAAGAAGTGTGAAGCATAGGCCAGGAAGTTTATATTGTATAGCAGGTTACTTAAAGGAGAACTTAAGGAGTTGAAGAAAGGTGGAGCTTCAGGGAATGCTTGATCAAGTGAAGAGTATCATCAATTTTGAAATTTTGAAGATCATTGTTGCATGAGGACATGCAATGAATTAAGCATGGGAGAATGTTGAGTCTCCATTTTGACACCTTTATTATCCTATATTTTCCTCTATCTGAGTCAATTTCACCTCTCACATGTGAATATGTTGATCATTTCCTCCACAAATCCATTTAGTGACCTTGTCCATGTACATAGAGTGGTAACTTATGTTAAATCATGATTTGTTTGATTTTCTTGATTAAAATTTATTAAATTATCGATTATTTATGCTCCTAATTACTTTGACTATTATTTAGCAGCTTCCTGACAAGGCATCACCTCATTCGGTACTTCCGTTCATTCAGTACTAGAAAAACCAACTGATCTGGTACCAATACTCCTCCTAATACGATACTTTGCAGTGATCTGATACTACCTTCACGTTCATCTGGTACCAGCTCTGCACCTCTTCCAATACCATCTTTGCACTTCTTTCGGTACCAGATCTCTTCCTCTTCTTGTACCAGCTTCATTCGGTACCAGCTCTATGCTTCATCTGGTACCGGCTCTCGACCTCTTTTGGTACAAGATTCATCTAGTAACAACTCTGCGCTTCATCTGGTACCATCTCTCCACCTCTTCTGGTACCAACTTTGCGCCTCTTCTGATACGAGCTCCATTCGGTACTAGCTCTGCTCTTCATCCAGTACCATATTTTCACCTCTTCTAGTACCAACTCCATCTAGTACCATTTTTGCACTTCATTGGGTACCATCTCCCCACCTCGTCCGATATCATCTTCATCAGGTACCGACTCTTTGCCTCTTCTGGTACCATCTTCATCTAGTACCAGATTGCGCCTATTTTAGTACTAGCTCCATCCAGTACTACCATCGCACTGGTCCAGTACCCATAGTTGTGACTATGTTCATATGGTGCTAAACCCATGCCTACAGGATTCTGGTACTAACTGTTCTAATCCATTACCAACTGTGCTAATCCGGTACTAGACATTATTCAGAATTTTGGAATGTTTCTAGAAGAAAATTGGGCACACCGGTTTTGTCTAGAACGATGTTTTCATGTAGACATGTGGGTCAGAATTCAACCATATCACACGTGTGGACCTCCATCTTAGGGGGAATGATTCTATTAAAATTAGTAAAAATCTCAAACTACCAACTTGTGCCTCAATTTTCATGCATATGGTATCAGATCTAGAAATTCAAAGATATGGGTTTTGTCTAGAATATGGAAAATTGAGTAATAAGCGGGCATATTTTCATAATTAGAATTTGTTTGGAAGATATGGGTGGATCCCTAACTCGAATATGCCCAAATTGATGAAAAACACAGATTTTTGGGATTTATCGTAAAATTGTAAAAAATGTTTTCTTAGTTTGAGGATTTTGTTTCATCCATTCCTCCATGGATTTTCTATATAAATAAGACCTCATAGGTCCAAGAGAGGGGAGGAATTGTTATGTTTTAATATTGGTGTTTGAAGGAGAAGGAATTTTTATGTTGTAGGTTTGATTTTTGAACATTGTTGATTGTACACCTACTTCTCAAGTAATGATATAAGTTGCAATTCATGGATTTCAAGTGTATGTTCAATTATTTTTCTCTGTAAGTCTTTCTTAAGATTCCTTGTTGGTGCGGAAAGGGCCCACCAACCCAATCAAGGTAATATTCATAGTACTTTATTTGAAATTATAATTCTAGATTTATGTGTGTATGTGTGTGTGTGAACATAGTAATTTTGTACTTAATCATAGCATTTAAAATTCAGACATGTTATATTTCAGTGATACCTTTGATGACATACAATATAGATGTGTGATGAATTTGAGTGAGTAAGAGTTTTATGTACAGTATGAGTGCAACAATTTATGAGTAGTTAATTGTTATTTTTGTGTGAGTATCATTTGCTAGATTAAACATTTAAAATGCTTGTTGTACTTTGCAAATCTAGGAACAAGTGGAGTCTCTATCTTTCACCATACGTGAGCCTGTAATGGAGCATCCCACTACACTTATCCTTATTTTCCATAATTTATTAGGTTACACCTTGCAAACACATGCACAATCAAGACCTCCATCTCTCACCCTACATGCACCTATAATGGAGTGTTTTACTTTGACCGGTATTTATTTTAAGCTAGATTAAGTTTCCGTTTTAAGGATGTGCAGATTGTTAATTGTTGTTAGTTTAGTTTCTCTAGTATATAGAATCAAAGTTCATATTTTCCTTTCATGATCCATCAATGAACAAGTCCATCACTCAAGCAAGAACTTTAGAGCATATGCTTGTTTATGAGATTTTCTTTCTAATTTTTGAATTGTGTGAAGAGTGTTATCTTTGAAGTGTGAAAATAGAGTGTTGGTTTTTAAATTTCTTTCTTGATTGAGATATACTCATTAGAAATAGGAACCTATCTGTTATCATCACATATAGTGCATCTCTTGAGAAAAGTCTCTTACTTCTTTTATCTCCTACAAGGGTTACAACTTTCAACATATCTACAACAAAAATTCATTTTTCACTTCAAATACCAATAAAAGAGATAACACATTTACAAAGATCGCATTTAGTTACCTTATAAGAAGATATGAAGAACATGAAATATATCACAATAGATGAAATGAGTTTCATAACAAATATTGATTCGAGACTTCACCAGGATTTCTGAGAAAATGATAACATTCCTTTTGGTGGCAGATCATTTATTGATCGATGGTTTGGGAAAGTTGCCACCTATTATGAATAAGCCTATATATTCATACCAAGGTCTTGCAAAATAATTATGCAATTCATTCACAATAGTTGTGACCCTTGATATTGTGTTTAGACAAGATGGACTAAGAAATGAGTAAATATGTTTCCATCATTTGTTGATGGATTTTAGGGATACAATACCAACTATAGAAGACTTGAAGTTACTTATGAATAGTATATATACTTACTTGGATGCTTCCACAAAAGATTCCTTTGATAAGGCAATACATTTGTTTGCGACAAACGATGATGTACAAAATCATTCATTGCAACAATTGTTGCTACAAGAGGAAAAAGAAACTACTCTATGGAAACAAAAGAGGAAGACATGGAAATTGAGTTACCTATCGTAATTGGAGGTCGGGTGATGCTTACATCAAACATATGGACAAATGAAGGACTAGCCAATGGTGATCTTGGAGCTGTACAATAAATTGTGTATATTTTAGACAAATTTTCTAGATAAAACTGTGGGGTTTCGAAACATCCAATGTTTTGAGTCGACACTCCACCCATCATCAGGGACAAAATAAGCTATTATTTTTAAACAAGAGTAATGGGGTTTGTATAACCATGGATTTTTACCCCAGAACCACCGACATATGATTTACTAAGATTTGATAATTATGTGGGACTTTCATGGGATGAATCATTTCCTCAAACAATTCCTATTACACCTATTGAAAGAAGTAATAAAAAACAACTTCCTTTGAAACTTGTTTGGGGATTAACAATACATAAGTCACAAGTATTGACATGGGAGAAAGATACTATTAATATTGGGAAGAAAGAGAGACATGGTATGACATTCACTTCAATATCTTGAGTTAAAGATTTGAATGGTATAAGATTTCAACTTGTATTTTCTTCATATGATCAATATCGAAAGATGGAAAAAGTGTGACTATAAGAAAAGTAAAAGAAGATAGAATTATATTGATCACAATGTAAAATGTTTGTAATTGCTTACATTTTTGTTATTCACATTTTTCATCATTCAACATTGTTACTTTATTTATATTCAATTTATTGCTCATGTAACTCTTAAGTAAACTTATCAATAATATTCTCTATGTTTTCAGCAAACTAGAAAACCTAATAAATTTAAAATGATGATATTCATATATACATATACATAATTTTGATCATCTACAAATTGTGTCATTATACTAAAAATTCAAGACGATAGAATGACACTGATCCTTCTCAATAATACTCTCTATACTTTCAACCAACTAACAAAAGTGAGTAAATCAATAATACTCTCTATACTTACCACCTACTAAGGAAAGTGAGTAAATTTCGAATGATATCTTAGACATATACCAATGTTGATCATCTACAAATTGTGTCACTGTAATTGCTTTTAGATAATACTCTCTATAATTTCAACCAACCTAACATTGATCCTTCTAGATAGTACTCTTTGTATTTGTAAATTTCAAATGATCAGATTAATGTTAGATATATACATTTACTATTACAAATTTTGTGTGAGTACCCACTATTAAAACCACCCTAGATCTATCTTAACCCCTGATGTATCAACCACAAAGATATTTAATATCTCTTAACCATTCATGGATTAGAGATTAAAATAGAACTTAACTAAAGGAAATTAAATGCATTCAAACATAACATCACAATAATTCGATTGCTATGTTTAGAATTTAATGTATAGTAAAAGTGCATGCATCATGTGTCATTTGATTTACACCTCATTGTTAAAAAATAAGCATCACAAATGATTATATGGAATAATTGATATTTTAACATAGAAGTAAAATTGGAAGAGATTGAATGAGTTACACTCACTATTTGGAAGCACTTGGAAATATTGGATTGTAAAAGGAATTGTTAATGTGGCCTTCATAATGCGTTCGACTTTATTGGTGACAATCACACTCAAGAAACAATGAGATCAATTTGCATATCTACTTTCTAGATTAAAAACAAAGACATGCAATAGTGAGATCAAGTTGCATATCTACTTTCCAGATAAAAAACAGAGACATGTTACAAAGGAGAAGGGAGAGGATGTCTGAAAAAGAATCAATATTTTAATGACGCTCAAAAATTCTTATGGGAGAAGAAGCTTCTAATATACCCTTTGAACTCTGGAGCACTTAAAAATTGGTGGAACAATGGATGAAATTCGTTTATTGGTAAAACAAGGCAGTTGGATAGTGCAACTAGGCATGCTATTGAGTTTATCAGTTTTTATTACTACTCAACTATTCCATCTAGCTCAAAACAGTCTTTTGGCAATTTACTATTTTTAGCAATTTTTTGGTTCCTAAACTTCTAGGGCCATTTTGAGGGCCTGAATGAATTTTTTTCGGGATCAACCAACTCAATTATTATTAAAGGCTCTGAATTATCCCACAAAATGAATCTCTTCATGGATACCTTTCCAACGAGCTATTGTGCACCCCAAATGAAGATCATATGCCAAAGTTACGCACTCGGGAAGTTGATACACCAAACTACCCAAAACGGGGTCCACAAAATTGTTGGATTTTCATCTTCATGGTTTAGGGTTTTGGATTCTCTTTATGTTAAAAATTCCTTTGGAGCCTCATTCTAATAATCATCTTATTGTTAATTCAAGTAGCCATCACATCTCTTCTCAGAGATAAGTTGTCACCATTCTAGTGAGTCTTTCACTTTGTATTTCTACAGTTTTGTACATTTCGCTCATTAATAGAAATTGTGTATTACTATATATATGTGCCTCTTTTTATATATCTGATATATCTCTGTTATATTATTGGCTCTCTTTCAATATCTCTTTATATTTATGTGTTATATCTCTTCTCTCATTTCGTGTCGAAAATAATCTGGATCAACCTCTTAATGTTGCAATGTGACCTTATATTGAAGTCAATTTCTTCAAGTTAGAAAGCATACCATGTTCAAAAATAACCAGTCATTGTTAGCCATAGTCAACCACAACCAACCTATGTTCACTATGGTCCTTCATAATTAACCATTATCAGCCATTGTGCAATGTTGCAACACAACATATCCCTTCATAAATGTCACTACACAACATAACCCGTAAGGAACACTACAATTACAGATTATTCAACCAATTTGAACATCACATTGTGACATAATAATTAACGAACATCATAAATTTGACATAACCCATCATGAACGTGGAATGTGACATAACCATTAAGAAACATAACAATTCTATGTAAGTCGACTAAAATGAACATCACAATGTATCATACCTTTCAGGAACATCATGATGAAGCATAACCTTGAGGAACATTAGGAAGTTATATAACCCTTTATAAACATCACAATGTAACATAACCATTAAGGAATGTACAATTTGACATTAGTAAGAAAATGAACATTGCAATGCAACATAATCATTGGGGAATGTCAAATTGAACATAACCCTATTGGAACATCTCAATGTGACAAAAACCTCGATGGACATTGCAATGTGATGCAATCATTGATGAAAATAGAAACTCAACATAATTAAACCAACATGAATGTCACAATGTAATATAACCATAGTCGAAATTGGTCAAGCATAGTGAATCATGGTCAACCGTAGTCACCCATGGTTATGTTGATATATGCCTTGCAACATAACACAACCCTTCATGAATTTCACAATGCAACATAAATGTTGAGGAACATTACAATTCTTTATAAGTTGACCAAGATGAATATCACAATGCATCATGACCATTCAGGAACATCTCGCTGAAACATAACCCTTGATGGAATGTTGTAAGGTGACATAACCCTTAATGAATGTCGCAATGTGTTGTAACCATAGATGAACATACAAATTCGACATAACACAATGAATATGAATGTTGCAATGTGACATTGTCATTGGGGAACATCATGATCCAACATGACCCTTAATGAGTGTCATAATGCCACATAACCCTTGATGGATGTCGTAATGTGACACAACCATTGAGGAATGTACCAATTCAACATTAGTCAACTAAGATGAACATCAAAATGTGGAATTGTCATAGTAAACCATGGTTAAACATAATCAATGATAATAAACCAAAGTCAACCATAAATAACCATGGTCAACCATGGTTGAACAAAGTCAATCACAGTGAACAATGGCCCACTACAAGCAACTATGGTTTAATAAAAGTCAACCAAAGTCAACCATATTTAACTAAATACAACCATGCTTAACAATTTAAGTCAACCATAATGTCTCATTGTGACATTACCATAGTACACCTTGGTTAAAAAAAATAATCATAATCAACCGTAGTCAACCATAGTCAAACATGGCCAACTAAGTACAACCATGGTTAACATAAGTTAGCCATGATAACCATTACTATATAAAATAACCATTAGGGAATGTCACAATCTAATCTAACCCTTGAGGAACACCATATTGTGACATAACCATTGAGGAACATAGTAATTTTATTTCAACTGAGATAAATATCACAATGCTACATAACCATTGAGTAAAATTGACATCTAACATATCCTTTCATTCACATCACAATGTGAGATAACCCTTAAAAAACAATACAACTAAATGTATGTACACCAAGATGAGTGTTGCAATGTGACATAACCATTTAAGGAACATCACAAATGTGATATGACCCTTGATCAATGTTGTTATTCAATGGTAACATAACAATTCCATATAATCCAATCAAGATGGATATCACGATGCATCATGAACTTCAACAACGTTGCATTGAAACATAACCCTTAAGGAATGTCCTCAGGTGACATAACCCTTAATGAATGTTGCAATGTGATGTAACCATTAAGGAATGAAACAATTCAACACAATACAATGAAGATAAACATCAGAATGCAATGTAGTCATTAGGGAACATCATAACCCCACATATCTTTTGAGGAATTTTACAATGTGACATAACCCCTGATGGATGTCATATTTTGACATGACCATTGAGGAATGTAACAATTTGACATAAGTCAACCATGATGAACATGACAATGCATCATTACCATAGTAAACTATGGTTAAACATATTTAACATGGTCAGCCATAGTCAACCATGGCTAACAATGTCTAGCCATGGTCAACGAAATTGAATCATAGTCAACCTAAGTCAATCATGTTCAACAATAATGAAACATGGTCAAACATTCTCAACCATAATAAACCAAAATCAACCATAATTTGACCATAGTAAACCATAAATCGACCATAATAAACTGAACATAAAACAAAGTCAACCATATTAAATCAAAATCATCCAAGGTCAACCAAAGTTAACCATGTTTAATTGTGGTCAACCATGTTCAACCATGGTCAACCAAAGATAACCATAGTAAAAAATGGTTAATCATGTCATCCATAGTCAATCACAGTAAACATAGTCACCCATGGTCAACCAAATTCAACCATGTCTAATAATAGTTTCACATATTCAATCATAGTCAACAAAATTCGACCATAATAGACAATGATTTACCAAAGTCAATCATAGTCAAACATAGTCACACAATCAACCATGGCTAACCAAAATCAACAATCAATTTCCTCCCATCTACATACCCTTCATTCATAAAACTCATCATCTTGTTTTAACAATAAACCTATTGTATTGTCCCACGATAAAACAACTCTTCGATGATGGGACTCACTTTCCTTCCCACGTGTGACAATCACCGACCTCCTTACGCAATCTAAATGGTAGGGCCATGCCTTCACGTCTCTGTCCACCAATTCGGGGGGGATCCATTACACATTACACGCACACACACACACACACACACATACATTAATTACCCAACCAAAATATAGATGCACTTTGTGTGGAGGGTTATGTTGTATGAGGAACAACCAAGAAGCACACAAGGAGGAAGGAGTTGCTTATATTCTATAGGTATTTTATTTTTTTATGTAATTTATTTTTTTAGAATTTCACAAAATACAAGTCTTCTCAATTACACTTTCAAAATTCAAATGTAGTTTGAGCCTAGATCTAGCTAGATTAATCTAAACTTATGTGAAAATAAGCAATTCCCTTTAACAATTGGTACACCAAGCTATACATTTCATAGGCTCAAAACAAAACTCAGTGTATTAATTTCTTCAATGGAATTTAATGAAACATTAAAAAAGTAGTGATGTAATATCCCTCGTCCGAACCCAATTGTAAATGTAATGTATGTGTACTTAAGCTGGTGAGTTGTTTTGACATCATTTTGTTATGCACCTTTCATGGCATAGTGCGTGCATGTACTACGCAGTAAAATGATGTAGTCTGCACATTCTCGGATACCGCGCGCATTAACTAAAGTGGGCACAATATGGAGGCCAACGAGCCTTGTGTATATGATATGTGTTATAGGCTGGTCAACCAATTATTATAAGTTGGGATGCTTATGTTTTGGAATTAGGCCAGAGAACCTAGATGTTAAAGGCCAATGTGCCTATTTTGTATATGTCTCATGATTAATATAAAATACATCATTGCACACAGACCGACCACGATAAAAGAGATGGGGGACTAAACTTCACTAGTTAGGGAAAGGGAGGGCCAAAAGTTAAGGGAAAGGGCTAAGCTAGAGAGGTTAAGCCAGAAAGGATTATTATATTAATATTTCTAAAAACATAAAGTATGGATAATTATTTTATCCTAAGTTCTAAAGTTGGGGACAACTGCACCAATGTAGCTCCCAACATGACAAGTTTCAAGTTGGGGACATGCATACATATCATGGGGACTTAGTTCATTTGGGGACGCTTCCCATCATTCTTACCATCATCTCTACCATGATTCCTTCGAGCATTCAACCATGACTCCATGACCATTTTTCACTCACGCAATCTGTTATCCTTCAGACATTCATTTCACTATACTAGAACTATATCCATAGCCATATCTATTTGTGTAGTTGGTTAGCTTGGGATATGGACTGAAGAAGCGGGTTTTCAGGATCGTGAGCAATTCTTTGGGTGAGAGAATTGCTGGGAATTGATTTTCTGAAGGTTCTAAACTACAACTACAGGGCTCAAAGACTTCCTTTCTAGCCTGTTGCTCAAGCCTGGAAAGGAAGTGGGGCAGCCGAAGGACTGTTGAGAAGAAAAGGGGCACACTTCCTGGGGTGGAAAATGCATGTGGGGAATGAGGGGCTATAGGCTGTTAGTTGAGTGAGCACCTAAGACAAAGTCTTTCCTATTGTCTATGAGCCTATTGCCTGGTTAGGAATTCCTTTACCCGGGTGGAGTTTTGTCCCATCTCGAGGGTGACTCACTGTTGAGAGTGATGAACAGTGTATTCTAAGGCTGGGAGGTTTGTGGAGGGTCTGAACGCAGTTGGTGACATTGTTACTAAGATAAGTACCAATTGTGTGATAAATTTATATGATGCATTGTTATTTACGTGCTTATTTTATGGGTTTATCATATGTGTGGTTATAATCGTCCGGAAGTTTGGGTATTTCCTGTATATGTTGCATGTCCATGTTTATTTTTATTACCGTGTGAATTCATGCCAATACGTATTGTATTTGTCAATTATGTTTTATATATGAAGCTTCCACAAGAGTCTTGTGTGTGTATGTTTTAAATGCATGCAGTTAGATAAGATTTATGTGGCATAGTTCAGTCAGGTATTGGGTATGTCACAGTATGTTCCGCAGTGAGAGAACAAAAGTGTTCCCTCATGTAGCGTGGCCCGGCCATGGGTGGTCAGGGATGTTACAATGTGCTATCATAGCTTCATTTCCAACACTGATCCTGGATGGGCCGAAAAGGTTTAGTTGAAGCAAATATTCACAGAAGATTAATTTCAAAGTGGCCAAATTTTCAAGTCACAAAGCGTCCATGGTAAATTTTTGCACCGCACGGAGAATATTGGCATGCAGGCACGCATGGTAAATATTCCCACTGCATGGAAAATGTTGGTGTGCAGGTACATGCAGTAAATTGTGGCATCACGCAGAAGAATATTGTGTGTGGATGTGCGTGCTTAATTTAGCCTTGCGTGGTGAGCACACACATAGTAATGTGCACGTGGTGTGCGTAGTATTGCAAAACATAGAGGAGTTTGGTTGGTGCATGCATAGTATGAGTATAAGTTGTCTCGCAACAGTGTATTCAATGGTGCGTGCTTATTATTGTGTGCGGTGGGGGCATATTGAACTTTTTCATGGTGCAATGAATAAAATGAAATGCATGTGGAATATCAATGCCCAATACAAAAAAAAAAAAAAGGTGCACAGTGGATATTGCTGCGCAATGCAAAAGTAGTGCGCGCAAGTTATTGGAGTGACAGAGAAGGAAGGCATAGTAGATATAGGTGCGCGGAAGCATGATTTACCTTTTGGTGTGGTTGTGCATGATAAATATGGGTGTACAGGTTGAATTTTTGTGCGCGCAAAGTCGTTTGGAAGGCTAATTAAGGTGATGAGTCTGAGTTTAATAGAAAATTTTCATTGTATTAGAGGAAAAGGAAACACACAACCGCATCAGAGAATTATTTAAAATGAATTCAGAGTTGGTTTGAGAAGAAATAAATATAGTCTAAATTGCTAAGCCAAGAGCATATCAGAGATGAATTCTGGGTTTTATATTCCTCTGATTCAAATAGATGGAAGTGAAATATAAGCTTACAAGAAACACATACTATGAAAGAAAAAAAGACTCATATCATTACTAGTTAGAATCTTGTAATAAAACGTCCAAAATCCTCTTCTGCATTTATATAATCATTTTAATCCCAAAATTGCAAAAAGGTCTTCCTGCACAGAGGGTAGTTTCCTTTTTCCCTTTTCTCTTCCTCGAGATAATACGTATATATAGAAGAATTATTTGTAGAATTTGAAAACGCTCGGATTTCTGCATATTTCTAAAAATAGAGATAAGTTACAAAAAGGGAATGATTTAAAATAACAATTACCCTATTTTAAAGGGACCATTTAAGAACAAGCCTATCATCTCTGGGGCCCCTTACCTCTACTACCAATTGTCCAAAATTTTCTGAAATATACTTAATTTTCATTTGAGGACTCATTTCATCTTAGCGATCTCCTCCCTTAAAGTATCTAGCCAGACCGGTTGATCCTCTCCAACACTTTCAGTCGTTTCAATGATGGTTTCTTTCTTCTATCACTTTCTTTGTTTCTTTTTAACAACTCCCCTGTTGATGACTAGATCCCTCATAGTAGGATTTAGCCTGGCTTCCAATTTAGATTCAATGGCAAGTTCTGTGTGAAATTTAGTCACTAATATATGCACGACTTTCCTTTCCTTCTTACTCGTAGGAAAATCTACCATGTTTCATGAAGAACCAGTCTCACTGGATATAGCTTTGTCCATGTACCTCAATTTCGTGGACATTGAAATGATTTTACAGAGATCAAAAGGTCGAGCAAATGTAGATATTACTCCATTTATGGATAAGATTATGCCTCCATACATGAGAATTGGTAGTTATGGAGTCCCAATCATGAATCACAGTCAATTTACGTACAAAGACATTGGTTTTCCATGCTCGGCTAATCCATCTCAAATGATTATCTTTTGAGTTCGTTACATGGCAGCGTTCACCTAAAGTCATACAGCTAAGAAGTACCGAATGAGTGAAACGAGGTGATCTGACTATCCATCGCCCATTCCACGAGTGGTGGTTTTGACATATTGAAACACGTGACATCGCGACTTGATGGAAGTAGTTTCGACAAACCGCCTTTCACCCTAATGTATCTTTGGAGGCGACGTGCGTCTATTTTCTCAAGACTTGGGTCCTATCTAAAACTTGTCATGGTGATAACACCAAGAAATCAGAAGAAATAATTCTGATGTATATATTGAACAAAAACGGTTCATATTTTTTCATGAATTGTTGAATTATTAGCCTGATAAGTTTCGATGGCCGCACGTTTTGCATAATTAACAACAACTAGATCAGATCAAGATCAATGCAGAGCCCATAAGAATGGAAGAGGCACAAGGGAATTATAGTCAGCAAGATGAGAGCAAAGGGATGGATGTCCATTTGGGCATTGAAGGAACAAACTCCAATGGACATGGAGAAGAAAGAAATGAAAACATGAATATGGTAGAAACCATTAAAAATTTGCAGAAGGATGTCCAAATCCATAAGGATGATAATGAAAGGATTATGAGAGCCAAGGAGCAGCAAGATGACTTCAACATGAAGTTATTGGAGGGATTTATCATAATAGAAAAGAAATTGGATCAAGAGAGTGGCTCAAGAAAATCTGGAAGTCACAAGACTTCGGATGAGAAAATAAAAACATGTTATCAGACACCACCATCACTCTCCAAGGCATTCAAATAAGAGAGAAGAAAACAACTCAAGTCCATCCCCTGTCAAAAGGCATAAGAGGTCTGGGGTGGATGAGATACGAGGAGAAATGAACAAAATCAAACCTCCTACATTTGATGGTGAGCACAAGAAGGATGAAGATGCAGAAACGTGGTTGTTGGGCATGAGAAAGTATTTTCAATTGCATAATTATTGTTCTCATGCAGAAGGTAGAATTTCTATCTATCAACTCAAGGGAAAGGCATCCATGTGGTGGGATCAGCTTGTGCAGGTGCAACACATTAAAGAGAAAAGTGTATCTTGGCGGGAATTCAAGAAGTATTTTGAGAAGGAATACTTGAATAAGAGATACTATGACAAGAAAATGAAAGAGTTCTTTGAACTCAAGCTTGGAAGTATGACCATAGATGAATATTAGAGAAGGTTTCTAGAACTATTGAAGTATGTCTCTTTCATCAAGGATGAGATAGTCAAAATTCAAAGGTATTTTAGTGGATTTTCATCATTCATCAGTGAAAAAATACAGTATGATGATCCCAATACATTGGAAGAGACGATAAGGCAAGCTAAATGCCTATATGATCAGCAAAAAGCAAGGCCAACTTTTCAAAAGGGTTGGGAAGACAAAAATAAATTCAAGATGGATCAGAGGAAGAGGGGAGCTAAGCCACCATTCTTCATAAATAATCCACAGGGACAACAAATGCCTAAATAACCTAGAACATTTGACACAGGGAGTCAAAGGCCAATGAAGCCACCTATTTAATGTTGGGGTTGTAAAGGAGATCATATGTTTAGAGATTGTCTTCACAGAGGTGAAAAATGAAGGGTTTTTCACAATGTACAAAAAGTGGAAACAGTGGAGGACATGGGTAGAAATGTACCAAGGATCTATTGAGCCATGGACAACAAGAAAGCAAAGTATCAGTACCACATGATTGAAGTCGAAGGTATGATCAACAACCAAACCATTGCTATTTTAATTTATTTAGGATCTAGTCATAGTTATATAGACCCTAAGATGGTAGAAAGTTTGCAATTGCCAAGAAGAAATCATAGGAAAACTTGGTTGGTGCAGCTGGCTACAGGAGCCAAAAGAAAAGTTAATGATATGGTTAAGTCATGCCTCATGGACATGAATGGACTGAACACCAAGGCAGATTTGAACATCTTGCCTTTAGGTTCCTATGACTGTCTAATTGGGATGGATTGATTGGACCAACATCATTCTCTCTTGTAATTTCATAACAAAGCATTCACTTGCTTGGATGAGGAAGGGAACCTAAGGAAAGTGCAGGGAATTCCCAGGGCAGTAACCATTAGAGAAATTTCAGCATTGCAGCTGAAGAAATGCTACAAAAAAGGGTGTCAACTATTTGCAGCTCATATGGAAGAGACACCTAAAGATAAGGAGCCAAATTTGGAAGATTATGCAGTCCTGGAAGAATTTGAAGATGTGTTCAAGGAAGTACCAGGACTACCCCCAAAGAGAGACATTGATTTCTCTATAAATCTAATGCCTGAAGTAGCTCCAGTGTCAAAGACTCCTTACAGAATGAGTACAACATAGATGAAGGAGTTGCAAATGAAACTTGAAGAACTTCTAAAGAAGGGGTATATACGCCCAAGTGTGTCACCTTGGGGTGCCCCAATATTGTATGTGAAAAAGAAAGATGGAACATTAAGATTGTGCATTGACTTCAGACAGTTGAATAACATGAGTGTTAAGAACAAGTGTCCTCTGTCAAGGATTGATGATCTTTTTGATCAATTGAAGGATGCAAAGATATTTTTCAAAGATAGATCTCAGATCAGGATACCATCAGGTAAGGATTAAAGAGGAATATACCAACAATACCACCTTTAGGACAAGGTATGGTCATTATGAGTTGACAGTGTTGCCATTTGGGTTGTCAAATGCACTAGTTGTGCTTAATGAATGGTGTTTTCTGAGAATATCTAGAAAGGTTTGTCATTGTCTTTTTGGATGAAATTATTATATATTCTAATTCAGAGGAAGAGTATGAACATCATTTGAGAATGGTGTTGCAAGTATTAAGTGAGCATCAGTTGTATTCCAAATTGAGCAAGTGCTCATTTTATTAGAAACAAATTCATTATTTGGGGCATATCATTTCAAAGGAAGGGATAATAGTGGATCCTGAGAAGATAGAAGCCATTAGAGAATGGTCATCACCAAAGAATGTGATAGAGGTGAGATCATTCATGGGTATTGCAGGCTATTACATGAGTTTTATTGAAGGATTCTCAAAGATATCACACCCAATCACGTCCTTGCAAAGAAAGGGTGTGAAGTTTCAATGGACATTGGTTTGTGAAAAGAGTTTCCAAAGCTTGAAACAATTATTGAAAAGTGATCCAATACTAAGGATTGCAGACCCAAATGAAGACTTCATTGTATGCATAGATTCATGTAATGAAGGACTCGATGGAGTCCTCACTCAAAATGGGTTTGTTATATCTTACGAATCAAGGAAGTTGAAGGAGCATGAAAGAAACTATGCCACTCATGATTTAGAGTTGGAATTCATAGTGCATGCTTTAAGGAAATAGAGACACTACCTCATGGAGAAAAGGTTTGAGCTAAGAAAAGACCATAATGGTCTGAAATATTTATTTGATCAACCAAATCTAAATGCTAGGCAAAGCAAATGGTTAGAATTTCTAAGCGAATATGACTTTGATATAAAGCATATCAAGGGGAAAGAGAACAAAGTGGTTGATGCACTCAGTAGAAGAGTACATGAATTGCATGCTACAACTATTAGCATGTACCAATCATATTTGAAATACAAAATTATAGAAGCTTCCAAATCATATTTGCAATACAAGGAGTTAGTGGCAAAATTACAACAAGCTAATTTGCAATAGAAAATTGAAGAATACAAGCTAGATAATTAGGAAATTCTTATGTACAGAGGGCATAATTTATGTACCAATTTCTAATGAATTGAAAAATATGATATTGGGAGAAATGCATAATGCACCTTATGTTGGGCACCCAGGATTTTAGAAAACTATTGCAGCTGTCAGGATCTAATATTATTCACCAGGCATGAAGAAATAAGTGGCAGATTTTATTGCCATATGTTTGGAATGTCAAAAGGTAAAGGATGGGCATAGACACCCAACTAGATTGCTACAACCATTAGCCATTCCTGAGTGGAAATGGGAAATTGTAATGATGGATTTCATCACCAAACTGCCCAGAACAAACAAGCAACATGATCCTATCACAGTAGTGGTGGATAAGCTTACTAAAGTTGCTCATTTTATTTCAATTAAGCTCACTTACAAGGCAACGAACATTGTTGATGTTTATATGAAAGAAATTGCGAGATTACATGGAATACCCAAGACAATTGTGTCTGATAGAGATCCAAAATTTACCTCAAAATTTTGGAAAGGGTTATTTAATGGATTTGGAACAAATTTGAATTTTAGTACAGCCTATCATCCTGAATCTGATGGACAAACGGAGAGGGTGAATCAAGTGATTGAAGATATGTTGAGGATGTATGTGATGGATAAACCATCAAAATGGGAATATTACCTACACTTGATAGATTTTGCATACAACAATGGGTACCAAGCATCTCTAAAGATGAGTCCATTTAAGGCACTTTATGGCAGAAAGTGAAACACTCTGGTAAGTTGGGATAACCCAGCAGACAGAGCAGTGGTTGGACCAGATTTGCTCAGGTAAATGGAGGAGCAAATGATAAAAATAAAGAAAAATTTAAAGGCTTCCCAAGACAAGAAGAAAAGTTATGTTGATAAAGGCAAAACTCATAGAGAATTTAATGTGGAATACCATGTATTTTTGAAAGTAAAATCTAGTAGAAGTTCCCTGAACTTGGGAAACTGTTCAAAGTTGGCATCTTGTTATTGTGGGCCATTTGAAATCCTAGAGAGGATTGGTCTAGTTGCTTATATGATTGCATTTCCTGCATCTATGTCTATTCATAATGTATTCCATGTGTCATTGCTAAAGAAATATATACCTAAGGCTAATCATGTTATTGATTGGAATGTGATTCAGGTGGAGCAAGAAGGTGCTTTCCGAGTGCATTCATTGCGCATTATGGACTGGAAAATCAAGTAGCTTCGGAATCGAGCCATAGGGCTTGTAAAGGTCCAATGGACCTGGTACGGTCTTGAGGATGCTACTTGGGAGCATGAGAATGCAATGTGGGCAGAATAACCACATCGTTTTGAGGAATTTTGAAAATTTTTGTTGTATATGGGTACATGATGCACTAAGGACAGTGCATAAATAAGGGGAGGGGATTGTAATATCCCTCGGCTGAACCCAATTGTAAATGTAATGTAAGTGTACTTAAGCTGGTGAGTTGTTTTGACATCATTTTGTAATGCACCTTTCATGGCATAGTGCGCGCATGTACTACGCAATAAAATGATGTAGTGTGCACATTCTCGAATACCATGCATAGTAACTAAAGTGCGCACAATATGGATGCCAACGAGCCTTGTGTATATGATATGTGTTATAGGCTGGTGAGCCAGTTATTATAAGTTGGGATGCTTATGTTTTGGAATTAGGCCAGAGCACCTAGATGTTAAAGGCCAGTGCGCCTATTTTGTATATTTCTCATGATTAATATAAAATACATCGTTGCACGCAATCCAACCATGATAAAATAGATGGGGGACTAAACTTCACCAGTTAGGGAAAGGGAGGGCCAAAAGTTAAGGGAAAGGGATAAGCTAGAGACCTTAAGACAAAAGGGAATATTATATTAATATTTCATAAAACATAAAGTATGGATAATTATTTTATCCTAAGTTCTAAAGTTGGGGGCAAGTGGACCAAATTACCTCCCAACATGACAAGTGTCAATTTGGGGACATTCATATATATCGCGGGGACTTAGTTCATTTGGGGATGCTTCCCATCATTCTTACCATCATCTCTCCCATGATTCCTTCGAGCATTCAACCATGACTCCATGACCATTTTTCACTCACGCAGTTCGTTATCCTTCAGACATTCATTTCACTATACCAGATCTGTATCCATAACCATATATGTTTGTGTAGTTGGTTAGCTTGGGATATGGACTGAAGAAGCGGGTTGTCAGGCCCATGAGCAATTCTCTGGGTGAGAGAATTGTTGGGAATTGATTTCCTGAAGGTGCTAAACTACTACTATAGGGCTCAGAGACTTCCTTTCCGGACTATTGTTGAAGCCCGAAAAAGAAGTGGGGAAGTCGAAGGAATGTTGAGCAGAGAAGGGGAACACTTCCTGGGGTGGGACATGCATGTGGGGAATGAGGGGTTGTAGGCTATCAGTTGAGTGAGCACACGAGACATAGTCTTTCCTGTTTTCTATTATCCTATAGCCTGGATAGGAATTCCTTTACCCAGGTCAAGTTTGGTCCCAGCTCAGGGGTGACTCACTGTTGAGAGTGATGAACAATGTAGTCTAAGGTTGAGAGGTTTGTGGATGGTCTACACGCAGTTGGTGACATTCTTACCAACATAAGTACCAATTGTGTGATAAATTTACATGTCGCATTGTTATTTACGTGCTTATTTTATGGGTTTATCATATGTGTGGTTATAACCGTCTGGAAGTTTGGGTATTTCCTGTATATGCTCCATGTCTATGTTTACTGTTATTACCGTGTGCGTTCATGCCAATACATATTGTATTTTTTGGTTACGATTTATATATGAAGCTTCCGCAAGAGTGTTGTGTATGTATGTTTTAAATGCATGCAATTAGATAAGATTTATGTGGCATAGTTCAGTCGGGTGCTGGGTATGTCACAGTATGTTCCGCAGTGAGAGAACGAAAGTGTTCCCTCGTGTAGCGTGGCCCGGCCATGGTTGGCCATGGACGTTACAAGTGATGCCAGACAAAGTACCTCGATGATATGAAGTTGTATGCTATCCCCCATCTCCAAGGAATTAATATATTAAGAAAGATCAAAATCCAAATATTCCAACACTATATTCTAGATGTAGCATAGATTTTCCACTTTCAGTTTGGGTGTACTCCACATCCAACAACCTCCTTTAATAACTTTGTGTTACTCTCAAGAATTGAGACTACCCATTATTAAAAACGCAATGAAGTCCTTCATATAACATACTTTACAAGGTGAGGACTCCTCGATAGCATATGCAAGAGAGAGATATCTTTATAGGAATGGTAGAGAATTACTTGGTCATCTTAAAGTTTTATAATTTTAATGGAAATTATCTTATCATTAGCTATTTTAATTAGTCCCTCGTAAACCTTCTCAGTGCTTCCTTCTCTCACCTTCTCCACCATTTCATACATGGCAGACATGATGTGAGTTCTTTGGACTATGTGATGCCTCTACAACTTCTTTGTTCAGTAGATTTCATGCTCAAAAATCAAACCTTTTTGAAAGAGGAGAAGAGTAGGTACCGCAGTTAGGCTTATCATGGTGAGATAAAGAACCATCAAGTTCTTTATCTAGAAAAAATACGATGTGACTAATAATATAAAGAATATTAGTTAAGACAGATCTAGATAACTTGATAAATAATTAACCCTAGATTATTAGTTTTTTTTTATATATATATTGAGGGAATCGACAACTCACAGTTCTCGTACTCCCATGAAATGGGGTCTATCCCCATAGGCTACCAGTATAAACCCAAGTGCTCAATGTGGCCCACAAGAATGGAGCACAAGTAAATTAGGGTGAGAATCGAACTTGAGACCTTCCCTTTTTACAAATATCATTCCATTTACACGACACTTGCCAATCGGTCTAGACCCCTATGGGTAAACCTAGATTATTAGTTTAGATAGACCTAGGATGGAATTAAATAAACATTTGATTAGTTTATTTCTTATTACTTAATTATCTAGGGATAAAAATCCAAACCAATTTCTTAGAACAATGGTGACAAATTGTGAAATATTTTAAGAAGTTGTTTTCATGCAATTAGATTAACTCAATGCATTGATTTCAGTGTACACGTCAATTTATAATCCATGTGTAGAGATTTGATTAACTAAAGTAGGGTGACATATCATGTAGGTTAATATAGGTTGAAGTAGATGCATTAATTTAAGTGTGATTAGATTAATGAGATGCATTGATTTTAGTGTATGCCAATTTTAGATTGACTTTGATTGTGTATTGTGGTATTTGTTTCAATTACATGCATTGATTTCCATGTATATGCATTTCTTTTAGTGTTTCAACATTATATTTGGTGTGTGTTGTATTCATTTCAATATCGATACATATAATGCTAACAATGATAATTTTCTTATGGATGCATATACCAAGCAACCCTCCCATATTGAGCACCTTGCATTGAAATATGTCACATAATCATGGTCATATGACAAACGTTGATGTGGGGATAAATGATAACCAAAGAATAATGCAACTATTGTAAGCATGTTTCCTCAATTTCATATAATTGGTTTGGTTTGAATTGGTGTTATACAAGACATTATAGGCCACACAACTAATGAGATAGTAAATATTTGGGAAAACTTTCAATACAAATATTGGCATGTTGATCACAATCGATTGCCTCCAAACGATCTAGTGACAAAGAAGAAGAAGTTCCAAATCCACTTATGAATGAGTGAGAGATCATTTGTGTATTGTATAAATTGAATTAATAAATTACAATGAATTTGAGATTCATATCTCAAAATAAAAAGTTGAAGTCCAATCTTGCTAGCCAACATGCAAAGTCTTATTCATTTGAAAGTTTAAGGGTTAAGAAAAGAAGAGAATTTGATATTATCCTCCACCATGATAGATCAAGGGTTGATCAACTTTGTATCATAATCCAAGGAAATGTAGGTACATTAAATTCATATTTGATTGGAGTTATTAAAAATAATCTTGAAACTAAGTATGTTCCTGAGAAAAGTCTCTTATTTTATCTCCTACAAGAGTTACAACTTTCAACATATCTAAAACAAAAATTCATTTTTCACTTTAAATACCAATCAAAGAGATAAAACATCTACAAAGATCACATTTAGTTACCTTACAAGAAGAGATGAAATGAGTTTCATAACAAATATTGATTCGAGACTTCACGAGGCTTTCTAAGAAAATGATAACATTCCTTTTGGTGGGAGATCATATATTGATCAGTGGTTTGGGGAAATTGCCACCTATTATGAATACACCTATATATGCATACGAAGGTCTTGCAAAAGAATTATGGAACTCATTCACAATAGTTGGGACCCTTGATATCGTGTTTAGACAAGATGGACTAAGAAATGAGTAAAAATATTTCCATCATTGGTTGATGGATTTTAGGGATACGATACCAACTATAGAAGACGTGAAGTTAGTTATTACTAGTACATATACTTCCTTGGATGCTTCCACAAAAAATCCTTTGATAAGTAAATACATTTGCTTGTGACAAACAATGATGTACAAAATCATCCATTGCAACAATTGTTGCTACAAGAAGAAAAAACAACTACTCTATGGAAACAGAAGAGGAAGACATGGAACTTGAGTTACTTATCGCAATTGGAGGTCGAGTGATGCTTACATCAAACATATCGACAAATACAAGACTAGCCAATGGTGCTCTTGGAGTTGTACAACAAATTGTGTTTATTTTAGAAAAAAATTCTAGATAAAACTATGGGGTTTCGAAACATCCAAGGTTTTGAGTAGACACTCCACCCATCATCATGGACAAACTAAGCTAGTATGTTGAAACAAGAGTAATGGGGTTTGTATAACCATGGAATTTTACCCGAGAACCACCGACATATGATTTACTAAGATTTGATAATTATGCGGGACTTCCATGGGATGAATCATTTCCTCAAACAATTCCTATTACACCTATTAAAAGAGGTAATAAAAAACAACTTCCTTTAAAACTTGTTTGGGGCTTAACAATACATAAGTCACAAGGATTGACATGGGAGAAAGATATTATTAATATTGGGAAGAAAGAGAGACATGGTATGACATTTACTTCAATATCTTGAGTTAAAGATTTGAACAGTATAAAATTTCAACTTGGATTTTCTTCATATGATCAATATCGAAAGATGGAAAAAGTGTGACTATAAGAAAAGTAGAAGAAGATAGATTGAGATTGATCCGAATGTAAAATATTTGTAATTGATTACATTTTTGTTATTCACATTTTTCATCATTCAACATTGTTACTTTATTTCTATTCAATTTATTACTCATGTAACTCTTAAGTAAACTTGTCAATAATATTCTCTATGTTTTCAACAAACTATATAACCTAATAAATTTAAAAGGTCATATATACATATACATAATTTGGATGAGCTACAAATTGTGACATTATACTAAAAACTGAAGAAGATAGATTGACACTAATCCTTCTCTATAATACTCTCTATACTTTCAACTATCTAACAAAAGTGAGTAAATCAATAATACTCTCTATACTTACCACCCACTAAGGAAAGTGAGTAAATTTCAAATAATATCCATATACATATTGTTGATCATCTACAAATTGTGTCACTATAATCCCTTTTAGATGATACTTTTTATAATTTCAATCAACCAAGTGAACAATGATCCTTCTGTAAATTTTATGTGACTACCCACAACTAAAACTGCCCTAGATCCATCTTAACCAGTGATGTATCCACCACGGCCAAACTTAACTAAAGAAAATTAAATGCATTCAAACATAACATCGCAATAATTTGATCGCTCTTTTTAGAATTTACTGTATAATAAAAGTGCATGCATCGTGTGTTATTAGTCCCTCTTAGGACTATATCAATGAGTTTGTTATTGATTTGACATTAATTTCTATTGATTTAAAAAAATTCATAGGAAACCTAATGTTCTACATAAAAAATACAATTTTTTATTTTTTAATCTATAAAATAACTTATTTTTTTAAACTTTCATTGATTAAAAAATTTGAGGCATTATTGTAACCTTCACAAATTTAAATTAATTGCTCAATTCACCTGGCCATGCAGAAAATCTTAAAAAAACCAACAAACTTGATTTTACATAAGAGTTGAGAATGAACCTCGAAATTTGGGCTAAAAAACACACACCATCGAAACATGAACGGGCCCAAAAATCAAGATTTGGTCTGTATTTCATTTCAAGGCCGAAATCCCACTGCCCTCCAATTCTCGGCTACTTCGGTCGACCCAGTGGTTCTCTCCCTCTTGGATAAAATCACACCGTTGATCTTCATTCGGCCTTCGCTCTGTTCCTCCATCGCATTTACTCACTCGGTTGAAATTTAGAAACTTTTCCCTTTATTGCTCACGTTGGCGTTACAATGAACCGTAATAAATTCTCGGCTAGGTCAAAATAATTGTAATTATTGGTTAAAATGGATGGGGGTTAAATTTTATCCGTGGGCTGGCCACTCTTCACGTCTGATCGCCAGTAAAAATGAGCTATACAGGAGCAGAGTTCCGCCTAGGTTTAATTACAATACTTTATACAGTATATAAAGTATTAAATATAATGAATATTAATATTATTAATAGATTACAATCATAATAATATTAATAATTAATTATATTTTAATGAAAAATTTAATAATAATAATTAATTTTATTAATAAATATTAGTATTAATATTATATTATAATGATATTAAATATAATTATAATAATAATCAATAACAATTATAATAAAAATATTAAGATGAATCATTACTTTTATTAACTTAATAATTAATTATAATTATAATAAAAATATTAATATTAAAAATTATTTTCACAAATTTTTAATAATAAAATTTAAATAATAAACTTAATTAAAAATTTAAATAATAAACTTAATTATGTATATAAGATTTAAATCATTATTATTGTAAATTTTTAAACCTGCAGCGACTATGTTGCCTTGCAACTCTTGTTTGATTTAACCCTGTATAAACATCCCAAATGATTATATGAAATAATTGATATTTTAACATAAAGGAAATTTGAATGAGTCACACTCATCATTTGGAAGCACTTGGAAATCTTGGATTGTAGAAGCAATTGTTAATGCGGGCCTTCATAACGTGTTCGACTTTATTGGTGACAATCACACTAAAGAAACAGTGAGATCAAGTTGCATATCTACTTTCCAGATTAAAAACAGAGACATGAAACAGTGAGATCAAGTTGCATATAACAGAGACATGTTACAGAGGAGCAGGGAGAGGATGGCTGAAAAAGAATCAATATTTTAATGACGCTCCAAAATTCTTATGAGATAAGCAGTTTCTAATATAGTCTTTGAACTCTGAAGCACTTAAAAATTGGTGGAACAATGGACGAAATTCGTTTATTGGTAAAACGGGGCCGTTGGATAGCGCATCTAGGCATGCTCTTGAGTTTATTGGTTGTTATTAGTGCTCAACCAGGTATGTGATCGAACTGTGTAACGTGAAGAAACGGTTCATGAGTGCGCTCTTACCCCAAAGATTGTTTCCGTTTTGTCTACTTTTTAGAACCCTTTTTAGATAACATATTATTTTTCTGGTTGTGTTGCAGGATTTCTGAGTATCAGTTGTGGAGGAAAAAGGAATCACACTGCTGAAAACAATATAACATGGGTTACCGACGTTGATTATATAAATGTCGGTGAGACAGGAGACATAGGGGACGCCACTGAAGAAGCTTACGGTTCTTATCTGCAGACTCTACGTTTTTTCCCAAAACCTCTCAACAAGTCTTGCTATCAGTTGCGTGTGACACCAGATGTGCCTTACCTCTTAAGATTATGGTTTGCCGTTGGAAATTACACTGGATTCCAAAAGTTGCCTAGCTTCCGTTTCTCTATTGAGACTCTGGGTATGTGGCATGTGGTAAACGTAACAACCACAAATCGTGTTCCATTTTATTTTCAAAGAATATTGGTTAGTTCAGGCAGGGCACTGTACATTTGCTTGATCAGAACCTCAGAGCCTGATGATCCCTTTATCTCTGCTATTGAATTGAGGACGTTACAAGATGGTATGTATAAGCAGGTTAAGCCGGGAACAATTTGTTGGCCCGAAGCTTATAATCCTGGTG
>ML788788.1:67549-104612 GCA_009831015.1 Picea engelmannii
TTACGAGATTAAATCCGTGATTCGTGTTGCCAAACTAGCCATGAGATGTGTTCATGTTGAACGCTCTTCTAGGCCGAACGTGAGTGAGGTAGTGGCAGAGCTCAAAGAGGCTATGAAACATGAGGATAAGACTTGTACTTCAATTTCAGAGTTGTTTGGCATCGAAAATGGGGAATTAATGGCCGGCCAGGTGGAAACGACCAAACGCAGAGGAGTGGAGTTTTTTCTTTCATGCATTCTTTTGAAAAAACAACATACTGCACTGCAAAGATTGAACAACGGAAATATTTTGCTCATTACCCGCTGGTGAAATCCGTGAAATCCATCACTCATGAAGCAGGAGATAGATATTTTGGGAATTTTTATTAAATATGGTAAATGTTAATTGACAATTTGTTTATCACCTGGTCATAAATCAAAGGTGAGATCCTTCACTGATAATGCAATAGTTTGAAGGATTTTTTTTTATTTTTTTTTCTGTTAAAACAGAAGCATACGAATCTATTTCAACTCCCAGACCCCAGAAACTGAACCGATCATGTCTTCAAATCAAACTAAATTTGAAATTGCTGTGCATATTTCCAATTCGTATTATATGTACAGTACAAATGATGAGCTTGTTTCAGGCATTACAGTGCAGTTTTAATGGTTTGAAGGATTTATTTTTATTTTTTCAAACACAGAAGCATACGAATCTATTTCAACTCCGAGACCCCAGAAACTGAATCGGCCATGTCTTCAAATCAATCTAAATTTGAAATAGCTGTGCATATTTCCAATTCGTATTATATGTACAGTACAAATGATGAGCCTGTTTCAGGAAATTACAGTGCAGTTTTATTACGGGAAATTTTTTACAATGATAGATCGAAGTCGATTATTAACTTTCAATGCTATTACAGTTTTCGCAATGCTAATATACAACAATTAGAGTTTTCATACATGAATTCATTCAATAGGCACATCTATAAGAAACAAATTAAGTGAGAATAGGCGGAGGCACCAAAAAAATTGAAGCAAAAGTCCACTGCTCGAAGAATACTAGATGTGTTTCTTTATCTTTCAATTAGCTTCACTGCTTCCTGCAAACTCTCGAGATCGATGGAGCTCTCAGAACCATCGCGAGAGTACCTCCTCTCGACTCCATGGCTGCCCATCTCCACGGTCGCGTCCACCTTTTTGTCGCCCTCGCTCTCAGGCTTCGGCTCCAGCGGCCCATAGGCGGCAGCTTTGTCTGTATAATTTCCGTAGACTGTCCAGTGGCTGGTGAACCGCCGAAACGTTTTGGTTGTTCTAGAAAATGAAACGCCCATTCACATCTCTCCATTCTCTACTCACATCTCTCACATCTCTCCATTCTCTACTCTATAGTAAAATTTTAATTTTTGTTAATGATTCAGAGGTGACAATCAGTTAGTGGGCGTACATCTATTTACAATGGACATATTTAATAAGTTTTTATTACGCCTAAAGCCTTACACCTATTGATAATGGGCATATTTAATAGCTTTTTAGTGCTTAATCAGTTTTGTATGGACAAGATTAAATATTGATGGAATATTCTTAGTTGTCCCAATAAATCAATGATTGAGATTTCAACCACTAACTTTCTCACTATTATAAAGGCATCAGTGTACATGTTTATTTTTTACTTTTGCTTGATCATATTTAAAATTTACTATGGTGGCTAATTGATTGCCACGTTTGAGTGATTAACAACAATTAAAGTTTTGTTACAAAGTGGAGCATTTCATTTTCTATAATTAAAGTTTAATTACCAGGTGATTTAGCCACTTTTTTTACATACTACCTCTTTCGGGCCACCTCCAAGCTATTTCTGTTCCAAAGATTTAAGAAATAACACTAACACGGTTATTGTACGGCAGGGTTTAAAACTTAACACGTTTATTGTAATAGTTCACTCAAATATTACCAGCCGATACCTTACAAACAAAAGCCTGCCATCTATATGTATACTCTGTTTTGTTATGGATATTCACATTACCCAAATATGTTGGCTAGTGAATTTGACTACGGGGTTTTTACTCGGCTTAGAATTTTACCAACCGATACCTTTTGGTGTTCTCCTACTTAGAGGCTGTGTTAGTAAATATAATTAATTAAAAGTAAAAAAATAAACATGTAAAGTGATGCTTTTATAATAGTGAGAAAGTTAGTGGTTGATATCACAACCATTGATTTATTAGAACAACTAAGAATATTTTATCAATATTTAATCTTGTCTCTACAAAACTAATTAAATACTAAAACCTATTAAATACCAAATAAATATATATTTTTTCAAAAATTAAAAAAATTATGAATATATATATTTTTTTAAATTTATAATATTTAATTTTTTATTTTTTTTGAATTTTATAGTGTAGGTTCGTTATAACTCTGCGAAAAACAAAATCCAAACTTTCACATCTAATCTGTGCGATGACCATGATGAGGGAAATTAAACTTTGACAATATATTTCACCTAATTATATCTATCTTCGTAGAATTTGTTAACTTTTAAATGGAGAATGTAACAGAGCACTCTCAGATATTATGATTCTTTGTAAGATCTCTTTCAGCGATCATATGTTTAAAGTCTATCTCGTTTTCATCTTTTAAATAAATTTTGGTCACTAGCCTAGATTTGTAAATCGCTGATTTGTATAAACATACATGGACAATGCTATGGAGTAGCTCAAGTATTTTTAGTATTCTAATTCTTTGTAATATCTGTTTGGTCAATCATATGTTTAAATTTTATTCCCTAAAAAATAGAATTTCGATGGGTATATTATTAACCAAATGTGCTAAGTAGAAATACACATTAATAAGATAAAAAATTATCATAGAATTTAGGTAGTTATAGTTTCGATGGGTATATGATTAACCAAATGAGTTAAGTAGAAATACACATTAATAAGATAAAAAATTATCATATAGAAACTTTATTTACTAATGCAAGGTAAGATATGAGATGTAATATAATATGCAAAAACATGAATATTTATTAGATATCAATGGAACAAGACAATATAAAGAAGAGTAACATCACAAATGATACCTTTATTTAGAGAAAGCAATGTTCACTTGCCTCTTGTAGGGGGTAACCTCCAACAGTTACAATAATTGTCAAGACAAAAACTTTTCATGCCTTCTAATCTTATTTATACTAATCCTATCTTCTAAATATCATTCTAGAGGAAGACCCTTCTAGAAGTGGAAGCTTATATTAAGTATTCTTACATTGACTTGTTCACATCTATTAAATAGGCTTTATTAACTAATGTCAACCTTTATTACATGGAAATATATTATTCTACCTATGTGAGGGGTTAGGGAGGTTAGGTCCCTAACATGCCCTCCCCCTTGAAGAATAGTCGTGTCTTCAAGGCTTGAGATGAATAAATTGTTATATAATGGTTGTTGGCTCCCAAGTGGCATCATCTAGAGTTGTATCTTTCCACTGCACTAACACTTCCTTCACAGTGCATTGACGAAGATGACGCTCGCGCTGGTTCAAGACTACTTGTGGCTACAATCAAATGGAACCTTCTTCATCCAACTCAGAGTGACTGGTTTGAGTGTGGCACTTAGTTCCAATCAGCTTATTTAAGCATGAGACATGAAAAATAAGATTGAGCATAGAATGACTAGGAAAATTTATCTGGTAGGCCACCTGCCCCACTCGCTTGAGAATTGTATAAGGACCCTAAAATTTGGGAGCATGTTTCTTACAATGGACACCTTTGAGTGAAGTCTTCTTATAACGTTGCTGACAAAGAAACACCTGGTCCCCTTCAACAAATTGTCGTCCAGAACGACCTTTAGCTGCTTGTTGCTTCATGTGATTCTAAGCCATGTCTAAATTTGCTTCGAGTGTATGGACAATGCCCTCACAAAATGTAATATTTTTGTCAACCTCCTGAACCTTCGATATACCTAGCATGTATGAGAGAATCGATGGTGTCTTTTGTCCATAGATTGCTTCAAAAGGAGACATGCAAGTAGTTTTATGGTAAGATGTGTTGTACCACCATTCAACTAGGGGTAACCATTGAACCTACTTATTTTATCTGTTATATGAAAAACACCTCTAATATGTTTCCAAACACTTTTTGACAACTTCATTTTGGCCATCAATCTATGGATGATAGGCGGTGCTGAGATGAAATTGGGTTCCCTGGAGCCTGAACAATTATTTTCAAAAATTGTTGGTGAAAGTGGGATCTTCGTTAGAGACAATAGAATGAGGCATGCCATGAAGCTTGAAGATATCATCCATGAAAATTTGATCCATTGTGGATGCAGTGAATGGGTTTTGAAGAGAACGTGAATGATCATATTTGGAAAGACGATCAACTACCACCATTATGAGTGACTTATTTCCCGATTTAGGTAAGCCAATAATGAAATCCACATAAATATCCTTCCAAATAGCTAGTGGAATCAGGAGTGGTTGTAGTGTGTTCGAGGCCTTGACTATGTCTCCCTTGTTGCATTGATATGCATCACATTCAACCACAAAGGTATGGACATCATGCTTCATACCATGCCAGAAAAAAAATGTTCGACGCTTTTATAGGTTTTGACAAACCCTAAATTCCCAATTATGGGGGAAACATGAATCTTTGAAAGAACCGTGGATTTAAGATGCAACTATTTTCTTAAATATAGACACCCTTTCTAGTGAAGCTCGTCATCGTGCCAAGAGTACCCTGGATAAACTGGAGAATTGTCTTGCAATTGTTGGATGAGGAAATATTTTTGGGGTATTGCAACCATTCCTAGTGAACAAATTGGAGCCAATATGGTACAAGGAATGAGATATAAAAGAGGGACCCTTAGTCATCATACTTCCTCAAAAGAGCATCAACAACAAAAATTTTATTTGTCCTTCTTGTAAATTATTTAATAATCATATCCAAATAGATTGGTCACCCATTTTTGTTGCTCCAGGGATGAAATTCGTTGTTCCAAAAATGATAGAATCTTTGATGATCTCTTTTAATTTGGAATCATTTCCAAAATAGATAAGGACATTAGAGATCCATGATATGCATAATAGCCAACATTTCCTTTTCATAGGTGTATTGGCTCAAATGTCGATTTGGAAGTTGTTTTCTAGTGAAGGCCAAAGGTCATCCTTCTTGCATGAGAATTGCTCCAATTCCTTTCTCGGGAGCATCACATTCCAAGACAAAAGTATTCTTGAAGTCAGGAAGGGTGAGGACAATAGTTCTGCACATAACCTCTTTCAAGGTGTGGAATGATTGACTAGTTGCTGGAGTCCAATTGAAAGCATTCTTTTTAGGGAGAGCAGTGATAGGTGTTGCAATTTTTCCATAATTCTTAGCAAAATTATGATAATAGCCCGCTAAACCCAGAAAACCATGCAAGATATTGAGAGTTTTGGGGCAATGCCAATCCTGCATAGCTTCAATCTTCCTAGGATCCACTCTTACACCATCCTTGCTAAAAATATGACCCAAATACTCCACTTTCAATGTGTTAAAGGCACATTTAGGTTGTTTCAGAAAAAGTTTGTGTTGAGAAAGTAGATGGGGAACTTTATCCACATGGACAAGATGGGTTGTCCATGTTTTACTATAGATGAGAATATCATCAAAGAAAACTAAGACAAGATGATGGAGAAACAAACGAAAGAAATGATTCATGAGACTATGGCAAGTGGAGGGGGTATTATACAAGCCAAAGGGCATGACCAAGAACTCATAGTGACCCTCATCAGCTTGAAATATAGTATTGTGAATGTCTGTGTCTTTCATACGTATTTGGTGGTATCCAAAATGGAGATCAAGTTTAGTAAAGTATTTAGCACCACTCAATTCATCCAATAAATCATCAATGACAAGAATGAGAAGCTTGTCTTTGATGATGATTTTGTTGAGGGAACGAATGTTTGGACACATGCACCACATTCCTTATTTATTGAGGACCATGACCACAGGAGAAGAATACAAGCTGGTGCTAGGACAGATGACATGCATGTCAAGCAATTCTTGAACAATTTTCTCCATTTCATTCTTATGGGAAAAGGGATGATGATAAGGGTGAACATTGGGAGGAAGACTCCCGAGAACTAGAGGAATGGAATGATCATGAGCACCAAGGGAAGGGGGAAGTAAATTGGTGTTTGGAGAGGATAGATTGGAGGTCAAGATGCACAAAGGGTTTCTCAACATCTTGAATGGCACGAAGTTGGTAAATAATTCATGAATGACCTTTTTTGATGATATTTTCCATTCAATGGGAACTAATGATCTCAAGGGAGCCTTTTGTGATTCCTTGGAACTTATATTGTTGGCCTTCGTTTTGAAATTACATGGTTAATTTATTAAAATCCATGAGGATGGGGTCAATAGTGCGTAACCATTATGCACCTAGATCAATTTCACAACCACCCATGTCGATAGAAAACATATTATATTCTAGGTTGTACTGACCAATTTGGAGACACACATTTTCACAATGCCCCCCAAATTTTATGGAACCACCATTGGAAATCATGATTTGAGAATTATTGACGACACATATACAACAATTGGTTTATTGAGAAATGCAAGGATGAATAAAATTATGGGTGATTTTACTATCAATTAGGATGATGAACTTTCAATTTTTAACATAGCCAATTAGCTTGAGGGTTTAGGGAGAAGAGAAGCGAGTGAGGGAATTCAATGAAAATGGCGGTTCAACTTTTGGTGTATTAGATGGCAGAGTGAGCTCAGTTGGATCAGGTATCTTGGCACAAGAGGAGCCTCTACTTCTTCATTAGACACATCCTTAAATAAGACCACAAATAGTTTATGTTTCTTACACTTGTGCTCCAAAAAACAAAATTCATCATGTAATTATAGAAAATAATCTTGAGTTTTCATTCATCCATTTGTTCCTCAGTTAATTTATGGATCTTGAGAGGGTTGGGATAAGGGGAAGGATTGGGAGGGTGAGGGAGAGGAAGAAAATAGGATTTTTAGTGCTGGGAAAAAACAACCTATTTTGCTTCCTTTGCACGCTTAGTAGATTCCAACCAAATATGGGGGTGAGTCATGAAGACCTAGGCTCATATTTCATCCTTGAGGCCACTAATAAAGAATTCATGGAAGAAGGTATCAAACATGCCCTCTGTTCTGAAATCCAATTTCTCAAATGCAACAATAAACATTTCCATGGTACCAGACTATTTCAACTTGGTCAAACAACCCAGGGAGCGTGTGTCGATGTCAAAGTGTTCATAAAGTCAGCCACAAACTATGTTCAAACAACATATCCTTGGCATGATTTTCTATGACATCTCCACCATTGCCAACATTTAAGATCTATATAGAGGACATTGTATCGAAGTTTGTCCAATTCATCAATGATACCGTGCAAGGAGAAGTAATGTTTCATTTTAGTGTCCTAACCAATGGGATATGAGCCATCAAATTTATTCACCTACCCTCGTGGAGGACATAGATCACGATGAAAGGGGTTGGACTGAAAAGGATGGTAATTGGAAGAAGTTGTAACTTATGGGTTAGAAGGTTGTTCAAATGAGGTATGGACACCGAGAAATGATAGTTTTTTCAAGACCTTGGTAGCAAAGGAGTCAACCTAAGAATGAAGGTGAGATGCAAGCTGGTTGGAAAGGTGGGAATTGATGTCCTTCTTCAGTTCATCTTTCATGTAATCCATTTCGACATCTATGTGGTTATTGATATAATTTTCAAGGTTTTGGTTGCAGGTGTTGGCCATGGTTAAGAGGAAACACATGAATAGGTGGGAAAGAAGGGTATCCAAAAAGGGTGAGTGGGTCCACATGAAAAATGGTTACAAGTGATAGATACCACTACAATCAATGTGAGAAGGGGAATCCAATGGGATAGGTCAAATAAGGGTGTTGGGAAGGGGGGTTAGGACCACAAGAAAAAAAGGCTTAAAAAATGATAAGTATCACTGCAAACAGGATGAAAAGAGGAGTCCAGTGGGATAGGTCTCAAATAAGGGTGCGAGAAAGCCCCAATTTTCTTTTTTTTACTCCTACAAAGTTATACTTTGATCTAAATAATATTTTCATGTCAAAATTCCCAAATTATTAATAAGAAAACATGTTTAGTAATTTTGCAACCAAAATTTAGGAGGCAAGGTTGAAAAACAATAGATCTTGTTTGTTCCTTGTTTGCTTTGTTTTTGTCCCAAGGGTAAGGTTTTTTTCAGGGTTCCTACATACAAGGGTTTTCCCTGTGTTATATCTCTTTGACATATGTGCAGGGTCAAACAATAGTACTCAACCCAATATCTCAAGGTACCAACTAAGGAGATTATATCCTTCCCTTAGTCATACTACGTGATTACCAAAGTACTAGAGAGTATCTTCCTAAGAGTTGTTCTCAGTGGAACTATACAATTCAAACGATTGGGTGATTGATCTTTGTGCTTTTGTTGAAATATTTCTTCATGGTTTGTTGTCTTCTCTTTATGTTTTCGAAGGAAAAAATTATTTGTTCCTCTAAAGCTAACAATGCATTTATCCTTTGAGGGACATTGGAAGAATTTAATTCTTCAATTTGTAGCATCTTCCGTAGAGAAGAAAGTTTCAGTTCAGTAGGAAAAATGATGTCTTGCCCATAGAAAAGATGAAAGGGAGTGCAACATGTGTTTACCTTGGTAGTAGTGTGATCTACCCAAAGGGTGTAAGTGAGGAGGGTGTGCAATTAATGAGGATTATCCTTGATGAACCTCTTTATGATCCTAACCATATTTTTATTAGTAGACTCAGATTACCCATTTCCTTGAGGGTAATAATCTGATGAGGTAAAATTTTTGACCCCCAACTTATCTAAAAACCGAGTCAACTTAGCAGAAATGAAAGGGGATTGTTATCTGTAATAATCTCTAAAGGAATGCCAAATCTGGAGAAAATATTAGTTTCCAAGAAATAAATTACATGTTCATCCCGTGAGTGTTTAAGGGGGACAAATTTATTCCACTTAGTGAAATAATCAATGGTTATTAAGATAAAAACTTGCCCTGCTAAAGACAGAGGATTTATGGGACCAATAAAATCTAGACCCCATTTGGAAAAAGGAAAATGAGGGAGGACAGGTTGCAAAGGAATAATATAAAGATGTTATTTTCCAACAAATTTTTGGCACTTGTCACAAGATCTTGAGAATTTATAAGAATATTGAAAAATTAAAGGCCAATAATAACCTTTTCTGATTATTTTAAAAGCAATAGTTTTAGTAGAAAAGAGACCACCAACGTGAATAACAGAATCTGAAGATCCATGAGTTTCATGTAACAATTTATGTGCTTCCTCATTATTCACAGATTGGAGTAATATACCATCAATAGACCTAAACAAAAGGTCTCCTAAAATAATATATCTGGAAGATTCAAGAAGTAGTCTTCTCCTTTGATGAGTATCTAAGTCATTTGGGCACTTTTGATATTGCAAGTATAATAAATTAGATTTTTATACCATGGATGTTTAGCTATATAAAGGGTTTGAATCTCAATATAAAATAGTGTTGAGAGAGGATTATCATGATCGTCAATTTCTTCACTTTCTTCAACATGTTGAGCTAAGTGAAGGGATATGTATCGTCCCTTAATTGTTTTCAAATTCATGTTGGTTAAATAATGCTCCTGGATTTTGGCAAGACAATGTGAAAGATTCCCTGAAAGATACGTTTGTAAAAGAAAAAACTTGACAGTAGGAAAAGGGACTTTTACCTGTGTGTGCTTCCTGAGGATAAAGTAGCGAAATTTCTTCATAGATTTCAAAAGCGAAAAATCATGTTTCTCGATATAAGAATACTTGAATTCATCATCCGATAAAAAATTTCTCATGTAAGCTACCAATTTTTCGTTATTCCGTTCATCACATTGTAAGCAAATAACAAAAATTGCTTCCTTAGTGGCATTAGTGTTTACGATAAAATCTTTCTCAAAGTTTGGTTTCACTAAAACTGGTGTGAAACAGATTGCCTTCTTAATCCTCATGAAATAATTTTCGACGTCTTCAGTCCAATAAAAGGAGTGATCTCTCTTTAGAATATTATGAATTAGTTTGACCATTAAAGTAATGTCGGGAAAAGATATATGGAGAAAGTTGATAATTCTCGTAAAGGATTTAACCTCCTTTCTGGAAGTGGGGGAAGCAAGGTTCAGAATAGCAACAATACTTTCGAGATCTGTGCTTATTCTTGAATCAGAGACAATATGTCCAAGGATCTTTCCCTTGGTAACACCAAAAATAGATTTAGAAGGATTTAAAGAAATGTTGAACTTTTTTCATCGCACAGGAACTTTCCTAAGATGACCAAAATGATATAATCGGTTCTTTGAATACATATTAAAGTCATCAAGATAAACCTGGATAATCTTACCGACCATATCATTAAAATATATTTGCATAGCTCTCTATAAAGTGGAACCTGCATTGGACAAGCCAAAAGGCATGTGTTGATAAGAAAACGTGTCCCAACGTGTAGTAAAAGTGGTTTTGTATCTGTTAGTCATTTTTACTTTAATCTGATTACAACCAGAGAAACCATCAAGTAAGGATATCATTTTTTACCTTGCAAACTGTTGCTAAATTATTTCCATATTAGGGAGATGAAAATGATCTTTAATGATTTCTCTATTTAATGCATGAAAATCAACACATAATTGAATCTGTCCAATTGTTTTCCTAACAGGAACCAAGTTTGAGACCCACTCATAATATTTAACTGGAAATATTATACCATCTTTTTGTTAGAACTAGGAGTCACCTTCAGATTGCATGGAAGGCAAGCCCATTACCCATCAAGTTATAAGTGAATGTAAGGGTGTTTAAAGGGTCAAATGGAAAATGATGCAAATGATAATGTTCTAACTCATATAACAGGGCTAACATGCACCAACAATTAAGGTCTTGGCTAAATTCAATCATTAGTTTGGGAGTAAGTATGAATAGAGTGAAGACTTTATTGAGAGAAGTGTAGGGGCTGTTGTAAACATCAAGTCCAAAAAAGCCTAAGGAGGAAAGTTTCTTAACACAAGATCTTCTTGAACTGAGAAACTAAGGAAGCTAAATAAACATCATGATAACATAATGATCACACATCCATCATAGCACCACCACAATCATTCAAGTGAATCATTCAAAGCATGAACATTTAGCATCAGAAGCAGATAAGCTGGAAAAAAGGATGATTTCTATTAGTCAAAAAGTCTTAAGTCTAGTACATCACTAGATCACAGTAACTTCCTCAAAATATTACATCATCAGAGAGCCTTGCTCAACCATCTGAACCTACTAAAGCAATTGATCTACCTATTTATAACAAGAAAGGAGGCAACAACTGGAGATACGATCTGGCCTCCTTCCTTTGAAAAACTCTATACATTTATTTTCTCTAACAAATTATCTAACCACCTATGCTATAAAACATGAAAATGTTAGTGACTAATCCAACTGAATTTCAAACTAATTTGCTTCCCTTTTGTTGTGAAACTCCTTGTTTTCCATGTGTCTTTCAAAGCATGTGGTTGTATTCATGATGTCATCTATTGTTTCTCCATCCTTCTCCATCATCAATTAATCCAAAAGTTATTAGCTTGATCGTCCTAGATCCCTGATGTTTGTTGGCAGCTCCCTTGGGTAGAAAATCTGGGTAGCGCACTACAAGGAGAAAAGGTAGCCCCTATAGGTAGCGCCACTATGTTTCAGATGTGTACAGAATCTACTCTCTTTTCAATATTAGTTAGCACCTGTAGGTAGCGCCCCTGTGTTGCCCTGTGTTGCGCATGTGTGCAAACCTTTACCCTCTGTGAAATATTAGCTAGCGCCACTGTGTTGCGCCTGTATGGAAATTTTGTTATCTTCCAAATATTAGGTAGCCCCTGTAGGTAGCGCCAATTACACTACGTCTATGTGCCAACTATGTTCTCTACCCAATATTAGGTAGCACCACTTACGTTGCATATGTGTGCAGGTTTGGGGAGCAATGCCAAAAATGCAGTGCCTTCAACCTTGAACATGTGCTGAGCAATTTGTGGTATTTCATGATGAAAAAACCATTTTACTTGGGTGCCTTGAACGTACAATAGGTAGTGCCTTTTACCACCAGAGGAAACTATCACTTAGAAAAAACTCAAATCCCATAGAGTTAAATTCTTAGAAGCATGTATAGATGGCAGAGATAATATATGCATATTAGTTAAACCTCTTAAAAAGGAAACATACTAAAAAATGGGGCTTACCTTTTACCATCTATTTTTTCATTTTGACACTTAACCTCACACTCTTTATGGTAGAAAGAGGATCTTCAATTGACATACAAGACTTCTTCTTCTTAGCATTGACAAGCTTCCTCTATGTAGATGTTCTCTCCTTAGCTGCTGGTTTGTCATCCTCAATGGCAGCTTCGACCAACACCTGTAAATTTCTTTGGGCTACCTCATCTTGAAAGTGCTTCAGCGCAACCTTTAGCTTCCTATTATGAGGCTGAAAGTCTACGTTTTGCATGTAAATATTCTTTATCTGTCTATGAAGGGGTTGGGCCTTTCTTGCTACAAACCTTGCCAAGTCAAGGGTGTGACTGTATCCATCCATGATCTCTTCCATATGATCCAAGTGGACCTTATCTTTTTCTTTAAGATGGGATATTTATTTTCTTGCATCTCTAATCTTCTTGATAAGTCTTTTGTAGGTGTGATTGTCAAGAGGAACAATGGCATGCACAGTCTCAATAAGCCTTTTCTCATACTCCTCTTTCTCCTACATGGGAAGTGTCTTGTCTACCTCATCCGGTTACTTGATGGCTTTAATTTTATTCTTCTTTCTCTGCACAGGGGTTTCATCTTTTATTTCAACAGGTTTCTCAATGCTTTTGTCAGAGGTTTCATCTTTCCTCTCCAAAGTTATTTTAGTACCTTTTCCCTTACCCTTCTATAAGGGGTTTCTTGTTTCCCTTTAGTAGGTTGAAAACTACCTTTACCCTTCTTCCTCTAAATAAGGGTTTCTGATTTCTCCTCCACAGGATTTTCAATGCTTTTTCCTTTCTTCTTTTGAATAGGGGTTTATGGTAAATACTTCTCTTTGAAAACCTCTTTAGGAATTGATGACCTTGTGAAAGGTCTTTCACGCTTGATTTCGACTACTAGAGGAGAAGAGGGACAGAGAAGCTTCTTCCCTCTCTTGGATGTAGCTTTGGTAGAAGAACGTATCTCTTCTAACCCTGGTGGAGGAGGTGGTGAAAAATCTCTGTGTGGGGAAGGAAAAACTTACTCCTCTATTTCTATGACCTGCTTGTTGATCTTTGAAACTTGAATAGGGGCTCTGCCCTTTCTCTTCCTACTGGTCCCTTCTTTAGTAGCATTGGTGGGTGACAAAGGACTTTCCTTATGGTATTGAAGAGTTGGTGTTAAATACAACTTGAAATGAGAGGTAACAACAAAATTCTCCCATGAAATCTCTTTCTTACCCAATTCCTCATAGAATAGGATTCTGATTAATCGAGACTGGAAAAGGATAGAATCCACATCTTTAGATTTAGCTTGTATCCTTTCTGACATTTTACCTATACTCCTCAACAAGTAATAAGTAATATTCATCTCAACCTTACCAGTAAAATGTAGCAAAAACCTTATATGGGACTTGTACATTGTGTTAAATCTCCTTTCACAAGTAAAATATCTTTGTATGATCTTCAATAATCTATCAAATTGTTCAATCAATTGACTCCTTGGCATACTTTTGGACAAATCATTGGCTTGATATTCAGGTTTAAAAATATCTTTTGCATAGGTTGAACTCAAAGCCATGGATTTGAACCATTTTTCACCTGAAAGGGGAATTCCTGTTGCAGTTGAGATAGAGGCTTCAGTCATCTTAAACTCCAAATCCCCAACCTTGGTTTTCCTGCCATCAAACTATAATGCAAATTGTCTTGCTACCTCTGGATGGCCTCTCTACATGTTCTGACAGAAAGAGAGGCACCCTACTCTTTGAAAGGCCTCTCTTTCCATGGGTTTTGTATCAAAAATATGCATGTCCATATATTATGTCCTAGCCACCTTGCCACCTTTGTGTGTCTTCCTCAATTGAGGATTCTTTGTAGCTTAAAATGAGGGATTTTAAAAGGCTTAAGGGATGGTAATGACCAGAAAATATTTAACTAAGGATTCAAATGTACAATGATGACCCCTTTTAAACAAACTATTGATTAGTAAGCCAAGTTTGACCTTTAGAATTACACTCTTAGGCTTATACATGTATTTGAGAGTGTATACAATGAGGGGGTAATCTGAAATTGGCTCACTGCAATTGAGTAAAAACACCAAACTCCGAGATGAAAGGAAGGAAGGAATATATAGAGGGTTTGAGCAACGCCTCTGGGTAGCACAATGCATACACAAAGGATAGGTTATTTACATACTTGCAATTTCAATGGTTAAATAAAACAACAGTAATCAGACCATAGATACGGGCAAGGAAGTTTACAGGTCTAAAGAAGAGAAAAGACAAGGCTACCATGCAAATAAAGGTCCCTTATTATTGTGCAAGCTCAACAACCAAAAACCTAAGCACAAATTTCCCATGAAAATTAATATGCAGATGAGGCAACACGAGATACCTATGGAGTTGACACTTGTTGAGATCTTCAACGCAATCTCAGGATGAAATTGAGAAAAATTTGGCCCTGGAATATTTATCAGCATTGGATTTGGTTGACATGTTGTCGCCTGATCAGAAATTGTGAATTTTCACAGTGCATTACTATTGAGTTTTTCAAAATTAGAAACCATTACCAAGGCTCATAAATGCAAGATATTTGAAGGAATCTTTAACTGGCTTCTGGCACTAAAAACAAGGGACATGACATCAGTCATGGAAATCATGACTCAAGGTGGAAGTATGATGAACGTGATAGGCGCTACGGAACTGCCTAATGAGTAGGTAGTGCATCCACTTCAAAACATGATTGGACAGGTAATAAAAGGCAATGAGGCATGCCTATGAGATCATGAGTGAGGAGGAAGGTGTGTCACTTCAATCTAGTCATCAGAGGGATCGACCTAGGGACACGTCATGAAGGGGACCAAAATAAGTCATGAGCTAAAAATGGTTCAAGGATCAAAAATCAATTTGAGGATCAAACTAGAGCTAAGACTCAAAAACTTTAATCATCTAAGGGGTCCTACCAAACATAAATTTTAAAGGGATGAGACTTTAAAAGAAAATTTAAAATCTAAGGCTTAAAAAAGGATTGAAAACAAACTAAAAGACCCAAGGCAATTTAGTGTGATAACATTGGCTCCATAGGGGATGGCATGCCCCCTGCAGCCTGCCAAGAAGTAGATTTTGTGCCTTATCCTAGGGCTATGGGGTCAGTTATTGAAATAAAAATAAAAATAAAATGATATTTACAATGACATGAAGATCCACTCAAGTCTCAAGAAAACTGCTTTTTCAAGAAATGCCCATTGACAGGGCCACCAAAAACCTCTTCATTCTCCATATTCTGCAACTTGAAGGTGTTATTAGAGAATACCTTAGATATTTTGAAAGGACCGATCCATAAAGATTCAAATTTATTGTGCTTGCCTTTATCTTACTTCGGTGCATCCCACTTGAGCATCAGATCGTCCAATTGAAAATCCTCTTTGTTCACCTTTTTGTCGAAAGCCTACTTGATCTTCAATTGATGGTCAGATGCTTTGTGTACAAGCTGCTCATGGGTCTACTGCACTTCAACCAACTAATGAATCCTTCTGATCATATGATCAGGTTCCCCTTGATAATCTTGGAATAATTTTTCCACAGGTAAGGAAAGCTGAGAAGGAAAAACTACCTCAACTCCATATACTAGTTGGAAAGGGGAAAGTCCCAAGGACCTTTTCACTGTCACTCTGTCATCCCATAAAGCAAATTTGAGTTTCGAATCCCATGCTTTTCTGTTATCCTCTAACAAATTTTTAATGATCTTTATAATGATTTTGTTTGAAGATTCTGCAAGCCCGTTTCCCTAAGGATAGTAAGAGGTGGAATGAATCAAAGTGATCCCAAAATGTTCACAGAAATGAATCAATGTATCAGCCTTGAATGATGCAACATTATCAGTGATGATTCTGTCAGGACACCCAAACCTTGCTATGATGTCTTCCAGGAAACCAATGATCACTTTGTGTGAATCATTCCTTGTGGGAATAGCTTCAATCCATTTAGTAAAGTAGTATGTAGCATTCAAGATCCATCTATGCTAACCACTAGAAGTGGGATGGATTTCCGCGATAAAATCTAGACCCCACTATTGGAAGGGTCCTAAGGTTGCCATAGGTTTTAATGGAAAATACTTAAGCTGTTGCTTTCTAGAGAACTTCTAACACTTAGCACAGGATCTGATCTTAGCACAAACATCAGTGAACAAAATGGTCCAGAAGTACCCATCCCTGAGGATATTGTATGCAGTGGTTCTCCAATAATGATGCCCCCCACATAAATTATCATGGAAATTAGACATGATCTTTTGGGCTTCTTGGGGGTCTAAGCATCTCAAAAGCACTCCTAATGGATCCTTCCAATACAAAACTTGATCAACAAGGCAATACTTTATTGATTTGTGTTTTAAGTCTCTCACCTTGTTCTTTTCCATACCACTTGGAGGCTGTAAATTTTGCAGAAAAAATATAATGTCCTTGTACCAACTGCAATTTTCCAATGCAGAGAGGATTTGAGGACCTTTATTAGTTATCTCAGCCTACTGATTTTCTGAACATGAGTGGATGAAATTCACCCCCAATGTTGAGAAATTTGATTCATCCAAGAGCTTTCCTAAACCATGGCCTTTAACCAATTTTGTGGGCCTAATATCCAAATCAAATTCAAGTAGTTTAGCAATCCACTTGCTTATTTTTCTATCTATATCAGGCTGAATAAAAATTTCTTTTACAACAACTAATGGGACATAATCAATAACTCTTGAATGTAGGACATAAACTCTGAAGGACTTAAGAGCTTTAACCAATGCATAATCTTTATTTTCCATTATTTCATATTTTATTTCAGCGTCTCTTAATGCCCTGTTAAAAAAGGAAATGGGCTACTCTAAGCCTTCATCATTCTTCTGCAATAGGACTGCTGCTACTGTGTCAAAATAGGCAAAAGAAAAAATAAGAAAGTCCTTGGAGTAGTTGGGGCTAACAAGAACCGGGGCTTCAGTCAAGGATTTCTTTATTTTATCAAAAGAATAATGGGCCTCAATAGTCCATTTGATTTCACTATCCTTCCTGAGCATGGTCCTGATATACTTAACTAACTCAGCAAAATTTGACACAAATCTTCTTAAAAAATTGATTTTTCCTAGAAAAGATTGTACCTCTTTTTTAGATATAGGAAGTGACAATGTTTGTATAGCCTCAACCCTATTGGAATCAATCCTTACCCCTTCAGCTAACACAATATGCTCCAATAATTTTCCTTCTTTCATGGCAAACAATGATTTTTTCGGATTCAAAGAGAGGCCAAATTTTCTGCATTTCAAGAAAACCTTTCTTAAATGATCACAGTGTTCTTTATCGGACTGAGAATACATTGTTATGTCATCCAAATAGATAACAACAAACTTATCCTTTTCTCCAATAAATGGTATGTCTATAGCTCGCTGAAAAGTCGCCCCTGTGTTCATCAAACAAAAGGACATCTTGGCGTACATTAATGTACCCCAAGGAGTGGTAAAGTTTGTCCTCTCCCTGTCTTTTGGCAGAATAGAGACCTGATTGCATCCAGAAAATCCATCAACCATAAACCACCTGGCTGCTCTTGTCACCTTCTGCAATATATGCTCCATCTTGGGTAAATGGTAATTATCCTTCTTTGAGCTTTTGTTTAGATTTTGGAAATCAACACAAAGTTTGATTTATCCATTCTTTTTTCTTATTGGGACAAAATTGGCTACCCATTCAGAATACCTCAACAGAATGATAATTTTTTCATCTAAAATCTTCTTAACTTCTTTCTCCATGACAGGAAGCAACATAGGATTTATTTGCCTCAACTTTTTCCTACAACGTTTTGTGTTTTTCTTTATATGGGATCCTGTGCTCTATTATGCTTGTGTCATAAGTTCTAAGATCTTCATAAGTCTAAGCGAATACATCAAAAAATTCTTTTAACAACTTAGTATATTCTTCCCTTTGCTCTTCTGATAGGCTGCTTGACAATTTGACATATTTTGGGTCCTTTTCAGTGCCCACATTACACTCAGTTATATCTACATCATTAGTGGATACCTTCCCTTTGAATGCCACATCATTCCCATCAAACAATCTTTCCAAAGGAACTAGTCCCTTTGGTATATGATTACTAGGCAGCTTCACAATATGATGATTAGAAATTGTATTGAGGAAAACATCAACATGAGGAGTGACTTTTCAATCATGATCCTGATCAATGTGTAATGCAGAAAATTCATCAATAGTCTCAAGAAAATTTTTAAGTTCTAAATCATCTTCGAACACCTTCCAATATTTTACATTGCCTGGTATAGAAGGCCTGTATTTGACTTCTACATCATACTTGATTTTTGGTGGTATAGGAATTCTGAAGTTTCTTTTTGATATAACCAAAGAATCATCCATGGTATTCTCTTCTCTAGGAACAAATGATATATTAAAAGTAGAGAAAAAACTATCTGCCAAATCCCACACTTCATTTCTGTAAGATCTAAGCCTAGGATGATTTGTTTGATAAAGATTTTTAATATGATGTACTATCAATTCAACATCGCCAAATATTGATAACTCTTCTATCCCCATGTCTTTAGTTTCCCTCGACCCCAAGACAAGAGCCTCATACTCTGCCACATTATTAGTAGTTTCAAATTCTAGTTTATATGACAAAGATATAGTTTCTTGAGTTGGTGAGACAAAGATCACCCTAGCAACAACACCTTCCTTGGAAGAGGCTCCATCAAAGAAAATTTTCCAGACAGAAGTGGTTAGAAGAGGCTCTTCAAAAAAGTTGATGAGCTTTTTTCTGATTTCTAAAGGGGCTTCAGGAGCATTAGTGAGATGCAAAATACTAGATCCCAAATCTGTATTAAAAGAAAAAACAGGGTGATTGGTGGGATTTTCTTCATCGCTAATGATGTAATCCAATTGAGCTTCCCTGTAAAGTCTTCTATGCTCTCCCCCAAAAACATAAATAGTATCATAAGAGATATCCATCTGCAAGGTTCCCCCAAGTCTTTTTATCCATGATCTTGACAAGAGCATGCCAAACTTGGGGGGGACATCAACAACTGTGATATCCATAAGCATACTCTTCATGGGTAGTTGAAATAAGGTCACCACCATATCCTTAATGACTCCAAGACACTTGACTTTTCTAGAGTCAAAAGAATATAAGTCATGATAGGTCTTTGTGACTTCTAACCCAAGTTCATCCATAACAGATTTTGGCATAAGATTGTGGGATGCCCCTGAATCCATGAGAAAATTGTCTAGCACCTTATCATGTATATTCAGTGAGGTTTAGAAAGTTGGGGATGAGTCGTCTTTGTCTTCTATCAAAGGACCTAAAATCATTGCCGGTTTTTCATCTTGCAGATTTATTGAATCAGTGGCATTTGAAGATGATTCAGGCTATAACATTTTGGATAGGTATTTTTCATGGATGATTTTAAGGATGGAAATTTATTTTTAAATGTAGAAACCTTGGAGAATCTTACTAATCCGTCATATGCTAATTATAAATGTTTGGCAATATTTTTGTAAAAATATTCAAATTTCTAAGGATTTTATATAGTTTGTATAAAATGTTGGTGATTTTTAAGGTAAAATAATTTTATCCTATAGAATTTCAGCGAATCATTTTTAGAATATAAAATCTTTTTTTGGAGAAAACCATGGAAAATTAGCCCATGAGCGAAATTTAGGATCTTGGTACAGGGATCTTTATTTTTTAAATTATTAATTTTTATCAACTCCAAAAATGGTACATGGATCTTTATTTTCTTGATCTCATTTTCAAAACTGAAAGAAGAACAAGGTGTTAGGATCTCTTTAGTTTCAAGAAAAGGATTTTTGATCAGAACTTGTGGGTTTTGAGAGTCTTTTTCCTTGCTGGTCACTATCACAACCTTGGCAGAATCTTTTTTTTGAACAGGCTGATTAGGGGCGTCAGTTTTTTCTTCATTCTTCTTAGATCTTAGATTATATCTACTAGTATTTTCCTTTTCTTTCTCTCCCTTGCTTAACTCACTAATTTGAATATCCATTAAATATTTCTCATAAGAGGATTGCGTCAAGTGTGGGGATGGGGATGTATCACCTAAGCAGTGGATCTCAGGATCAACTTCTACCTCCTATTCTTCTTTTTCAAAGGCACTTGTACCCTCTGATCACATCTCTCTCTGTTTCTAGGATCTCTAAGAAATATTTGGGGAGCATTATTTGGTCTCCTTTAGTTACCCCTGTTATCATTGTTTTGATCATTTCTATATGTCTGTTTCCCTTCTGATTTTAATTTATCAATTTCACTGGAAAGAGATTTTACTAATTTGGTCAGCTCATCTACTTGAGAATGGACAACAGAGGAATCAGAATTTGAAGCTTCAGCTCTGTTTTTTCTCCTATCCCTATCAGAATTCCCCATGAGCTTATCTAATGCCACTATATTGGATTCTACCTCTAAGGAAACATCTTGCATATGAACCAAGGAAGGTGACCTTCTTTCTCTCAAAAAGAGACAAAATTTAGAATCAAATGCACTGGCATAACTGATCTTTTCATTGGTTTCAGTGGGTTTGATCTCATCAGGGATCTTCTTGTACATTTTGTTAAATCTTTTAGAAAAGTTAGAGACAAACTCTCCTTATTTCCTTTTCAAAGATCCAAATTCACTGATGTAGTACAAAAAATCCTTTTTGTCACCCTAATGCCTCAAGAAGACTTCATCAAATGCCTCAATACCAGTAATGGATCCAGGGGCCAGACCCCTAAACCACTTCATAGCCTCACCAAAAAGGCTTTGGACGAAAAGCCTCATCCAAACATCTTCATTTTCAATATTTTGGTTATCTGCATAGCTATAGAAAGAAACAAGATGTTCCTCAGATGTTACATCTTCTTCTCCCGTGAACTTAGGCATGTATTTCAAATAATCTCCAGGAGGGAGAGCATTCACTAGCTGATGTAAGACTAGAGGAGCATATCTTGTAGCCACTATGGCATACATCCTATTTGCAGGGGGGTTAACAACTACCATTTGATTTTGGATCCTAGGTGAACAACGAGGAGAAGGATACTTGGTTGTGTGCAGATTAGGAGAAGAAAGAATAAATGAAGGCGGAGTTTCAATCTTCAAAACAATAGGCTAAGTCTTGGAAGAGGATGATAAGGTATGAGAGGGAGATGAAGTTCCTACTTCTTTGGCAGAAATGTTTTTAATAGAAAGAGGTGTAGCAAAACCTAAAGTAGGGAAATCTTCAAAACTATCAAGACTGAAACACTTCTCAATATTAGGGTAAGAGAATATATCAATGTTTTCTTCTTTCAATTTAGTTTCAAAGGAAGAGTATTCAACGAGAAACTCTTCAAAATCAAGTTTTTAAGATACTTCAGTGGAAGATAAAGGAAGCTTACTTGATAAAACAACTGGAGTATTAAGAGTGGAATCATGCAATTGACCATAAGCACTTGTAGTAGCAGTAAAAAAACTTTTTTGAGAATCTTTTCCCTTCTTGATTATCTTCTCTAGGTTAACCTCAGGTGGAACCAAAGGTAGTTGTGGATTTGATCTCGTATATCTGCCTTTAGGTGCCAGATATGAAACAATGGAGTCACGAGGTGTAGGCTAGAATATTCAAAATAATGAAGTCTAATGCATCTTTAGAACTAGAATACTGTGTCGTTTTAATCCTAGGGAAAAGTCTTCAAATCATTCCCTGGCAACGATGCCAAGAATGTTAGCACTAGGAGTCACCTTCGGATTTCATGGAAGGAAATCCTAGCACACATCAAGTTATAAGTGAATGTAATGGTGTTTAAAGGGTCAAATGGAAAAGGACTCAAATGATAATGTTCTAACTCAGATAACAAGGCTAGCATGCACCAACAATTAAGGTCTTGGATAACTTCAATCAGTAGTTTAGGAGTAAGTATGAATAGAGGGCATAATTGATTGAGACAAGTGTAGGGGTTGTTGTAAACATCAGGTCCACAAACACCTAAGGAGGAAAGTTTCTTAACACAATATCTTCTTGAAATGAGAAACTAAGGAAGCTAAATAAACATCATGATAACATAATGATCAAACATCCATCATAACATCACCACAATCATTCATGTGAATCATTCAAATCATGAACATTTAGTATCAGAAGCAAATAAGCTGAAAGATAAGATGATTTCTATTAGTCAAAAAGTATTAAGTCTAGCACATCACTAGATCACAGTTACTTCCTCAAAATATTATAGTATTAGGGAGCCTTACTGAACCATCCCATCTTTAGTAGCACTGGTGGGTGACAAAGTAATTGCCTTCTGTGATTGAGGATTTGGTGCTAAATCCAACTTGAAATGAGAGGTAACAACAAAATGCTCCCATGAAATCTCTTTCTTACCAAATTCCTCAGAGACTAGCATTCTGATTAATCGAGAGTGGAAAAGGCTAGAATCCACATCTTTAGATTTATCTTGTATCATGTCTGACATATTACCTATACTCCTCAACACGTAATAAGGAATATTCATCTCAACCTTACTAGTAAAATGTAGCAACATCCTTATATGGTACTGGTACAATGTGTTAAATCTCCCTTCACAAGTAAAATATCTCTGTATGATCTTCAATACTCTGTCAAATTGTTTAATCAATTGACTCCTTGGAATACTTTTGGATAAATCATTGCCTTGATATTGAGGTTTAAAAATATCTTTTGCATAGGATAAACTCAAAGCCATGGCTTTGAACCATTTTTCACCTAAAAGGGGAATTCCTGTTGCAGCTGAGATAGAGGCTTCAATCACCTCAAACTCCAAATCCCCAACCTTGGTTTTCCTTCCATCAAACTGTAATGAAAACTATATTTATACCTCTGGATGGCCTCTCTGCATGTTCTGAAAGAAATAAAGGCACCCTACTCTTTGAAAGCCCTCTCTTGCCATGGCTTTTGTATCAAAAAGATGGATGTCCACCGGTTATGTCCTAACCACCTTGCCACATTTGTGTGTCTTCCTCTATTGAGGAGTCTCCATTGCTCAAAATGAGGGATTTTAAAAGGCTTAAGGGATGGTAATGACAAAAAAATCTTTAACTCAGGCTTCAAATTTGCAATGTTGACCCTTTTTAAACAGACTGTTGATTAGTAAGCCAATATTGACCTTTGGAATTACACTCTTAGGCTTATATAGGTATTTGAGAGTGTAGACAGTGAGGGGGTAATCCAAAATTGGACCTCTGCAATTGAGTAAAAATGTCGAACTCTGAGGTGAAGGGAAGTAAGGAAAACAAAGAGGGTTTGAGCAGCGCCTATGGGTAGCGCAACACATACACAGAGGATAGGCTATTTACAGGCTTGTGATTTCAATGGTTAAAGAAAACAACAGTAATCAGACCATAGATACAGGCAAGGAAGTTTACAAGTCTGAAGAAGAGAAAAGACAAGGCTACCATGCAATTACGAGTCCCTTACTACTATGCAAGCTCAATAAACCAAAAACCCAAGCACAAATTTCCTGTGAAAATTAATATGCAGAGGAGGCAACACGGGATACCTGTGGAGTAGAAACCTGTTGATATATTCAACGCAATCTCACGATGAAATTGAGAAAACTTCGGCCCAAGAATATTTCTTAGTATCGGATTTGGTTGACATGTTGTCGCCTGATCATAAATTGTGAATTTGCGCAGTGAAACACTATTGATTTTTCAAAATTAGAAACCATTACCAAGGCTCATAAATGCAAGATCTTTGAAGGAATCTTTAACCGACTTTTGGAACTAAAAACAAGGTACATGACCTCAGTCGTGGAAATCATGGTTCGAGATGGAAGTATGATGAATGTGATAGGTGTTACGGAACTTCTTGATGAGTAGGCAGCGCATCCACTTCAAAACATGATTGGAAAGGTAAGCAAATACAATGAGGCATGCCTATGAGATCATGAGTAAGGAGGAAGGTGTGTCACATCAATCTAGTCATGGGAGGGATCGACCTAGGGACACGTCATGAAGGGGACCAAAATAACTCATGAGCTAAAAATGGTTCAAGGATCAAAAATCAATTTGAGGATTAAACTAGAGATAAGAATCAAAAACTTTAATTATCTAAGGGGTCCTACCAAACATAAATTTTAAAGGTATGAGACTTTAAAATAAAATTTAAAATCTAAGGCTTAAAAAAGGATTGAAAACAAACTAAAAGACCCAAGGAAATTTAGTGTGATAACACTTTCAAAATATTTTCCAACTCTTTTCTAATAGTAGCCTCAAGTGTGGGGTTAATGGGTCTTCATTTTTTACTCACTGATTTTATCCCCTCCTTGATAGGAATGACATGTTGTATAAGAGAAGGATCAAAACCACAAAGATCCTTGTATGACCTTGCAAAAAAATCTTAAAATTCACTTAGTATTTCTGTGAATTTATCCTTTTCTTTGTCGGAACATTGGACCCTAGTTTATCCATGTTTGGAGATTCAGAGGTCCCAAGGTTGAAATAAATGGTATCACCCACCTTCCTTTTCGACTCCTCTTCCTTACATGTGTTTTTGTTTCTCACACCACTCGATGAAAATGAACTTTCAAGAGGAGTCAAGTCGTTTGGAAATTTTTCATATTCAATAGATATGATTCCATGAGGATTAAACTATTCATTTTGTATGAAAGAATAGATGCTCTCATCATTAGGGAAAACCTTCCATGATTCTACATTGTTTGGAATGTGAGGACGATATAAATATTGAGAAGTACAATCAGGCCTTTGAGGTAGAAGTTGTCGAGTAGGAGATGTTGAAAATACAGCTAACCTATCATCCATTAAATTAAGTTCCCTCTTAACATGAGTAATGTTAAATGATAGAAGATTCGAGATAAATGCCCAAATAGCTTGGGTATAGCATTTCATCAACTTATTGCTAGGAGAATAGATTTTATGCACAAGGTTTACAACAAGTTCATAATGTCCAAAAACTGTAAGGTGGTCGCAGCCAAGGTTATAAGAATTTTCGATGCCTAGCAGTAAGGCTTCATATTCAATGACATTGTTTGTGCAAGCGAACTCTAACCTAGAAGAAAAGTTTTGAATCTTGCCTACAGACGAGTATAATATAATTCTAGTTCCATTTCCTTCATTTGAGTATGAACCATTGAAATGCATGTGCCACATACCATCCTCTAAATAAATTTGTTCTAAACTTGTGTCACCCTCATGAGAAAATATAGAGTATACTCCTAAGTCTTCCTCAAGATAATTTACATTGGGTTGAGGAGTTCTCTCTATGTATGGTGAAATTATTCCTTCTCTTAGGACTATAATATTCTTTCCATTCTAGGGAATGGATAAACCTGTCCCATCGAGTGAAATATATCCACCTATTAGGTCTTTCTAGTCTCTTCCTAGGATAATAGAATAGTTTCTTACTAGCATGTCTATTACTTGGATGCTAAGGGTTGTCCTTATTTTGGGATGCACGCATAGAACTAAAGCTACATCTCTGATTTGTCTTATTGTTGAATGTTGTAGACTGTTATAGGAGAGAATTCTTCTAGAATTTTCATTGGTACATGATAATCCTAGCTCCTCATTAATGATTTTTGACATTACGCTTGGACCCGAACCGCCATCAATTAGGAATCAATAAGCTATCTTATCTATAATTTTTACATAAATGAAATTGGAAGTTTTTTTACAGGGTGTCTAAAATTATTTTCACCTATTTTATTTACAGTGGAATCCTCTTCTTTTGCCTCTTCAAAAATATTAGCTATGGTAGACGCTTTTCCTTCCATAAAATTCTTGAGATGCTTTTTTTTTTTAGGGACAACAACCATGTCCATAAGAGTATAGCTTTGGCCTTGATATTAGCCAATTGGTTAAGAATATTATACTTGGAGGACAGAAGAAGGGAGGGAACTTCATAACTCTTAGGAACCTTGACATTTTATGCATTAGTACCTTGTGAAGACGAGGATGGAGTGGAAGACGCATGAAGAGGATCATGTTTCCCTTTAGGAGCATAAGATTTGTTCCTATTATTTATAATCATGAAATCTTCTGGTTCTTCCCAATCTAGAACAACAATGGTGGTTTAGGGCTTCTTGCCAAATATTTTATCTCTAGCACTCTTCTTAACCTCACAAGTACTTTCTTCATGATTTTCCTCACAAAAATTACACCAACTGCGAGACATGATGGCTTTGGGATGAAACTTGTTTTCATTGGTGTTCCTAAAAGGTGTTGAAGAATAAGATGATTCCCTAGGAGTAAGCGAGGGAGCAATTTCGTTCATATGCTATCATTAGGTTGTTCATATCTTGTACAACTTGTAATAGGGAAGACATATATGTTTGTTTGACAGAGTCTCCTTTTGGGAGACCTATTCTTTCAAGTTTATGTTTGTACTCTAGGCAAGTGTGGAGAATGGAGCCAAGATTGTCAGTATCCTTTTCTTCGAGCCTATAATGATAAGGAGAGGGAAGCGAATTATAGTAATGCATGAGGGCGACTTGGTTTTGGGGGTGAATTAGTTCAGGGATTTGGTTGTACAGTTTGGTGAAGCGAAGGTTAAAGGATTTGATAGTTTCACCATATTTGTAAGAATTATTGTTATATTCCCTCAACTGTTTGGTCAGGCTCTTAGATTGTCCATAAGTGGACATGAACCAATAATCCAACTCTTCCCAAGTGGAAAGGATCTTTGGAGGGAGATAAAAGAAATCAATTGTTTCTTTCCTTTCAAGGGAGTTGACAAATAAGAGCATGCAAGTATCATTATCATTAGCTCTGATATTGTGACAAGCATTAGAAAATGTTAGTAGATGTTCATTTGTTGAGACAATGTTATTTCCCGAGAACCTAGGAATATGCTCCTTAAATTTTGGTAATGGAGGAGTAGCAAGTGCTAGATTCAAGGGAGAATATATGTGCCATGGGGTAGTAGTAACATCTTCTTCAAACTGAAAAAGTCTATATTTCTTTATAACCTTAGTAGGGTTGGTAGCAGATTGGATAGGAACCTGATGGCTATATAAACTACCAATTACTAATGAGGCCGAATGTTGGGATGATGAAGCACCTCTAGAACCACTAGAATCACCTGTGGATGCCAATTTTGGAGTGATGGGTAAGGGGGAAAAGGGTGAATTGGTAGAGTCAGACATATCCCTCCTTAGAGTGCTTTCTTGAGTTGAAAAAATGGCTTTTCTTCTTCCTATTTCAATGATAGGAGTAGTTGCAGGGGACAATACTCTTCTTCTTTTGAAAATGAGAGGATTTGAGGAAATGAAAAAATAAGATCAAAACTTAGGAAAAGGAGGGCTACGATTGATTTCTAGGCTTCCATTGTCTAGACTCCCAATGTTCATAGATGCTTATATATTGTTCAATTGCTTCCCATGAGCATTCAATCTCAACCTGAGTATTAGCAGTTTCTAAGATAGTATTGAATAAATTCAAGGAAATGTTGGTCTGGTATTTAAGACCGTGTTCAATATTGGGCTTCTTTATAAAGGGTACTTTCATGAGAAAAATCAATCAAAGAGTCATAAACAAAAAGCATAAATATTCAAACATAATTCTGAATACAATCAACAATAGATATATGGAAAATATCCCCAGTATGGTCACCAAATAAATGTTGAGGAAAGTGTATGGACCACCTTACTCAATCATTTTCACATCTTCCCTAGGTAGGACAAGATAGTTGGTATTATCACCTGGGGTTTATAGACTGAAAATATTCACTTAATCTGCAAGTATTAATTATAAGGACTTAGGATAATTTAAATATGTTCAATATAAAATACAATTTATAAAATCTACTGGAATGTACACAAATTTTACAATAAAGTAGACATGGAGATTAAAAGAGAAAAAATAACCCAGTCACGAAAACGCTTGTATGAGACATAATAGAAATCTGATTTTATTTCATTCTGAGATACCAAAAGTGTTTTCTCTTTAAAAACCCAAGCGAGGGTATGGACCAAATTCTGATTTAGAGATATTCGATGAACACCATAAAAAAAGACTCTGACAGTAAAGTAAAACTTACATTAATAATCTAGATCATCTTGCCACAAACTACTGCCATTTTGACTCTGCAAGATATCCTTTATCGTCCATGAAAATTAATTCAAAAACATACAAGAATACACAGACTATGAAGGATGAATCAACACCTCTAAAACAAGTGGCTGAAAAATGTGGTTCAGTCTTTAACCTTGCTATCTACACTAAGACCCTAATGTCAACAAGAGAATTAGGCTTTCGAATAAACTCATAAATGAATGAAAACTGAAACTATCTCATGTAACTAAAGATAAAACCTTATTCTTTTTTTCTCCTTCTATCTCCTTTGTCTCTTCTTATCATTGAGATTTTATTCTTTCCCAATAAGTTGTAGTTCAACTACTTTCCTTAGTTAAGATGATTTAACTTAACTAATTAGTTTAGGAGAAATAAATAATAATAATATAATTAAGGGTCTTAATTAATAATAACTAAGTAGGTGGGACCCCTTGTGACTCCCATAATTTCTTCTTTCTAAATCATGAAATATAACACATAAAAGATAATCATTTTGACCATATGCTACCCTTGTAACTCACTTGAATATATTCTAAACTAGATATTTAAATATCAAGAATAATTTATATCATACCCAAAAAGAATATATATCCACATTATTCACAAAATATAAAAAATAAGGCTTATTGTTCAAAGTATGTTGAAAACCATTAAACATTGTCCTTATCAACTGAATCACTTGAAACATAATTTAAAAACCATACTTTCCACTTTGTGAGGCAATTTTCATTTTTTCACTAATGTCTCCCTTAGACTTTTCTGAAGTATCCCTTGGTTTATTATACCCTTGGGAATGTATCTCGTTGATCACATGTGAACATTCATCCTTTGAATGAAGGCAGGAAGACAAAGATTTAGAGGAATTAGTGTCCAGGAAGAATAAGGGGAGGAAACTGCTTTTCCTTTGTCTTGCACTAATTGGGGAATATCACTTTTCAATCTCTTACTGTTGTGTGAAGACTGAGTTGGTGAAACAACACAGACAATTTGAACATTGGGATTAATAGGTGGTGGTAAAGTAAGTGACACAATGAGCCAACCACTATGGTGAGAGGCATGCTAGTGGACAATTTCTTGCCAACCATCATTTGCGGGGACTTCAGGCTGCAAAGACACATGTGGAGGAACTGGAATGATGGGAATATTCTAAGGAGGCTGTAAAGGGGGTCTTTCTAGTAGAGGGTGAATTATCGTATGGCCAACCCAATTAAAGAACTCATGTTTTAACAGTTGGTTCAATTATTGCGGGTCAACATCAAAATGGATAAAAAGTCTAGGCCTCCTATGGCCTCGATTCCAATTTCCACTTCCTCTGTTATTTTGACCATTGATGCCTCTACTGAAAAATCTCATCCTGTAGAAAAGGTTTGTCAGCAATGAATATATTAATAAACCATACATGACACTTTGCTTACATGAATCAAAGGTTGGCTCCAAAATTGACACGAGATACATGGAAATCCATCCATAACACATCATTCATTAATTTCCATGTGAATAGGGAATTATAGGGTTCATGGGAAATATGGAAGGAGTATAATTATAGAAAAATGGTATCATGGAGGGAATCAATATACAAATACTATTCAACAATTAACAAAGCAATTAACTGTGTATATAAAAATATGAGGAATATTAGTCTTCAACCCTTGCTACGCTATCTTTCTTTTTCTTCCACACAAACTTCTCTTTTAAAATGTATATGACAAAACATGGATGAAATAAGTGAAATTGGGATCATGGAGGGAGTGTATTAGCGAAAAATGATAGAATGATAGAGAAACTTTACGAATACTATTCAAGTGAAAAATCAAAACATGTTATCTCTGATGCAATCGAAATATATCTATGTCCCAGATTTTAAACAATATTATGTTTCCAAAACAATAACCAAAAATGATTCTTTCTTTAACAATGTTGCTCGCAGGCCTCCAAATCTATTACAAAATAAAATCTTTTATATTCCCATAATTTATTAACCAATGTATCCATGATAACAATGTTGTCATAATACAACAAAATGGATGAACAACATCATAATCACCATAGGAATACACCAATAATATTAGAGCGGACGAGCCCATAACATCAACCCCAACAATGGTTCTTTAAATATTACAGGGTCATGCATAGTGCTCCCAAAACAAAACTCATATATCCATCTTTAAATCAAGCCACCATTGAATGAAACCCTTTTTAATTTCATTCTGGGCAGTATTATTCGATATGAGCATTAAACATTTCAAACACAGGTGATTTCACAAACAATAAAACATGACTATTTAACCAAGATAAGTAACATTTTGCTATCAGAAACATAAGCTTCAACAGACTATAACTTCCAATGAATAGGCGAGTACAAGAATTTTTCCACAATTTCCAAGCAAGAGACCAATTAAATCTGTGCCCAAGTAACCGATAATGAATAGTGTTGTCATCAAACCCAAACTTGAGTAAGCAATGCCTTCACTGTAATGCATAGTGTTCAATATATATCAATGACATTAAGTGGTAGAGACAATAGGGAAATTTAAACAGAGGGTTTGGCAGTTTCATAACATAAAATGCTCACTCCACAGGTGCTTCACCTCAATAGTCAAAGGGTCGAGGTTATGGCATGGATATATTAACCAGAGAGACTAGCAATGTAAATTTATATGTGGACTATTGACAAATACCAGAGGTAAGACATATATGACCTATTTCAATAGGGAGGCCAAACCCACAGTACAGAACCATAGACAAGGTAGGCCTAACTTCAACTTTTACTTAGACAATCTATGTGAACAATTACACACAACAAAGACATCACGACCATTTTTGAATTCCAACAGTCTCAGAACAACCACCACATGAAACCAAGGATGTAACCATAAATACACAGTCCCAAAAAAACATCATGAAATCTTGAGAATCACACAGACCACGAGCAACCATAGCCAACCTTTTGATTTAAGGGAAGAGTGACTTTCATGGATGGAAAATTAAGAAAACTCCATACCTGTAAAATATTGTGCAAGGAGAAAAGACCAAGATTGTATGCTTCCTCCATGACCGGGAAAGGCGAAGAAACAACAACTAATAGGGATAAATGCAATAATGACTAGGGTGGCGGGCTCGAGGCGAGTTTGAGTGACATGCATTTACTGCACATCGCTTCTTCCTCTAGATTTTCATTAATGGCTTAGTACAAGCCAAGCCCACTAGTCATCTCACCACACCATTAACATTCGAAACCATTATTACAACCAACTATTCCAAACTTTCCATATTATAATTTGAAAGGTGCGTGATATTCCAAAGTGCACCACCCCTTGCCACTATCCATATTTCTCATATGACAACTTGCTAGGAACACAACCAATTTGCAATTCAAACCAATGTGCATAAAAATAGTAGCAAGGGTCGAGGTGATCACCCAACGTTTCTATGGACAATATAAAATATCAGAATTGAAATTGGAGTGTAATTATTTCATCCAAAAAGGAAGCATAATCCTAAACATTGTTCCTTGTTGTAATCACCTTTCCCACAACATATTATCATAAGCATTTTAACCATGATTTGAAGCAAATGAGTTGTAGAAACTATGCTTCAACCATTACATAGGCAAACAAAATATAAGTGTCACTTCTCCATCATAGTGCCATAACTTAAACAAGGGGTCCCACCTACTAGTATATTTTTAATATAATTAAATAATAAAGCTTGTCAATCATTTGAGAGCATAGTATACAACGTTGTGATTTTAAGCGTCATCAGTTGTTTCACAAATCAAATCTACTTATTCTATTCAACATCATATCATTTTTCATAAATATTTGAGGGTACAACTCTTGGAGTGATTGCTTCATTTTATATCTTATGAAAATATACCAAGACAATTCAATTCCTTATCTAACTCTCTAGAAAATTTCTTATTGAATTGGCATCTACTTCATTAAAAAAATACCACATCAAGTATTCACTGTATAAATCATCATACACATAAATCATCATATACATATAAGAGGAAATAGCAAAGTAATATGTCCATATATATAAGGTGTGTTCACAAAACATCCAAAACCGAACATAACAAAATTGGGTTATCCACCCATACATCCGCAAAATAGATATGCATCAAAGTCCATCAAACTAAAAAGCACTAATCATCACAAGGGGCCCTATAGTTATTATATCAAACTACAACCCTCACAACCTTCTACAGAAGGCCCCCAAATCGATTCCCCACACCCACTACATGCCTTTGCATACATAGAGTTATGACATCCATATGTGGAACTGGGATCCCAACAGTCAAACACACGATATTTTTCTTGATGTCCTCTAGAAAATCTACATCGACTCCTCCACCGTGTTGTACTTTGCAAACATCTAGTTTCTCTCCTCGCCTATGCAACAATGACATGCCTACTAGACGCAAAGTGCATAGTCTACAAATGAATAAAAAATTGTTATGTTACACACAAAAACATCTATTTATAAAAAAATCACAAAAACATCCATAATATTCTTAAAAAATTCCTAGAACAGTGCGAATTTATCTTTCTTAACAAGCTCATCATTGAACCCTTCCGCATCCGGGAGAACCATAAAAGGATCACCACGATAGTTGATGCCATGATATGCATAATCATCCAATGCCATTATCTGTCAGTCCCATTGAAAAAAAATGGCATCAAAATTAAATTGTGACCCCCCCCCCCAAGTCGTGATAGCATATATGTCCATTTCTTCATTGTTGGATCCCTGACTACATCTTTTGGCACCAAATTCCATGGACACAATGTAGGAACCCACTCAAAAAATAAAGATAACAGTATGGACCCATAGAAAAACAATTTTTGATGTCTCAACCTACACTTGATTAATTGATCCTTCAAATTCACCAGAACAGTTGCACACCAATTGTACGTTGTGGGAGATAAACACATTGTTACAACAAATTTTTCCTCACTCCACTTAACTCGTTTGGATGACCTTCCATTTCCCTATGAAGACTTGAATTTCCCTTTTTGTGCATTCTAGAGCCAAAAAGCATATTTTTCCACATATACATGCCCAATCATTTATACAACAAGCATATACTAAGGTTGCTCCACTAAAGCCCACGTACATCGATTTTTGTTCTCAAAATTAAAAATTATGTCAGTTTTCCATGTCATTTCATGAGATCCATGATCCTTGACCTTCTATATACTAGAAATGTTATGAATTGGCCCTTTAGTTCCATTTGAAGGATATAAATTGAGCCATATCCAAGCCTTGAAAAAAAGAAACAATTCAACTTTGAGAGCAAAGACACTCTGGAGAAATTTCACTTCATATTGAGTCTGCATCTCTTCGTCCTCGAAAGTATGAAGTCATTGTTCAACCCAAAAGCTCCTCCTTATTTATGATGAATAACCTCATGGACTCCTAAATATTATCTTTTCTTTGGTGGAGGATTGAAGTGGTGGAGGCTCGACTCGAGTGACTTAGTTTCTTGATTTCGATATGTGTCGTTACAGAAATTTGTCACATATGTACTTCTGTTGATTATTTCAATATAAATAGTCTTTTTTCATCCAATTGATATCTTGCAAATATTCAAATTATTATTCCATGGGTGTATTTGTCATGTATGTTAATGGATTATCCTAATCTATATGCTAACATTATATATTATAACCATATGCTTGTGTATCTTGGTTGTTAAGGACAAGTTGCAGGTATAAAGATTTGGGTCATGTGCTCAACGATGGTCTTGTTCAAATGTCTAGACGAGGTAGGATCTTATCCTTGTCTTGTTAGCATTTCATTTATATAGCATACTTGGTATTAGAGTTGATTTTTACATGTCATTTCATCTTTTGTGGTTTACCCCTTTCCATAGAGATATTTTACTCGTAGCAAAATTGACAACCATAATGGGGATTGATCTCTTTTTTGGGGGTTTGGAGTGTTTTTCTCCTTGACTTTCTTTCTGTTAGTCTGAGTTTCCTTGTCGCCTATTTTTTACCTTGCATTTAAGTTTCTTAGCTTAACCCTTTCCCTAGAATTGTTTGTTGGCAAATTTCTAATAGGTAGCGTATGCTTGTCATTGATGGCAAGTACAACAGTGAAGATGGCAGGATCAGAGTGTGCATGTGAAGACTCTGCAGAAGCATAGAAGTCCAAGAATCCCTTGGGGATTTGGAAGTGAAAGCTCAGGAGGAATAGTGTCGAGGAGAACATGCACAACAAAGCTCAAGGTATAGGAGTTCGCAGAGGAGAAGGAAGACAAAGGTCGAGGCCTTTGAGAAATTGTAATTCTCCAAAGGTTGGGAGGAAAGTGTGCAAAGCTCAGGAGGGAGCAAAACCACTGTCAGATTGGCTGAAGAAGAAGATCTGGACTATTGGTTTCTACATCCAAGAGGAGCTTAGGAGAAGCCTACAAAAGGGATAGATTGACAGCTGTTGGATCTCATTCAGAAATCATGTCAGCCATCAGATCGAATAGGAGTTGCACGAGTTTTACCATCGGGAAAAGCTAAGGTGAAATCCCAAAAGGAGGGATGACTCATCTGGGTTTCACATACCGGGAATCCCGTGAGCCAATGCATTGTGGCATTGAAAAGCTCAAAACCCCGACAAGTGGTAAGACTGTGGTCATGGGGATAACGGTCATATGGGCCAGGAGCCTAGCCAGGAGAGCTAGTACGTAAAGAGCGCGTCAAGATTTGAGGGATCGCGAATCCTGAGGACATACATGTTTCAAAATTGGAAAGTCTGAAACCTCGATGAGGAGGTTTGGCTATGGTCATATAGGAGAAGGTCACATGGACCACGAGCTTAACCGGAGGGCTAATTGAAGTTAGAGGCATCAGATCCAAGCGTAGGGTCCGACCACTGTTGGATTGAGGAAAACTTGCACGATCTTCAAAAGTGCAAGGAGTAGAGGGCTCACAAAAGCTTGACGTAATTTGAGCCGTCAAATCAAGATCACATCTGAACCGTTGATCGGAGTTTCGAGGATCACGTTTTGAAAATGTCAAAGAAACAATGCAATAGGAACCCCGATTTATCGATATGCAAAATCCCGACGTAATCAGAGCCGTCAAATCAAGATCACATCTAAACCGTTGATCAGAGTTTCGAGGATCACCTTTTGGAAATGTCAAAGAAACAATGCAATAGGAATCCCGATTTCTTGATATGCAAAATCCCGGCGTAATCTGAGCCATCAGATCAAGATGTGATCTAGACCATCGACCCGACTCACGTCAGCAGACCATGTCAGCTAGGAACACGTGGCACAACCAGGTAATGACAAGTGTCAGACTGATTCAACATTTCAGGAACATGTAAGTCACGAATCAGAGTGACAGGTGGCAGTATTCAACACGTGTCAATCCACGTATGACGTCAGCAGATGGACACGTTGTCAGAGTTTCAGGGATCGAGAGTTGGACATGTCAAAGATTATCGACATCAGGAATCCCGATATCACGATATGTGAAATCATGATGCAATCTGAGCCATCAGATCAAGCCTTGATCTGGAACGTTGATGGAGAGGCATCAGGGATTGAGAGTTGGACATGTCAAAAATTATTGACATCAGGAATCCCAATATCACAATAGGTGAAATCGCGATGTAGTATGAACCGTCCGATCAAGTGTTGATCGGAGGGCTACTGATGCACGACACAGTGAAACTGTCAGAAACCATTGATGGCGTCTACTAGAGAATTCAAAGAGACCCCTGTGTCATCGCTAGAGGAGATGAAGAGTCTCCAATCTTTGTCCAAGTGAAGGAAGACTATTCTTAGAAGGGATTGACAGATGGATGAGCGTGGAAGCCTGTAACTAAAACAGAGAAGGTGAGCTCAATTGTCAAAAAGAAGACGAAGAGTCTCAACTGCCAAAGAAGATAAAGAGTCACGATGATGATCAGACAGAACACTTGAGAGGTGGAGGATAACGACGCGGAGTCAACATGTAGAGGATTGCAAACATTGCATGCACAAGGTGCACAAAAGCTATAAATACACAGTACAAAGAAGAGAAGGGGGTTGTTGCAGTTGTTGTTGGAGTTTGCTATGGTTGTTATTGGAAAAGGTGATTCATGTGTGAAGAAGGAGGAGAGTGCAACAACTGAATAACACAAAAGAGGAATGGTGCAATGAATGGACATGGAGCACAGAGCATAAAAAGTGGAGGAGCAGACAACGCAACTGATATGTGCAGAAAGGTAATGAGGCAGACAGGGCAACGAAATGCAACAGAACAATAATGAGTCTGGTAAGCCATTGTTGAAAATTATATCACTGTAATAAGTTTCAGTAGCAAAGATTTATATTTCAGGGTGGTTGGGAGGAGCTACGGAGTACTGGTGTCCTCAAAGGTTCAAGTGGGTGCTTGAACACAGAGAGTTGGTGCTTCCTTCTAGTTGGTGCTAGAGAAACCAAGGAGTTGGTGCTTCCTTCTAGTTGGTGCTAGAGAAATCGGGGAGTTAGTGCTTCCTTCTAGTGGGTGCTAGAGAAAACAGAGAGTCGGTGCTCTCAACAAGTTGCATCTTGAAAAACTGAGGTTGTAGCCTCATTATGAGTTGTTTCTCATATGTATGATACTATAAATATTGCAACCATTACTTATCATATAAAGAAAAAGAGGTTTTTACCCTGCATGGGTTTCCTCGGGAAATATCTGTCTCTGTGTTTCTCATATATGTGAATGATGTTGAAAGTGCCATTGTTTATTTCCCTGCATTATTGTGATCATCATT
>ML788788.1:118848-160071 GCA_009831015.1 Picea engelmannii
CAGGTTTGATGAACAAGGGTGCAAAGTGTAGAACCAGAGACAGCATAGTTGAAGGGGAGAACTTCAGAGGAGGCTATCTTCTTCATTTTTCGACCGTTTCAGGTGCCGTCAGAGCCTAGACAGGGGTTTTGGCACGCTGCGGAGCCATTGGAGCAGTCATTTTGATGATTTGAGCACTGTAAGACTTGTTTTTAAGCACTTTGAGCAATTTAATATAAAAGATCCATTTGGAGGCTGGACCAGGAGATGTAGCCCGGAGTGGGGTGAAMTCCTTTATCAAGTTGCTGTGTTTATGTCTGATGTTCAATGATTTTTTTCTGCTGTCTATGTTCAATTCTACATAAGTAATCCTTTAATATGTGTTGCAAATTGATCCGGTTGCTTTAAAAACACATAACATTTAACTTGCAATTTAATTTAATCAAGTTTATCAAGTCTTCGTCATATTTTTAGATCAACCTATGTCGACTCCATCATTGGGAAAATATATGTACTCTGTCTCATTTATAGATGACTTATCAAGGAATAATTGGATATATTTCCTCAGGAAGAAATCTGAATTCTTTGACAGGTTTAAAGAGTTTAAGGATCTTGTTGATAGTCAAACAAGGAAAATAATTAAGGTGCTAAGGATAGATAATGGCGGAGAGTTCTGCGGGAATGAATTTGAATAATTATGTAAGAAGTTCAGTATATCAAGGAAGAATGCTACTCCATATACACCTCGGAAGAATGGAGTTGTAGAAAGGATGAACATGACGTTGATGTAAAATGAAAGGTGCATGCTCAGTGGTGCAAGGTTAGGGAAATAATTTTGGGTAGAGGTAGTGGGTATTCCATGTTACATAGTAAACAGATCACCCTCATCAACACTAGATGAAAGGACTCCACAAGAGGTATGGAATGGTAAGAAAACATCCCTCATGCATGTTAAGGTATTTGGCTGTGAGGCCTATGTTCAAGTTCCAAACAAAAACACGAGTAATTTAGATAAGAGGGCTGAAAATTGTATCTTTATTGGGTATAAAGATGGTCTCAAAGGTTATAAGCTTTGGAACCCATAAAATATGAAGGTTTTTTATAGTCGAGATGTGGTATTTAGAGAAATGAAGGATGTTGTTAAACAAGAAGTCCTACCAAGTAAGGAAGAACCAGAGAAAATAAATTTTGATTTAAAGGATGATGAATCAGACTCTACAAAAGAACATGAATCAGAATAACAAAATCCTCATACTCCAGTATTGAGGATATCAGTTCGAGAGATAAGGTTACCAGAAAGGAATACTCGATCTAATTTTTGTTCAAATTTCTCTTTGTCTATTATTGATGACGATCCTAGAACTATCAGGGAGGTAGTAGATTTAGAGGATGGAAAACTCTAGAAAAAGACCATGGATGAAGAAATGGAAGCCTAGGATAAGAGTGACTCTTAGGTTCTAGTGGATTTTTTGACTTGAAGAAATCCCACTTGAAACAAATCAGTATTTATAAAGAAGTTGAATGCAGAAGGAAAAGTGGAGAAATACAAAGCTGGGTTAGTAGCAAACGACTATTCCGAGGTTGAGGGAATTGATTTGGGTGAGATTTTTTCTATTGTTACCAAGTTAATTTCAATAATATTTATGTTATCTTTTGTTGCTGCATTTGATTTTGAAGTAAAACAGATGGATGCAAAGACAAATTCCTACATGGGGATCTGGAAGAAGAAATCTATATGAAGAAACCAAAATAATTTGTTGTGAAGCGAAAGAAGGCACTGATATGCAAGATGAAAAAGTCCCTATATGGTTTTAAAAAATCACCAAGGATGTGGTATCAAAAATTTGATACTTATATGTTGGGACTTGGCTTCACAAGAAACAAAGACGATCATTGTGTGTATTTGAAATTAATTGGTGATCATTTGATTTATTTGGTCTTGTATGTGGATGACATGTTGCTGGTAGGAAACAAAAAGGAGATTATCGAGGATGTGGAAACTCATTTGTCCTCTAAATTTGACATGAAGGATCTCAGTGCTTCAAATTTAATTTTCAATATGGAAATTAAAAGAGATCAGAAAAAAAGGAAACTCTGGTTAAATAAAATAAAATATGTCAAGACAATATTACAGAGGTTTAATATGCAGGAATGTAAAATGGTCAAGGTCCCTATTCCTATTGGTGGAAATTTATCTACAGATCGATGTCCCAAGACATATGAAAAGGAGGCGAACATGTCTCATGTTCCATATGCATGTACATTTGGAAGTTTGATGTATGCAATGGTTTGTACTAGATCGGACATTGCACATGCAGTGGGCTTTTTGAGTAGGTATATGTCAAAACCAAGGAAGGAGCATTGAATAGCAACAAAAATGGTTTTTTCAGGTATTTACATGTCACTGCTAGCTATGTATTATGCTACCAATGAAGACCAGTATTGGACAAAGTGTTGGACATACATGTCTTTTTGGATGCAGACTGGGATGGAGTTCTGGATCTTAGGAGATCTACAAGTAGGTATGTGTTTAACCTATTTGGAGGAGAAATCATTTGGATGAGAAAAAGAAAGGTTGTAGTGACACTTTCAACTACAAAAGTTGAATACATTGCAACCAGTCATGAATGTAAGGAAGCAATATGGTTACAAATATTTTGTTCAGGTATTGGGTTGGTACAACAAGTTGTAAGGATAGATTATGATAGTTAGAGTGAAATGTTTCTGGCGAAGAACCCATATTATCACTCAAAGAAAAATCATATTGATATTTAATATCATTTTGTGAGAGACATGGTTGAATAAAATAAAGTGTTGGTGATGAATGTGGACACTCTGAAAAATGTTGTAGATTCATTAACAAAATCTGTGAGCACTGAGAATTACTCTTGGTGTAGAGGATCCATGGGAATTGTAGCCTTGGATTGTTGACTATGTAACCTTATAACCCCCTGTATGCAAAGAAAAGAACAAGTGGGAGAATGTTTGGGGTATGTTATATTATGTGCATGAATAGCTCTAGTGTTTTCTACATTGTGGCGAGCACACAAAGGGGTTTGAGGGGGGGCTGCTAGGACCCCCCTTGCGAGGTGTAGGGGGGCGATATTCCCTCGTGTGGGGGTTTAGGGGCAGCATCCCGGGAATTTTTTTTTCCTTAGGAAATGTGTCTCATTTTTTCCTCGATTTTCGTGTCCATTGTTGGGCATTTTTTTGGCACATGGTTTTTGTGGATGGTTTTCTATTTCGGGTTAAGGAATTAGGGTTGTTGACTAATCTAGGTCATTAGGTTTTGGTTTTGGATTATGCTGGCTCCTATATGTATATTGTATTGTAAACAATGTAACACTATGACCGGATATAGAGTATGTTGGTTTTCCCAGTTTGTGTTTCCAGGGGAAAAAATCTTCGTGTAAAGTGTGTATTTTCCATTATATCTTTTCTATTCTTTTACTGAAAATTTGTTTGGAGTAAATATTGTACAAGTTTAAAATCTAGACCCTTGATTTGGTCAAGGAGAACGTCAATTCTGGGAATTGGGTACCAGTTCCTAACTATCATTTTATTTAGGGACATACAATCAATACAGAGTTATTAGGTCCCATATTTCTTCTATACCAACATGATTGGGCTTCCACAAGGTGATGAACTTGGTCGGATGTTCCTCTTTTCAAAAAGCTATTGAATCTGGTGTTTGATTTCCTCATTTTCTCATAGAGATCAGTGATAGGTTGGCCCATTGGGAAGCGGTGCATTGGGGGTCATATCGATTGAGTGTTTGTCATGATAGTGGAAAGGTACCCTAGTGGGTGAGGAGAATATTTATTTGTATTCTTCCACTCCATGGAGATACATGTCACAGAGGCCATGGATGTGGTTGCAACCTTCCGCTCACTTTGATCATGAACCAGGAAGAAGACAAACTTCTTGGTCTGAGAAACGACCTTCCTCCATTGCTTAGAAGAGAGCAAGGAAATACCAGTAGGTGGGACTACCTCAGGTATCTTGTAAAATTTCATGTCTAAAGTAATAATAACACTATGAGGCCTAGAATCATATACAACATTATGTTTCCATAAATAAGGTTGGCCGAAAAGAAAATCAAAAAATTTAAGGGGGGAGACATCACATAATACCTCATCCTTGAAGGGCTTGATGTCATAGGGAAGGAGACATTGTTTTTTGACATGGTGATTGATCCCTTAGTGAAGAAATCCGATGGTGTACAAGTATGGTTGTGGTGTTTTCGACAAAGCTAACTTCTTGAAAACCTCTGCTAAGATGAGGTTATACTGGCTGTCGCTATCAACGATGAAGTGCAGGGGAGTACTCTTCACCCACTTTTGTGAATGAAAGGGGTACTCACCTTTCTCTTGTTTATTTGGTTCACTGGGCTAGACCTTGGTAGTAGCAACGGTGGAACTAGGTTCCACATCAATGATCTGTCTCCCTTTTTTTGGTTCTAACTTAGATTCAAATCCTTCATATTATTGAGATTCTTTCAACTCGACCACGAATGACCTATTTGAGTGGCATTGATTGGTGTTATGCCAGGGGATATTATGGAACTTGCACCACTTCCTAGTGTCTTTCTTTGTCTTCCCATTGTATTTCTTTGTTTTTGGTTTAGATTGGTTGTCCTAAGGATGACCATCCTTGCAATGCCCTTCCTTTATGGGTTGGGGCCGATTTTTCCCTACTTCTTATGTGAGGGGTTTACAGACCCAAACTGTCGCATTTATTGTTTACGATTCTACTCGATTTTGACACCATATCGATAGGCAAAGACCAAGGATGAGATGTCCAGAAAATCAATTTATGTCTAGATGTATCTATGCATCCCAACACAATACTTGAGCACCATATGATGCTCAGAGTATTCGATACCCAATTTGGTGCAGAAGGTATAGAAGACATTGGTGAACTCTGGCACTGTTTGGTCCCTTTATTTCCACATTGTTATACATATTATATAAAAAATTTCATAAATTCCAACAGGGTAGTATTGTTCCTTAATAACATCCTTGAAATAACCCCAAGTGGGAGTGATTGTAAATAATGTAGATCCCTTTGTTTACTTTTTCTCATAGAAAGTGTTCCACCAATATTTGACATGGGGAACGACCTTAACGAGTGAAAATGTAATATTTTCTCTATTGAAAACGTTATGGACATAAAAATACCCTTATAGAAGGTTTAGCCATTTATCTACAACATATTCATCTATTCGAACTTCAAATATAGGAATATAAAAAAATATTTATACCTTGAAGGGGGTACCTCCTCCACTCAAGGAAGATGCATTGCATGTTGGTAGTTGTCAAAGGATTTCTGCAAACTTATCCATGATCTCGTTCCTCTGTCATGTGAGGGATTCCTCAAGCAACAATTTAAAGGGATCTCCTTCCCCATTGTCTCTCTTTTCTTCCCCCATGGGCGGTCGTCGGGTTTGGCGAGGCCGATATTGCAAAGCCTCAATTGGTTCAAGTCCCAACTTCTTATACATTGACCTCATTGAAGACATGCACATAGAAACAAATGAAGAACATACCTCTTTGATACCACTAATCCATATTTATGAGCAGAATGGAATGAAAAAAAAATCTATAACATTAACAAAGATATAGAGAGAAAAATGACCGAGATACAATAAACCTTAACTTCTATTCAATAAATAAATCTTCTAAAAATGTAAAATGCAGAATGAAACAATCTTGCTCGAATGGTGGTATCCAATCTCTGAGAAGAGATGTGGAGGCTACACACATTTATCTGAGCCCATTACAATGAGACATATAAGAATTTTTTAGCATCAAGAAGTAATCATAAAACCCTAGACATCCAAAAACCTAAACCTAGGATATGAATATCCAAAATTCATGTGGGCCCTAATGGGGCAAGTTGGTACATCAACTTCCTGGGGTCGTAAATTTTGCATATGATCTTTGTTTTAGGCGCACGATAACCCATTGGAAAGGTCTATATGAGGACTATACATTATTCCATCACACTCTGACTCCATATATAATGTGACTATGGTGGGAGCAAGTAATGTTGTTTGAGGCGTCAAAACAACTACAAATGTTTAGGACCCAAAAAGCTAGAAAAAAACTGCCAAGATGAAAATTGAATGTGAGCTAGTTGGAAGAGGTGTGTGGCCATTGATATCCACTTGTATTGTGGAAAATGTTTTTGGAATCATGTAAATGAGAAGTTCCTCAATCACTTCTTTCAGTATTGAATACTACAAAATATTTTACTCTATACTCAAATAAATATTTTTCCATTCCTTTCCACGAATTTTTAATTTTACTTCATTTACCATTTATTACAGAAGCAAGTGAATAGGGTTCTAACATGATAAGATTTTGATCATTTTTGTTTCACCTATCAGATCAATTTTTAGGTATAAGGGAGGCCTATCATTCCAAATTAGACTCAATAACCCATCATAGGAAGGCACTTGGTCTAAATTTCTCAGTAGACCATAGGGATATGCTGTCCCCATTGGAGTTGATGTTTGTACCTATTCGATCCTAACACCAATATGGAAGTTGGTTGAGGTTATAAGGAAAAAAATGGACATCATAGTAACATAAAGTGAGCTTCCAAAGATCATGGACCAAAATAGCTAGCATACTGTGAGGCACCCTAATGTGACTATCAAAAAAATCACGCCCTCAGGGGATAAGGTGTAGTTTAAGGTCCTTGGTTCTTATATGAATCTATAACATGGCTAATAATGGTCCCAAAGGACTTAAACTATTACAGTAAAAGATTGTATCATGGGAGCAGAGCTTGGGAACCAAGCATTAGTAGAGGTGCGAGGTTTGATCATCACATGACTACAAGAGAGGAAGATCTATGGCGGATGAAAAATGCACACCTTAAATATACATGAGATATAAAAAGAGTAGTGGGTGCAACAATGGTTTTTTTAGACACACGTCACAAATTGAATGGAATTTCTTGACAAGAGAATGGAAGGAAAAATCACCTTCATTAATTTGTGATAGTGGTATTCTGTTTTTTCCCAACCACCTATATACTCGTGATAAAGTGCACACATATTCGATCACTTAGAGAAATCAAAAGCTAACTCAATAGTGCACTAGGGACACTTGAAAGGATCACATATAGCATGGCATGTTAACATTTTTTTTATCAGAGGAATTATGATATTGCCGTGTATATAAAGGGTCCCATCGAGGACTCCTATCAATATATAGATCACATCGACATGTAGTATTGTATAATGCCACATAATCACCAACAAGGACCAATATGAAGCTACCATGTGTCCATGGGACCATGATGTGGTCATCATGTTGTCACTCAAAATTTCACTCCCTCCCTAAACTTTCAAAGGAACCAGGCCACTAGAAAGGTGACATGTGTTCATAGAAGGCATGAGGAAGGATTTTTAAACTAGGTGGAAGATACAATGATTATGCAACAAATCAAATTATTTATAAGATAAAACACATCATGACATTTGGCCCCATGTCTTGGTGTCCATACCAATCATTATACTGTTACTTGTAGTTGATAAAGGAAAAACATCATTGCCTCCACACACACACATTCACAAGCCATGAATCTCATAATATCATGCCGGGTGTAGTGAGTCACTTCATTCCATCAATTGTCTCAAATAAGAACGTGTCGATCCATTATAAGAGAATTCCTAATGAACAAAAGGAACCAATATGTGAGTAATTTATCTTCTAAAGGTGAGTTACTCAAATGCCAGATGTCATAGAAGATGACCCACCTGCCTAGTATCTCCTCTCATGAGAGAACTTCCAATAATACTAGCTACAAATGTATGAAGAGTTTGTTCTACAATTCACAAAGGAAATAATTCCCTCTCTAATATTATTGATCCTAATTTGAGAGTAGTGGGACATTCGGTAGTCTACCCTAAAATGAAATTGCACCATTCATCCAACCCTCTATCGAAGCTTGAGGTGGAATATTGAAAGAGTTGGTCAATGGTACTCTTCATTGAGGAATAATGGTGGTTGAGAGGAAACAAATAAATGTTCTTTTTTCTAGACAAGGACCTCAACTGTTCAAATGTTGAGCATGTCCAACGTAAAAAACAAATATCCAATTGATTCAACTAGAATAATCCAAATAGAATATCAATTGGACAAAGAGAAAACACCCCACAAATAAATCAACAAGTTAACTCTGGTGGTAAAAATAACTTTTACTAGGTAAAATTAGCTCGAAAACCATATGTGGTATCAAGAAACTAAATATTTGTATCCACTTTCAAGAAGCAGTATTGGAGTAAATGAATGGTTTTCTTACAAATGAAACTGTCTATAAATAAAAATAAGGCACTCATTGTACTGATCGACACTTTAGGGAATTTAAGAGGATCTTACAACTAAATATGTTTCATCATAAGCCTCAAGCACAATTAGATATTAAAGGAAACATGATTCAAGAGATTCATACCCTATGTTATGTTTCAATCTATAATTCTTTCTCTTTTTGTGTATGTGTTCCTATAAAATCCATCCCTCTCATCTAAATTCTTGTGTCAGATCCCATTAATAAATATCAAGAAAAAATACCGCAACATATTCAATGTTACTATGTGATGTATAGTGAAGGCATATAAGTGATTTCCTCTTAACAAATTACCACTTATTTTCAATTATTCATATGTTTAAATGATATGTAGAGGGTACCTCCATGTATTTGAATATTTGAAGTTGTATAATTGTTTAAAGCATGTTTTATTGATTTCTATGCATGTGTTAGAAATATTGAATTCTTAATTTCTTAGAACATTATTTTATTTTCATAAGTTAGCAGATTCATTTTCTGTAATGCCTTATATGTTTTTCTTGTAATTCACCACTCCACTCGCCTCTAAATGTAAATTTCTTGAAACAATAATGGACATATGCCTCTTGAAGCTGAGATTTTTTAATATCTGAGCTGAGACTGTTTAAGGGCCTAGAGTTTTGAGAGAGAGAGAGAGAGAGAGAACTACTAGATCTTGCACATTTTTTTCTTATTGCAAACATGGCTTTAAGATTCATCCCGAGTCTTAGCCCCTAGGGTGCCTTGACATTTTTCCATTGACAACATGGAACATTTCGATGGATAACATGTTGAATTATTTTTTGGAGACATGTGGGTTAAAAATAATAATACTCCTCTATTTTCTCTTTATCACAAATTTTGAATCACCAAAAAATAGATGTTCTAGTAAAAATTATGTCAATTGTAACTTACATATCTTTCAAACCCTAATTTGGAGAATGTATGGATGGCTGACCTTTCTCCCGATATATATTTTAACTTTAAATCCTTCTAAGTCTGAAATGTTGTCTTGTAGTACTATGATATGACTTCTTAAACATGTAAAAAATTCACATCCTTAACCTTCACTAATAAAAGGTTATAGCAAAAACACCAAAAGGTCTTATTTAAGACTAATTTCAAGATTAGTAAATAATACCAGCTTCCACAAGATATATCTCACAAAGTATAATGACTCAAAATATGAAATGTTTTCCACATGTAATTCACAATGTCTCCTCAGGTTTATGAAAATTCTAGAGTCTGAAACTTTTCCAAAATTCATTTATAGTGAAAATAAAAAGATGACTCGTTTGCGACTAATTTTAGGACTAGCCACAAACCGTAACTTCCACAAATGATATTTCCTAAAATACAACAAAACATAGCCTAAAATTTTAACCATATGTAACTCATTATGTCTTAGTATCCTCAAAATTTTGTAGCCTAAAACATCCCAAAAAAAATTTATAAAGAAAACACCAAGATGACTTGCTTGTTGCAGTAAAACCTATGATAGATGTTCTAAAACCAAATGATATGCACTAACACATTTATAATGATAAAAAAAAAATCAATGAATAATAGTCCAGTTCAAGGGGGAAACTTCCGTTTACAATATATTGAAATTACAAGATGAGATATGATGATCCTAAGACTAGGTCTCCTTGGTGTATATATAGGAGACAATGTGTACACTTATAATGAAAAGGTACAATGAAGGGTTCTAGGCTATATACAAATATAACACTAGAAATATAATAATTCAATATCTAGAGATTAATAAGAGGTTTTATACTTAATATGAGGCTTTGTATAAGGATTAACATCATAAAGAATTCCAAATATAAAAATACGCTTGACCTTATGCCCATCACACACTTCTTTTATTCTCTTACATGTTAGAAGTGTTTCTCTAATACAACATGATTCTCCAATTTCTATTAGACTTTTTTCTTTGAGAATCTCTTTGATACTTCCCATTTGATGGGTTTCTTTTGTTTAGTTTTTCTTAAACTAAGATTTCTTGCTACTACATTATGTTTATACTCCCTATACAATCTATTATATTTTACTCATTTCAATAATAGATAATTTTGACCTTTAATAAAAGTTAATATATAAATCATTATTTGTTCATAATTTATAAGTTGTTCGAAATCCATAAAATTCTTCCCACTTGCTAAATATAACGTCTCTCAAACTTATTGTTACTTACGGTTTATATCATTACCAAATTATATACCTTGTCTAAAAATATTATTTTATTTAAAAAATAATTTAATAATTATAATTAATTATAATATAAACGTTACTAAATAACCAAATTATATATTTTGTTTAAATATATTATTTTATTTAAAAATTTTAGTTAATAATTAAAATTAACTTGAATATAAACCTTATTTTAATAATCAAAATAATTATATATTATGTTACAACACAAATAAAATATGAATGTAAATGGTTAAAAATAAATATTCTACATGTGAAAACATAAGCTCATGATGGTAGTTTGGTTTATATTCACTAGTTTGCTGACTAAATGAATATTGATTTTAATTATTGAAAGTGAATATTTGAAAATTTTATAGAATAAAAATATATTATTTATATTTATAAGATCATAATAATAAAGTTTATGAAGGTATACATATAATATTTGTTTGGATTTGAACTTGTGACTTTATAAGTATATATAAAAGTTTGATTTTTATAATTTTAATGTTAGAAGATGTTTTAAAACATTGATAGTATAATGATAATTTTTTTGATAAATTTAATAAGTAAGTAATTTAATTTTTTTTATGTTGAATTAAATGTTTTTATCTCACTTGTTTATATATATGAATGCAACATTACATATAATAATAATAATAATAATATATTTTTAAGGTCACGGCCAAGCCAGCACACCAAATTGGTGTATGAGACCCCCTTGTTTGTGGGACAAAGGACCCCCCTCTGCCCAACGATTTGATTGGTAAAGTCTACAAAGGTATACATACCCTACCCCCTCTGGATTTGAACCTATGACCTCTTAATAAGAAACACATATTCTTAACTAGATATTTTTTCTTTGTTTATATTTTTACATGTCTCTTTTTCAATTATTAGGTAGTGATAACTACCTTAAATTAATAAATTATATCTATATTTTTGTTTCTTCTTATTTAAGATATAGGTATGCTTAGCTTTCTTTGTTTATATTTTTACATATCTCTTTTTCAACTACTTGGTAGTGATAAGTACCTTAGATTAATAAATTATATATTTTTATTCATTGAAATTTTATTTTGAAGAGATTGTTTTCTCAGTTTAGTTTTAATTAAAAAAAAATTACTACTTTCTTCTCCTAAGATATTATAAGGAGGTGGTCAACTCTAATCTATAATATCAAAAATATTTTTCAAATCACAATATTCGAGATATTAGCTTATACTTTTAAATTACTAAATAATATCTTTAATTTAATTAAATGATTATTCTTTTAAGTAATATATGTTTGATATAAATCAACTTGTAAGAATTATTTTTAGAAGTAAACATTTTCATTAATTTGTAAATCACAATATTTAACAAGTTCTAGGTTATACTATCTTTAGTTCAATTAAAGCACTACTACATATGACCAAATTTGACAAGATTTTTTTTTGCTATTGCCACACATATCAGTCGCACTTTCCACGAAGGAAAAGAATATTTTTCATGGAACTTTTTTCGTCGCTGTATCCATGCACTAGGTATTTGTGGAAACGACGACGAAATCAGGCCACCACGTGTCATAATACTAAATATTTTATGTTAATTTTTTTTTTCACATCGTCGTAATTATGACAAACTATCATCAGTAGATTGACTAACATACATTGGAAAGATGGAATCCCAAAGAAATATTTAACTTCTTTCCATGAACGTTCGTCACTATAGGGACGCAAGTTTGTGGAAACAAGAAGAGATGTATACCTTATTGCAATGAACATGCATCGCTATATCGAAGAAGGAGCATGGAAATAGAGACGAAGAAGCAGGGAAGAGTAAAAAACCCACCAATGGCTTTCGACGCAGATGCCATACTTGCGACAAACTTACGTCACTATTGCGACAACTCCTGTAGGTTTAAAAAAATTTTGATAGTTTTCCCCTACTTTCTAAGAAATCTCCTATCACATCCTTTTGTGTGGATAAGGAAACCTCGGTTATGATTTTGAAACACGGTCCTATATGGGCCAATAAGGGAGAAGACTATAATCTAAATCACTCACTAGTCTCTAGACTTTAGGGCTTATGTACATCACCGAACAATCTTCGTAAGTGGATATATACTTCTTGGGCTTCTTTTTTGATGCCATTGATTAGGATCCATATATTCTAAACGGTTTTCCTTCCTAGGATTTATCATTGAGTTGAATTTTGCACATGTTATAGATGATGGCTTTAATTGGTTCATGTATAATGTAGGGATCTTTACAAAGCTATGTTTTCTTGAATTCAACTTACATTTGGGGTAATTTTCAAAGGTCGTAATTTGGATAAGATTTTTGAGTGTCATTCTGGAATACAAGGGCATTAAATCTATTGTGACCATCAATAAGACTTTGGGTACACTATTCAAAATTTGGGAGGGTGACATCCTCATCTTATGCCCAAATCTACATTTATTAGAGTTGTGCAAAGTTATTCTTGGCCAAATCGTATTGGAGTACAAGAATTATAGTTGGACACATTAACTAGACTATGAACATATTGGTTTTTGTTGTAAAGTATTTTTTTAGCATGGGCATGTAGCAACTTCCTCTCTGAAGGAAAAGGATTTTCAATCTAATAGGAAGAATAATAACAAATCTTATTGTTGGCAAGACTCGAAAAAGGAAAACTCAAAGAATTTCTTTTGGGTGCCATTAAAAAAAAATATTATAGCCAAGCATGTGGTATTGTAAAGGACTTTAACAAATCCACAAGGGGGTGGTCGTGTAGACATGGATACAATAACTCACGAATAAAACCCTTTGTCGATATTCTCCTTACCCAACAACTCCCTCGAAGGGATGAAGAGGAGGCATGCATTAGATAATTCAAATAAGAAAAAAGAATCAATCCATTCAATATCACCAGATGATTAAAATAAATTCACATTGTTAAACTCTCCATCAATGTCTAATTAGTGTGATGGTCAGATTGAAGTTCAAAGGGAAGATGAAGAAGGAAGTTGGTTACCCTCCATCATCAATGGTGCTTAACACATTTTCGACATGCCAAATTGGTCTAAATGAATGTTAATAGGATATCGTATCATTCTTTTATGATCCTCAACTAAATGAGTTAGACTCTTCGTTGTCTCTATTCTAATATTGTAAAATATTGACAGTGAAGAATTATTAGTTAATATCTTAGTTAATTCTCTTACATATCATTGGAGAACAAAAAAATTGAATTTCTAACCATTCATAGATGCTTTGATATATAAGGATAACCACATTGGTGCATGACTACCGACAAGCAAAATTCATAGTTATTCTCTTAATCTCAAAGAATGAATATATTCTTTGAATTATGAGGTTCAAAGTAGTTAGTATAGTGTTTCTACAATGTAGTGATTTGGCCTCTTCTTTATTTTGTATCATCAAGGAAAAGTTGTGTGATGATGGGTTATCACAAAGATACAACCATAAGGACTAGGTGTGTAACAAGAATATTTCTTTAGATTTCGGGTAATCAATAACTAGTTGATATTATTTAGTCTAGACCTAAGTTCAAATCTAACTAAATTCCACTATAAATCCCAAGCTAGGTGAAACAACCCACAAACTACACCTAACAAGAAACTTGGGCCTCAACCTAGAGTGAAGAAGATGTCCAAAAATGGAGGTTCTTACCCTTTCGTCCAACACAAAATGGGTCATTATCGTATTAGGGAAGAAGGATCAACCTTCAACATAACCTATGAGTTGAATATTAGATCCACTCAAGGGTACAAGGAGAGAGATCCACATAGGGAGAATGTCACATTAGGGCACAAGGTCCCCGTGACCATATGGAGTTACACAAGGGGTTGAGAGTGTGTAGGTAGAGTTGGGAATCCTATGGTCATACAACCATATGGTATCTCATGGGAATGGTTGCTTGGATTCTTTAATTCTTATAAGGGTGGATCAGATTCTTTTGTACTTAGAGGGATATCACTAGTCTGGTCCATTGAAGAAGAGGATCATGTGTACGCAAGGAGGACTTGTTCTCCACTAGAATATTTTCCTCTGAATTTTGGATATTTAATTGTATCTAGTTGTAATTGTGTGTCCTAATTGATTGAAGAGTTTGAAGGGTTTGTATAACCAAAAGTTAACTCATAAGAAGAATGGTCACCATTATCTTCAAGAAAATTGTTGGATTGACTTGTTCCCAGAAGGATTTGGTTGTCAGTTTGTATGTGGATACTAGGACTGAGATGGTTGAGATGAATTAGGATGTGTAGGTTGAGGTAATTTAAAAGGAACTAGCAATAGTTTCAAAGGAAACTCTACCTGGCATAGAAAATGTTTTTTTTTTTTTTGGGGGGGGCAGGAATTACAGAATTCAAATGGATTGAAATAAAATGACATGAAGCAAATAAAAATATTGTAATAAATTGCATGAAACTACTACATGAACTTGTAAACTACTATAGAAATGATAATATCATAGAAAAGAGGGTTCTTTTCATTCCCTTGAGTGGGACCTACCCAAGTTATCTACAATAACCCTTGGTGAAACCATGAGTTCTCGAAAGTGTAGCCTCCTTATTAAGAAATTTAACTAATGAAAATAGGTGTGTCCTCTACAATTTGAATTAACTATCACAATTATGAAAGTATTATTTCAAAGACAAACTATAATATACTTTACTTCATCCTATCGCCTACTTATAATAAAATATCACAACTAACCCTTCAATCAATCCTTGATTGAAGGGAACTTGTCTCTAGGATCCCTAGAATCAAGGATCCTTGTTTCAAGGGACAAATTTCCCTCCTTAATTAAAATTCCCTCAATCAACAAATCAAATGAGCATCTGCCTTATTGAGTAACTTGAGTTCGTTGAATGTTTTTGTCCCTTATAGATTAGAGAGGGGGAATAATCCCCCTCTTCTCTCATGTGGAATTTGATGGAGACCACCCTTTTGACCTACTTGTACCAATCATTAGATAAAAACCTCAAGCATGCTTAAATTCATATAAAATAAAAATTAATCCAACGTATATCACATAATCTCATCAACTCAATTACTCATAAAATTCAATATGCATGGGGAGGTAAATGGTCCTAGAAACATGCTAAAGTAGATTTGTCGGTGCAATATCTCAATGGTTGATCAAAATATGTTTATGTGTTTATATATTATTTCACATCGACTTACAAAATTACTTGTATCTCAAAAATATATTGATAGGTCACAACCTAGCGAGACACCAAATTGATGTATGAGACCCACTTGTTTGTGTGACAATGAATAAACCCTCTATGCATCCCACAAACATAGGAGTATCATGTATTAATTTCATGCTAGTAATGTTCTAGAAATTATGAATATCTTAACAATAATCAAAATTGTATTTTTACATTTATATGTCTCCATAAGTTCTACATTAAGTTCTATGCTTTAAAAAACTCGTTGAAACCCTTACCTTATCATTGTCCTTTCTCCAGATACATTATTCCATACAACTTGATAAGAGTTTTCCACGAAATACATTTCCATCACCAAGACCTGCATGAATCATAAAAGAAAAATTCTTTGTATGTGAAACCCTTACCTTATCATTGTCCTTTCGCCAGATACATTATTCCATACAACTTGATAAGAGTTTTCCACGAAATACATTTCCATCACCAAGACCTGCATGAATCATAAAAGAAAAATTCTTTGTATGAGTAAATAATATATAAGCAAATAAATAGGCATTTAGTTATGTAAAATACTCTAGAAAAAGCATAAGTGGTTGCATACCTTAATGAAATTCTCTTTTTTTTTAGAATAGGTTATTATATACTGAACAGGGCCAACCAAGTGAAGGTGGAAATCTCATATGACCCCCCCCCCCTCACATCACTCTCAATTCCCCATACCCAACAAATGATTTTTTTTGTATAGAAAACATATAGACATTCATGCATAACTAGGATAGTCATCAAAACATATGAACATATAAACGTTGAAGAATAATGTGGTAATTAACATAAACAATGTTTCATACAAGCAACATCGATAAACATCCAAATACAAGTCATGAATTTATACATCTATTTTTTCTTTGATTTATGTTTTTTTGCATTCATAAAATTGGCGATTGGGGTATCATAATCATCCTTTGACATTCTTCTCCTTGTCCTTATATTCTTTATGTTTCCATGGTCTCATGTACCATACTTTTGGTATGTCACTGAGAAGGGCATGGAGGAAGTTGTGCAGGGGTGTGAATTGCAGAAACGAAAATGATCATATCGATATGTTGAAATACAATTGAATTAACTATTTCATTATTTTGATTAACATTACAATATTGCTCTTTACTTTTCTGTGTAGTTGTGACAGTTGGTTCATTAATTTCTTTTCCACTTGGTTCCTCTCGCATTTTACCCTCCTAGGATACATTCTCTTCCATTTAAAGAAGATAATATATAATTATAAGTAAGGAAATAAATATCTACAATCACACTAAATATTTCTAATTCTGAAGCATACATATGGGAATGGGTACTCTTATCACCACTTTCATTGGACATGTGATCCCTAGTATGAAGGGTGTCTTCTGAATACGACTAGATTCACTTTTGCGGTTGCATTGTTCCTTGAAAACAAGCATAAATACTTAGTTAAGAGTGATATAATAAAATATTAATAGACTTTACAAGCATGCTAATGTGGTTTCCTTATTTATTTTATTTACCTGCATCGTTGGGGATATTGGCTTATGCACCAAGATTCTCTTATATTCAATCACACTTTTAAAACCATGCTTTTAACCAAGCTTTAGGTCCTCCTCGGTGGCAACAGTGTCGAATGTATATAACTGCAATGCATAGCACCATTAAAATTACCAATAACAAAAACATATATTTGTTTGCTATTGTTAAATAAATATTCACCACAGTTAATCATTTAATTCTTACGATTCAAGATTTTAGTTTTCCATAGCCACGCTAGGCTAGTTTATGTTGCCCATGCTTTTCCATTCTATTCTTGGTTGCTTTGGAGGTGTTAGGTAGACTATATATGGAATTTTTGAAAAACATTAGATATCATAATTGTTACGTAAAACAAGAAAGAAAAAAATAAATGAGCATATTTCACTAAGAAGATGACATGTGTTGTACCTTGCTTTACCAGGTCATGGATGTCTTCCTTGTTTTTTAAACAAGTTCTCCTTTTCATCCTCTATCAGGGCCTTCCACTATTTCTCCGGAACCATGGGAGGGTGCTCATGCTTGAGGTCTAATTGCAATTTCTCCCTATATTGGGCCCTGGTATATTTTAAATTCTCTCTGACTAACTTTGTAACCACTTACTTGTTGAATGTATTGTCGAACAAGTTTACCATGTGGCCTATCGATTCATTTTTGTTTTCTCTATCTTGGCCATTCCACTGTGTGCGGATAGTGGGGCCAAACAACTCCAATGATTTATCATTCAAGTTTATGTAGAAAACATTATTTCTTGTAGAAACGTGTTATCCATTAATTTATAATAATCTCAACAAATGTCCATTTCAATTTCATGATAAAAATGATTCAATTAATTAAAAAGTATCTGCAATCTTCTAAACCTCGATCAAAACACATGCGTCATCCACCAGAAACGTGAGATCTAGTGATATGGTTCTTTTAATTCATGTTGCTCCATGAATAGCTTCCTCTCCATCTATAGTACGCTCATCTCCAGAGTCATGTCAAGTCCCAGGCTCTGGCTCATCATGCTCTGACATTTCATGCCAATCAACATCAATTTGCTCATCAATGGATTCGAGGGGAACCTCACGAGGGTCAAAAAGCCTCACTTGTACTTTGCTATGTCAAATTTTTTGTTACATTGGACCATCAATGCTACCTATAGTATTTGCAGGCTGGGTAGGTTCCCAGGTCATGAGGTTTAAAAACTCCTACAAACGGAAAAATTTACTTTATCAGATCGTACAGAAAATGTAAAACAAAAAAACAGATATGAGATTGTCATAGATGATAAAAATATGTGAAGATGTCACTTACCCCAAAATTAGTTATTAGATTTTGTAGCTCTACAATTCTTGCTCTGTCCTCCTGTGTCAGGGCTCTTTTTGTGAAACAAACCTAGATATTCTATGTTTTCATTCTCCAAGGCCTTCGTGACAGTTGCTAATGGGTCAGTCGAATAAAATATTTTGTCCTCAAGGTCCTCATTGTCCAAATCAACTGTACCGGACTAAAAAAATCAAACAATAAATGAAATTAAAATAATCTTAACATAAAGAAAAATAGATATTGTAATCAAATTTAGCTATTATTAAGCACTAACAGATACTTGATATTGTTGTGAGGTCGTTGACTTCCCAGGATCACCCTGCTCTAATCTAATATGAGTGGGTTCCTTCCCACGATGATCATTCCACAAGACATTAATGAATAAAACTAATGAGATGAACTTTAATATTTGAGAAATTTAGTTATTTTAGTCATAACTTATTACTATATTTAACATTTAAATGTTGAGGCACAGCGGGTGCCTTTCCACAGTCACCCTGGATAGATGTAGCGGATGATTTTCCATGGTCGCCCTGGATAGATGTAGCGGATGATTTTCAACGGTCACCCTAGATAGATGTTGACACAATAAATCAATCAACAAAATTTATGAGATTCACCTGTAACATTAAAGAAATGAAATATTGCAGTAATATGAGAAAACAAATAATGAAATTTTAGAAATTTAGGTGTTGTAGTCATAAGTTGTTACTATATTTAACATTTACTTGATGAGGTACAACGGGTCCATTTCCATGGTTACCTTGGACATATGTAGCGGGTGATTTTCCACGGTCACCCTGGACAGATGTTGACACAATAAATCAATCAAAAAAATTTATGAAATTCACATGTAACATTAAAAAAATGAAATATTGCAGTAATATCAGAAAATAAATAATGAAATTTAGAAATTTAGTTGTTGTAGTCATAATTTGTTACTATATTTAACATTTACCTGTTGAGGCACACTGGGTGCATTTCCACATTCAACCTGGTCAAATGTAGCATGTGATCTACCCTGGACAAATGTTGGCACAATAAATTAATCAACAAGAGTTATGAAAGTAATTGTAACATTAAAAAAATGAAATATTGCAGTAATATCAGAAAATAAATAATGAAAATTGAAATATATGCAGTAAACAATTGAAATATTGCAGCGATAAATTATAACAATGATTTATCAAAGGTTGAGTTGAATGGTATGTAAGATATTTAACCCCATAGCCACACCCCTCCATCTATTCGATTTAAGTTGCAATCGATCAACAACTCTTCACCTATAACTATTGTTTTTGTTGCACATACAAATATACAATTTCCTTCACGTCCCTCAAATATGCAATTCCATTTCTTATTTATTTCCACTAGACGTGTACTATTTATAAATCCCTTAATGTTTCGAGAAGCTTTTGGCCTTCCATCAATATACATAGTTTCCCCATTATTTTGATTGTTATCTTCTAGTTGTATATAATTTGTAGAAACTCTGTATCTCTACATACTTCGCGTATATCGGACCAACATCAGCCACTGATTGTATTTCTATAATGGTCCGACATACTCCATCAATTCAGTTACAGTGCCATAGTTGACCTTTATGCCATCCATGGAAAATAACCCCAATCCATCTAAGGACGAAGGAGCAATGAGATACATCATCCCACTGATGAATAAATCTGTGTCCACTTTAGGTAGCTCCTTAGGTGCCGATCATTGCACTAGATGTCTATACCTCAAGGGAAACTCAATTTCACCTATGATCTCAACATCATAATTACATGACCCTCCATTCGCAATAAAAATTTGCATTCGTATACAAAATATTTTCCTTACATTTTCAGATCTAGTTGATCTAGAACCAATAGATCTAGTACAACACGTCTCACTTTCAACCTCTTTGAGTATATCTTGATCATCACTCAAGGAATATAGATCTGATAAATACCTATTTGGTGGTACCTACACTTGTTAAAACAAGAATATAAGTTATTGTGCGAATACAAGTTTGTGGTACCAACAATCGAAAAAATGAGAAGATAAGTTAGTAAGCAAATATTTAGAGAACCCATGCTTTTCTTGGAGAATATACTTGATTCTATTGTATGTAAGAAACTTATTGGTGTCCTTGTTTACTTGATTCATATCATACTTGGCATCCCATTATTGTTATCTTCATATGCTTTGGGGTGTGAGTCTTCTCTTTTATAGAATGACATTAAAGTCCCAAGATTAGAGGTGTATGAAATTTTTTACGATAGAAAGAGGCATTAAAGTCCCAACATTAGGCTGGGGAATTGATGTAGATAGGGTGATGAAGGAAATGCAACCTTATAGAGGATATTTAGGGTCTATGATACTAAAAAGGCTTAGTGGATGACACTTTTCTTGATGATACTAAAATGACTTAGTGGATACTCAGCAAGATAGATGCTTTAGAATTAATGAATGGTATCCCAAGGGTTCTAAGGCCTCATATAAATATGGGTCAAGTGACAAGGTTCAATGAAAAGGAAAGATAGAAGTTATATGACAAAGTAAAAGTGTTCTTGCAAGACGTATAAGTGCCAATACAAGTTAAGGGAAAGGACAAACTCTTATATGAAACAATAGATGCTTGCACTATTCAAGATAGGTACATTAATAATGGTGCATGAGAAACAAGAATCTAACAACAAAGACAATGGTATCTTTCAAGTACAAAGACTATCAATAAGTAAGTGAAGACAATTTGCTTCTTCATAACTTCAGGGTCTTCACTCTTCTTACGACATCCATTTGTAGCTCTTATTTTCATACACCTTTGTATAATCAAGTGAATGAGAGGTGTGTGAAATTCATTAGGTTAGAAAGAGGCATTAAATTCCTAACATTAGGATTGGGAATGATGTAGATAGGGTGAAGAAGGAAATCTATAATTAGCAAGGATATTTAGCCTAAGAGAAGATCTATTAGGAAAAATATTTCTCCGAGACAGAATTTTCACAGTTATATGAAAGTCGCCCCTTTCTCATGTAAACTTACCCATCATAGATATGCATGGAGGGACATAATGAGATTCACATATACGTTTTCCAGTCAATCCAAAAACAAGATTGGACGTCATCCTGGTTCGTCTCCATTTCTGTGAAACTATTCCTCAAGCGAGGCAACCGATAAGTCACCGAAAGATTCGTGTGAATAATGAAATGGATAACATAACTTGTTCTAAAGTGTCCTTCATGGCGGACCCAAAATATTATAAAAAGGGCCTTTGGGATAGACTTCCATTAGGTCTTTTAGAGAAGATGTATAGTCTCATATCAAAGGGATCTTGATCTACCCAGTTGGGCAGACCCAATAATTTAAAAATGGGATTTAGAAACTATGTTCGGCTGGGGGAAGGATTTGTGTAAGCCCCAAACATGAAGGAAAATATCACCTATCTTGGTGGGCATTTAGAAAAGTATTTTTAGTACCTTTATATTCCTACTTGATGAATTTTTGTTGGACAACTACGTTTGTTGGATCATTGAAACTGCCTTCTTGAATTGAGGAATCCTAGCGGAGTGGAGATTGGATGAGACAAAATTGTGGTGATATGAGACTATTGGGAAATCACAAAGATTGTAGATCTACTCTATAAATACATGTATCTGTTCATGTAGATTTTCAAGAAAATGAAATGGAATTAGGGGAAATGAAGATCGAACTAGAGCCCGATGCAAGGCCAAGGAATAAATGACCATATAACACTACAAGTAATGGGTCAAGAAAGAAATAGATAAGATGCTAGAAGAAAGGTTGACTTCCCTATCAATGAGTTGAGTTGGATCACTATGATTGTCATACAAGGAAAAAATATAAGTGGAATTTGTGTGTGTGTTACATTCCATGTACTTGTTGAAGCCTGTGTACATGGCCCTTTCCCAACTTCAATTAGAGATGAAATATCCAAGAAGGTCATTGAAAATGAGGCATACTCATCCATATATGGTTTCTTTGGTTATCACAATATTCAAATTACAAAGAAAAAAATAATTAAAAAAAATACATATGTGATCGAATGGGGGTCATGTGCATATAATGCTATGCCCTTCAACTAGAATAATTCCTCGATAGTGTCTTCTAGGGTGGTAGTTATAACGTTTTGAGAATATATCCATAAGTCTGTTGAAGTATACTTGGATGATTGGACAATGTACAACCTACTTAAGGGTTAGATTGTCAACCTCCAACTCTGGTTACATAGGTGTCAGTAGATGCAATTGTCACAAAACATCAAGAAATGCATCTTTTGTATATCGCTCAATGTACTATTAGGATACATAAAGTGTAAAGAGGGGTTGTTCTTGGATCCCACCAAGATTGCAATGATTTCCATCTTATCATTTTTTAGTACAATGTTGATGTTGTGTTTCACTTTGGGGCACATTGTGTATTATTGGTGGTTCATCAGAGGCTATGCATGTTGATTAAATTTGGTTGTCATTGATGTCAAACCTTGAAGAAAGCCCCCCAACACAAAGGTTTGGGTAATGGATCCAATATTTTTTTATGTAAAGATGACTCATTATTGTATTGTCATGGTTGATAAGAAGTAAATATGGATGAACTCCAAAGTGCTTCCCTTATGGTGAAATCCCTCATGGGAAGATGCTTTGCGAAGTAAGAGAACCTATGCTTAATTGTTGAATAATGAGATGAAGGACAGTGAATTTCTTAGGTAAACTATCCTATATGGATATTACTTGTCATTTCATTTCTGTTGGTATGTGGAATTTCACATAAATCCTCACGGTTAAAGAGTTATGGCCATGGGAAGTTGGAGACCCCAAGTTTGGGTAATGGACCCAAGTTTGTTTAATGGATAACAATATGAGTTATGATATATTTTAATATAATACTATTCTATATGGATATTACATATCATTCCATTTCTGTTGGTATGTGGAACGTCACATAACTCCTCACGGTTTGAGAGTTATGGCCTTACGAAGTTGGAGGACGCTCATATGTCATGTAGAAGCCCCAAAAGGTCAAAGTAGTCCAAGAGGTTTAAGAGATTTTAAAAGGTAAATAATAAAGTGAAGGAATGAGTGTATTATAATTCAAAGTGAATACAAAATAAATTATTTCAATAATAAATTTAATGGATAAATTAGAAGTGGGTTAACCCTAAAATAAGGAAAGTGGGGCCAAGTGACCTAAAAGATGTTTATAAGGAAGCTACTTGGAGAGTATAAATAAGAGGCAAGGCTATCTCATTTTAATAACACTTGAGCATATTGAATATCTATATTTGTGTGAGGTAACCAAGGATATCTAAGACCAAATTCTGAGGGAAGGTGAAGAAAATAAGGTCGAAATGAAAGGAAGGATAAATTCTTTTGATGGTGCTTTCTAAGGTATGTTATTTACAGGTCATCTCACCATTTTATCTATAATTTATTTTCTATAATTCTTCAGACCATGAAATTCATATTCCATTGAGAAAACATATCCAAGTATCTGTGGTAAAAAATTCATCTTGTGGGTCATTGTATTTTTGGAGTTACACTCCATGGAAAATAGGGTTTGTGGTTAGTCCTGAAACTAGTCAAAAATAGGTGTTTCGGGTAAAAACGTCATATATTCTTCATAACATATCCAAATTTTTTGAAAACAAATGTGTTGGTTAGGGAACAGTATTTAGTATTCTGTGTAACTGTTTCAGATCAATTCAGCAAATTTTCTGTGTGGGGCACGCTCTACCAGGTCGCTCTTTAGAATAATCCATAATTCAACAAGGTATGCCATTTTTTCTATAACTCCTTTTCTGAGAGGTTTCAAGTAGTGAAACCTAGAGGAATTTCATAAAACACACTGAATCACATTGTGTATCAATTTCATATCTTTATACATTACAGGTATGAATTATTATTACTTCAAGTTAGGGTTGTTGACTAATCCAAAACTAGGCATGTGAGACTAAAGAAAAGTTTGATTAAAATGTTAGTATCTTGTTGTTGAAGTTAAGGAAGGTTTGCAGGAATGTGATCATATACACCAGGTATATTACAGAGCTACAAATTAGATTTGGATGATGAAATTGTTGAGGGATTTTGCTTGAGGTACATGTTGAGTACATGGTTGAGACAAGTAGTTTATGAGTTGGCACATACATGAGGTGTATAGTTGATGATGTTGGTACATATTGATGAGTCATATTTGATGAGAAGTTGACACATGATTTGTACATACTTGGTAGATGGTTTATGCACTTTTTTATGGTACATGTTGATTACAAGTTGAGGTATAGGTTGATGCATCGTTCAGACTTATTGGTACAGGTTTACAGTGGTATATCTCATAGTGAAAGGTTGACAGTGGTTCCATCATTCTACTTCTACTTCAGGGTGGCAGGACAGGTCAAGGGAAGGTGATTATAGCCACCTTCTGATTGTAGCCGGAGAACATAGGGGGTTGTAGCCTCCTTCTGGTTGTAGCCAGAGAATTGGGGAGTTGGAGCTTCCCTCAGGTTGTAGCATGAGAAACTAGGGGTTTGGAGCCTCCTTCCAGTTGCAGCTGGAAAACAAAGGAAGTTGGTGCTTCCAATGAATGTAATTCTTCAAGACATATAAGAAAATTCATTCGGTGGTTTTCTCCCGATTTGGGTTTCTACGTAAAACACTTGTGTACTATGTATGTGTATGTTTGTTCATTTGTTCATTGCTTATTTACTCTGTAGTTATTAGATGATAATGCTTCATTGATGTAGCACTTGGATTATATGGTTAAAAATGATTAAATTGCTCTATTACTGATTCACCCCCCCTCTCAGTAATCCAACAATTGGTATCAGAGTAGGTTTCTTTAGAAATCAATTTAAACACTGAAAGGTAGATCATGGAGAGTACCAACTCATATAGAAATGGAATACCACAGTTTGATGGACAAAAGTATGCTTTTTGGAGCATAAGGATGAGGACATATATATAGGAACAAAGATTTCAAGTTTGGAAATCAATTGTAGATGGATACACAGCACCAGTAGTTCCACCAACAAATGACAATGCAGTAAAACTCGGTGAGAATAATTCCAAAGACACAAATGAAATTTTTAATGGTCTTAGTGATATAGTATTCACCAAAGTTGCACACTGTAAATATACTAAAGAGAATTGGGACAAACTTCAAAATATTTATGAAGGAGATACAAAAGTCAAAGTAGCAAAGCTTCAAACTTACAGAGGTCAGTTCAAACAACCAAAAATGAAGGAAGATGAAGATATCCCAACCTACTTCTTACGAGTCAATGAAACAATGAATGCAATGATAGGATTAGGAGAAGAAATTGAAGAATCTATAATTGTTCAAAAGATACTAAGATCTCTTCCTATGAGATTCAACCCTAAGATATAAGTACTAGAAGAAAGATTGGATCTAGAATCAAGAAGCATGGACGAACTGCATGGAATCTTCACAGCATATGAAATGAGAACTAAGAAAGAAAATCCATGTGTAAAAGAAGCAACCTTCAAGGAATCCAAAAGATCAAAGCAAAAGAAAAAGGAACAAGAAGAATATAGTAACAACTTTGATGCCTTAGAAGATGATGAAGAAGTGGCCAACTTCGTCAAAAGACTGAACAAGGGAACCAATGGTAGGTATAGAGGTAAGCTCCCTTTAATTTGTTTTAATTGTGATGGTATTGGTCATTTTGCCAACAGATGTCCTCATAAGAAAAAGAGAAATGATGAAGGTTACTCAAAAGGAAAACACACATATAAAGACAAAATAACTAAAAATAAAGTTTTCAAGAAAATCTTATACACCAAAGAATACATCTCATCATCAGATGAAGATGAAGTCAGTGACAATGAGACAGGAATAGTTCTATTCATGGCAGTAAAAGACTCTGACAAAGAAGACTCTAAAGAAGAATATGAAGAAGCTGAAGAAGAATGTGAAGAAGCTGAAGAAGAAATTGAAGAGGTAGAATTCGACTATCGAGAAGAATTAATGTGTGCCATATAAGTTATCAGAAGATAAAAAAAGAAAAACAAGAAACTACAAGCAGAACTAGACAAGAAAAAGGACACTCGAGAACTAGAACAAATGATCAAAAAATTGAAGGTTCAAATTGAAGAAGATAAAATATTTGAAGAAGCACTCAAAGAACAACTAGAAGAAAAGGACAAGATCATTGGAAACTTGGAAGAAGAGGTTGTCACACAAAGAAATCATATTCAAAAGAAAAATATTCAGAATAGCTCAAAAGTTCTGGATGACATTATCAGTAGTCAAAAATCTCATCTTGACAAGTCGGGACTTGGATACAATAAGACAGAAAAGGGATCAAGCCCCAAAACAACAAAGAAAGAAACAAATCCAAAGAGATACGCAGAAACAATCAAAGAGGATAGGAAGATATACAAGGAAGATTTCAAGGACACTCCTCCACCAAGAAGATTCAGATTTCAGAATCCACAACAGATAGATAGGGCTCAAGAAGAAGAAGGATTCATAAGAGCACCTCCTTTCAGAAGATATTCAACCCCTAGGTATCAAACTATATTTTTTGGTTTATGTTATGCATGTAATAATTTTGGACATAAAGTTGTGAATTGCATAGCTAACAACATGAATAATAACAAATTTGAGTGTTATACACAAAGGGATTATTCAAGGAGACCTAGTGACACACAAAGAAGAAGTTATAATAGGTTTGAATCTTTGAGCACTAAAGTGGAATTTTACAAATATAACAATTTTGGACACATGGCCAAGGATTGCAGAATGACAGTCCCTCTTAAAAAATCTCAACAGAATAACAATAGTCACAGACAAGAACCTCAGAAAATGACATGGATAAGAAAGCATAACAATGAAGAATTCACAGTCCCTCTACAAGCTAAGTAGAATAAACATGGTTGGTATGTTGACAATGGATGTTCAAAACACATGACAGGTGATAAAGACAAATTTCTTACATTACGAAAATAAAAAAATGGATCAATCTCCTTCGGAAATGATAATTCATCCAAAATCATTGGAGAAGGCACAGTCTGAATTGGGAACACGAATGAAAAGGCACAAAATGTTCTACTGGTAGAATATATGAAACATAATCTTCTAAGTGTGAGTCAAATGTGTGACCAAGGTCATAAACTTACTTTCGATTCAGAAAAGTGTGAGATAAGAAAATAAGGTTCAGGGAAATTGGTCGGTACAACTGCAAGAACTTGAAACAACATATACCTGTTAAGTGAAATTGGAAATGAAAAGTGTTGTCTAGGAAAGGAATATGAAAGTTGGCTATGGCATATAAGAATGGGTCACGTGAATTTTGATAACCTTGTCAAAGTTATCAAAAGAGAAGCAGTCAGAGAAATGCCCCAGATCACAAAACCAACCAACACTTTATGCAAGCATTGTCAATAAGGAAAACAAACAAAGACGAGGTTCAAATCAAAGGAATATTCAACAACAAGACCACTGGATATTGTGCACACTGATCTAGTTGGACCAACTACAACAAAGGGCTTAAAAGGTGAAAAATACTTTATGTTATTAGTTGATGATTATACAAGAATGACTGGAGTTTGATTTCTCAAGAACAAGTCAAAAGCTTTTGAAAACTTCAAGATCTACAAGGAAATGGTTGAAAATAAGATGGATTCAAGAATCAAATGTTTGAGATCTGATAATGGAGAAGAGTTCACTTGAAAGGAATTTATGGACTACTGTAGCAGTCATGAAATAAAAAGGAAATTCTCTGTTGCTAGGACACCTCAACATAATGGAGTTGTTGAAAGAAAAAATAGGACAGTACAAAAAATCGCTCGAACAATGCTAATGGATTCCAAATTGACAGATAGATTTTGGGCACAGGCAGTGCATACAGTAGTTCACATTCAAAATAGAGTAATGCTTAGAAACAACACTGATAAAACTCCCTACGAGCTATGGAAAGGAAGACCAACAAATGTGAAGCACTTCAGAGTTTTTGGAAGCAAATGCTACATCAAAAAAGAAGATGGAAGAATGGGAAAGTTTGACTCTCGTGTGGACAAAGGAATACAAAAGAATCATCCTTCAAATCAAATTATTGGAAACAAAGATCCTAGGAGTTGAGACTAGAAGAAAAAATCCTTTCACCAGAACAAACACACCTAACACTCTTATCTACAATTGAACCAAACTGTTTTGAAGAAGCCAACAAGCATTAATTTTGGAATAAGGTCATGGATGAAGAATTGTATCAAATAGAGAAAAATGACACTTGGGAATTGGTTCCAAGACAAAAAAATAAGAATGTGATCGACACAAAATAGGTTTTCATAAATAAATTGAATGAATATGGACATGTTACAAGGAACAAAGCTAGATTGGTATGTAAAGGATATGCACAGATTGAAGGAATAGACTTTGAAGAGACATTTTCCCCAGTTTCCAGAATGGAAGCAATCCATTTACTTTTATCTTATGCATGCTCCAAAATTTTTAAAGTATATAAGATGGACGCAAAATCATCTTTTCTGAATGGGGAAATTGAAGAAGAAGTCGACATTGAACAACCAAAAGGATTTCAGTTGTCAGAGAACATAGACTATGTATGTAAATTAAGGAAAGTCTTGTATGGTCTAAAATAGGCTCCTAGAGCATGGTACTCTAGACTGGATAAGTATCTGCAGCAGGAAGGGTTCAGAAAAGGAAGTGTAGACAAAAAACTCTACATGAAGGTAAGTCAACGTAATATTTTATTAATTGAATTTTATGTTGATGATATTATTTTTGGTAGTGATGATGATAGGTTAAGACACAAATTTGCAAAAGAAATGCATAATGAATTTGAAATGTCGTTACTTGGAGAACTATCCTTCTTTGTGGGACTTCAGATACGTCAAAGAAACCAAGGAATTTTTATTTCTCAAACCAAGTATATAATAGAAATGCTAAAGAGGTTCAGAATGGAAGATTGCAAACCAGTTATCACTCCCATGAAATCCAGTTGTAAGTTGAGAAAAGATGATGATTCGAAGTCTACAGATTAGAGGCAATACAGGTCAATGATTGGCAACCTACTATATGTGACAACATCTAGACCAGATGTAATGAAAGTAGTTGGACAGGTGACATGCTTTCAAGCAACACCAAAGGAATCACATGTATTAGCAGTAAAGAGAATTTTCAGATATCTCAAAGGATAATAAGAGTTTGGATTATGGTATCCAAAAGGAAAAGATCTATCACTTATTGCCTAGACATATGCAGATTAGGTAGGTTGTATTGATGACCAACGAACCACCAGTGGGGAAAAATTCTACTTAGATGAGTGTTTGGTATCATGGCTAAGGAAGAAACAATCATCAATATCTCTATCTACAGCGAAGGTAGAGTATATTGCAGCAACAACATTTTGTACACGGGTTCTTTGGATGAAACAAACTTTGACAGATATACAGGTTGAGTATGATGAGCCCATTCCAATATATTGTGATAATACAAGTGCCATCAGTATCTTAAAAAAATCGGTGACACACTCCAAGATGAAGCACATTCCAATCAAGTATCACTTTATATGGGAACAGGTTGGAGAAACAAACATCAGAGTTGGGTATGTGGGCACAAAATAACAAGTGGCAGACATCTTTACAAAACCACTTCCAAGGGAATACTTTGAATATCTTCGCCAAATACATGGAGTTATTTATACTTCAAAATGAATTCTTTTTGAATTCTTATCTTATATGTCTTAGATGTACACAAGAAAGCACCATAAGATGACAGTTCAGTCAGGGGGAGAAGCCCCAGATGGAAATATACCCTTGCCATTGATGACAAAGGGGGAGAGATTTATAATATGCAGAGGATAGAGTCATGGTTCTAGGGGGAGAATATTTATCAAATGCAGAGGACAGAGGCATGGTTCCAGGGGGAGAAGATTTATCAGATGCAGAGGACAGAGGAAAATTTATTAGATACAAACGAAAGAGGCATGGTTCCAAGGGGAGCATGAGTCATATGATTTCAGTATTGCATCAAAGTGTTGCCATCAATGCCAAAGGGGGAGATTGTTGATTAAAGTTGGTTGTCATTGATGTAAACCCTTGAAGAAAGTCCCGCAGCACAAAGGTTTGGGTAATGGACCCAATATTCTTTGATGTAAAAATGACTCATTATTGTATTTTCATGTTTTATAAGAAGTAAATATAGATGAACTCCAAAGTGGTCCCCTGATGGTGAAAGCCCTCACGGGAAGACGCTTTGCAGAGTAAGAGAACCCATGCTTAATTATGGAATAATGAGATGAAGGACAATGAATTTTTCAAGTAAACCATCCTAGATGGATAGTGCTTATCATTCCATTTCCAGTGGTATGTGGAACATCACGTAACTCCTCATGGTTAGAGAGTTATGGCCATGAGAAGTTGGAGACCCCAGGTTTGGGTAATGGACCCAAGTTTGTTTGATGGATAACAGTATGAGTTATCATATATTTTTAGATAACACTATTACTTATGGATAATACATTTCATTCCATTTATGGTGGTATGTGGGACGTCACATAACTTCTCACGGTTTGAGAGTTATGGCCTTAGGAAGTTGGAGGACCCTCATATGTCATCTAGAAGCCCCAAAAGGCCAAAGTAGTCAAAGTGGTTTAAGAGATTTTAAAAGGTAAATAATAAAGTGAAGTAATGAGTGTATTATAATTCAAATTGAATACAAAATAAATTTAATGGAGAAATTAGAAGTGGGTGAACTCTAAAATAAGGAAAGTGGGGCCAAGTGACCTAGAAGATGTTTTTAAGGAAGCTACTTGGAGAGTATAAGTAAGAGGCAAGGCTCTCTCATTTTAATCACACTTTATCATATTGAATATTTATAGGTGTGTGAGGTAACCAAGGATATCTAAGACAAAATTTTGAGGGAATGTGAAGAAAAGAGGGCCTAAATCCAAGGAAGGATAAATTATTTTGATGGTGCTTTCTAAGGCATGTTATTTACAGGTCATCTCACCATGTTCGCTATAACGTTTTTTATATAATGATTCAGACATTGAAATTGATATTACATTGAGAAAACATATCCAAGTATCTTTGGTAAAAGCTTCATCTTGTGGGTCATTGTATTTTTTGAGTTACACTCCATGGAAAATAGGGTTTGTTGTTAGTCCTGAAACTAGTCAAAAATAAGTGTTTCGGGTAAAAACGTCATAACTTCTTCATAATAGATCCAAATTAAGTGAAAAAAAATGTGTTGTTTAGGGTATAGTCTATAGTATTCTATGTAATAGTTTCATATCAATTCAACAAATATTTCATGCGGGGAACGCTCTACAATCTCTCTCTCTAGAATAATCCAGAATTCAGTAAGGTATGTCATTTTTGCTATAACTCCTTTTTTGAGAGGTTCCAAGTAGTGAAACATGGAGGAATTGCATAAATGACATTGAATAACATTTTGTATATGTTTCATATCTTTATACATTACAGGTACAAAGTTATTATTACTTTAAGTTAGGGTTGTTGACTAATCCAAAACTAGGCATGTGAGACTAAAGAAAAGTTTGATTAAAATGCTAGTCTCTTGTTGTTGAAGTTAAGGAAGGTTTGTAGGAATGTGATCATATACACTAGGTCTATTACAGATCTACAAATCAGATTTGGATGATGAAATTGATTAGGGGTTTTGGTTGATGTACATGTTGAGTACATGGTTGAGACAAGTAGTTGATATGTTGGCACATACATGAAGTGTATAGTTGATGATGTTGATACATATTGATGAGTCATAGTTGATGAGTAGTTGACACATGATTGGTACATAATTGGTACATAGTTAATGAACTTTTTTATGGTACAGGTTGATTACAGGTTGAGGTACAGGTTGATGCATGGTTCATATTTATTAGTATAGGTTTACAACGGTATATTTCAGAATGATAGGTTGATAGTGGTTCCATAATTCTACTTATAATTTAGGGTGGCAGGATGAGGCAAGGACAGGTGGTTGTAGTGACCTTCCGATTGTAGTCAGGGGACATAGGAGGTTGTAGCCTCCTTCTGGTTGTAGCCAGAGAATTGGGGAGTTGGAACTTCCCTCAGGTTGTAGCCTGAGAAACTAGGGGGTTGGAGCCTACTTCCAGTTGTAGCTCGAAAACAAATCAATTTGGTGCTTCCAATGAATTTAACTGTTCAAGACATATAATAAAAAGCATTCCATGGTTTACTCCCTATTTGGGTTTCCACGTAAAACATTGGTGTACTGTGTATATGAATGTTTGTTCATTTGTTCATTGATTATTTACTCTGCAGTTATTGGATGAGAATGCTTTATTGATATAACAGTTGGATTATATGGTTAAAAAGGATTAAATTGGTCTTTTATTGATTCACCCTCCTTCTCAGTAATCTAACAATGTAAAGGTCACAACACCAATGTAAGAATTTCTATGAAAAGGGATATTGTTCATTTGTATAGCATCTTGTTAATACTTATTTGCGGAACTAAAGGAGTAGATGGACCCAACACTGATCTTCTTCTTCCTAGACTAAAGCACAAGATTTCATTCCCATATGAATGCTTCATGTATAGCACTAAAAAATGTGTTGGTGCAACCTAGAAAAGGAACCTTGAAACATCTAATGTACTTTACAAGCAATAATTTATCTTGATTAAACAAAAATATATCATAGAAGAAGGGTTAGAGATGGTACATGTGCTTTAGAAGTTTTGAAGTTACTTGTTAGGTATCCCATCTAAGTTCTTCACTAATCACTATGAATTAAAGTATTTATTTTGAAATCTCATGCTAGAGGGATGGATATACCATTACCTATGATTGTTTAAAGAATTTAATTTTGAAGTTGTCATAAATACAAGTACTGTCAGGCCATATCATATGTCTCAAGTGTAACATGGATAGTGGATGAATTTCCCAATGTTAATACCTTTCATGTAGAATCCATTCCAGACTTCTTCATTGAGATTGTTGAATTCCTCCATACAAGAGTAGCACTTGAGGGATATAACCTGCATCAAATTTGATAGTTGGTGGTATGTGTTTCTAATTACCAACACATTGTAGGACAATTATACCAGTTGGATACTAATGGAATTTTGCGAAGATGTGTAATGGACCATGAATGTGTGATGATACTTTGGGAGGCACGTGATGGACAAGGAGGGGGGAACTATGGTGAAAATCCATTACAATGAAGGTTCTATGTGTGGAGTTGTGGTGGCCAACTTTGTTTATAGATACTATAAACTAATTCGAGCAAGGTGATATATGCCAATAGGTGGGATGACCATTGATAATGGATGAAATACCATTGCAACCGATTGTCATGGAAAGTCATTCCAACAATGGGAAATAATTTTATCAATCCCAGAAACATTCTAGCACATTATATTATCATTTCTACAGATTTCTCGACACATTAAGTTGAGGCTATGCCTACCATAGATTTTTTGGTGGAAACTATGCCTAGTCTTATTTTCAACAACATAGTTACCAGATTTAGATGTCCCCACAATTTGACTGACAGCTAGGGTCAGGACTTCATCACAAGTGCACTCATTGTGTTGGTAAAATATTTTATGATCCATGATCACAAGACAACATCATACCACTCACAGGCTAAGAAAGCAACATAAGTGTTCAACAAAATCCTTGGATGAAGATTGAGCATATTTAGTTTTTTTAATTGAGATGATTGGGATGAGAGATTTGTTGCAATTGTGTTAGCATATTGAACAACATGTAAAACCCTCACACAAAATACACCATTTAATTTGGTCTATGGTATGGAAATAATGATGTTGTTGGGTTCTAGTAGGGTACAATTAGACGGTCCAAAAGCGGTGTCATAAAGCCTAGCATGATAGACATATTAAACACCATTAGTTTGAAGGCGAATTAATGTTACTATATGATAGAATTTTCTAGAAGCACCTGGGAAAATTATAAATAAACTGGTACAAACCATATAGGGTGGTGTAGATCACTACTTAGGGAACAGTACAACTATTATAATAACTCAACGACATGTTGCTAAATACTTTGGTGAACAATGCCTACCTAAAACCCTATATGGTTCCCATCCCTACATAATTACCTTGAGATTATTTTTGTTGAGGTGGGGGGAATTTAATATATTATAGTATAATTCAATTTCCACAATTACTTCCAACAATTTCCTTTCTCAATTTCAAGATTTCTCGGATTCAATTAACAGTTAAGTTTATTTTTTATGCTTTTGTAGTTCTTATAATAACAAAGCATAATATGTCTATATTTTTTCAAACTTCATAGAACTTACTGATTTCGGTGGCATCGTAACAATTTTGGTCGGATAGCTAGGCTCCTCTGGCTCTATCAATGTCCAATTGAAATCATGGACCTTTGAATATCTCCACTACTCTGCCTCTGTCAGATGAGATTTTTCTCCTCTACCTGTAAGACGGGTTTTTCCTCCTCTGAACCTTCCCTAGCTAGCGAACAATGTATGCCGGGGAATCAAGACAGGTTTTTATCCTTGATCCTCAAACGTAGTTTTTCTCCTCTCCCTCTTTCGGACTAGGTTTTTCTCCTCTGAATGATGTACGTTGGATAACTAGCTCCTTTGTCCTAAACAATGAAGGATGTATGTCAGATATATGGGCTCTTTTGCCTTTGTCAATGTCCAATTGTATGTTGAATAAATGGGTTTTTCTCAGCTATAGTGGGCGCCTGATATTTTTCTTTGTAATATTGAATGGGTGCGCGCAGGGATTAGGTTTTGTTTTTTAATTATTATTATTATTATTTTAATTTTAATGTTTTATTATTTTTGTTTTTATTTTAATTAATATATATTATATATATAATGTTTTATTATTTTTTGTTTTTAATTTAATTAGTATATGTATATAATATTTTGTTATTTTTTGTTTTTAATTTATATATATATAAATTAACCTTGTCAAAATTGGTACGAACAAGGGGATTTCGACTGTTTAATTAAAAAAAGAATTGTGATTGTCCCTGTGGATGCTAACACAATGGGATTTATGCCCAATGCTTTGCATGTCAAAGTGATAAAAAACTCAACCAAGCACGGGTAAATGATGGGAGTAACTATGAGTCTCTTAAGGTATTCATATGCCTCATCATCTAACTAGTGACGCACATGAATGGATTAACGAGATTCCCACTGTCCCAAGCTACTATCTAGAGAAACCAAAATCAAGGGAACGAGCTTTGAAAAATTAGCGGGGAAAGACGACCTTGTTGAGATTGACTCTAGTACAACTTTGTGAAATGACTTGAGAGGTGTAGAATAAGTGGTATTTTTTTTCAGCACAAGTGACATACCACTACTTTTAACTTCATTTTACTTATTTTGTGGGGCAGAGACGAGGCATTGCACAAATGTTAAAATATAATTCACATTTCCTCAAAGTGTTGTCTTTGATGGAAATGGTCGAAAGCTCATTCTTCACACACTTGATTGCAATGAGTTTAGGAAACCAAAGATGATCATTGTTTTTAACGATTGAGAAAATTCCTATAACAATACCTATGTTTTTAGCCAACATCTATAAGTATCTATCTTATGGTTCCTCCTTGTAAATTGGTGACTTGAGTCCTCATAGAATTATAAAGTGGGTGCCTTGTGATGCCAAATTCTTTGTCTCTTGATAGAATTTAATTTTCCATTAGGTGAGTGGCATGCATCCTCAAATTATACACACACTGGAGCCATGGATTCTCAATGATTGTCAAGCATTGTAATATATTATAACCATGCAAGAACAATTTCATGGGTAATATCATAATCAATTCATCTTTGTAAACCACTTTTTGCTCAAATGCACATTCATGGTCAATTGGACATTTTTCTTTGTTTTGGATGAGTATATTTGCATTCCTCCATGGAATACATTCAACCAATGTTGAATGAGGTCTCCAATCATACAAATATCATTGTTGAGCATGTAACATGTCCAACAATCCTTTACTTTATGGTAAGAAAACAATAAAACTGGGTAATCTCCATAAGTTCTTAGTAATACATGTTGTCCAAAATGCCAAATAAGACAACATAGGGAATATCCTTCCTTCAGATATTCAAGATAACATATATTCCTATTTAGATGTTTTTGAAGAACCTACAAGTGTAATTGTTCCCCACACAACACATTAACATAATATCTATCTAATTCCAAGATCTTCACTTCCCAATTGTTTTGCATATTGCATGACAATTTATAGTTCAATAATCAATCAATAGAGTTTCTTTAGGATGGTAAGGCTAGTCCCATAACTTATCCTTGTGGTACTCTAGATATCATTGTACCCAAAAAGGAACAATGAGAATGGAGATTATGCACATATTAAAAATCATTTAACAAGATCGATGTGAAAGATTGGTACCCTCTACCCAATATTGATTATCTCATAAATTAGTTGAAAGAAAACAAATATCTTAGCAAGATTGACCTAAAATCATTTATCAATGAGTACATATGAACCATTCTAATTATTAGGAAAAATACTCCAGACCAAATATGGGATCTATGTCAAGAATGGATTTTCATGTCAATGATAAGAAGCTATTGTTATTTTCCACACCAATGTTTAAATCTCTCTATTGACATGCTTGTGTGCATGTGCACTTTTGCTCACAAAACTAGGTGGGGCCAGGTACATGCTCGCTACTACATTTGTACCCAGAATCCGACACATTAAAATGGACACCATATTTAACTCATGAACCATATATTTCCTATTTAGGGAATGTGTGATGGCCTAAGGGACCGCACATGTACATGATATTTTAGAGAAAAATATTATGACCTTAGACCCTATATTTTGTATTTCAACTATTACATGGGCACCAAGAACCATCCCCAATGGAATCCTCAATATGACGACCATATCTCACTTATAATCTAAATATCCCCTATGTAGGGTCTAAGTGGTGGTTTAGGTCACTACACATGACCCATGATCTTGAGTGGTAATTACTATGGCCTTAGAACTTAGGACAAGGACTAGGCCCAAAGAAACATCCCTAATGTTACAAATTTCAAAATGGCCACCATATCCCACCTACAAGACACAAAATTCCCATATAGGGTTTGCATGCTAGCTTATGCTCCAATGCATGGCTCATGAACCCTAATGGCATGGACCATGGATCTTATTGCTTGTTTGGTGCTCTAGGGAATATGGTTATCATGGAATTATCCATAATCAAGGGATAAAATTAATGGAGGGTAACCTTAGTCTATATAATTTATCTTTGGTGCTCATGAATCATGTGTGAGGGCTTGAGACACCACATAGGAAACATGCAAAGAATATTTGTCTTCTGAACAAGATATGGTAGTATCCATTTTGAGGTTTGGCATATAGATTCTTCTTATAGACTACACTGCATTGCACCATATAAGGCCCACTTTTAAAAGAGATATGATAGTCAATTTTATTTTAAAAGAGATTAATAATAATTTATACTTTCATTTTTAATGACCCAATTCTTCGGTGATGGGAGTTCATACCCATATAGTGCTTTAAATTGGGTAATTCTAGAGGTAGATCAATACATAATATCATACCAAATTTATTTAGATGAACCACCTCATTCATTTCCTTTTCTTACCCATTGTATAAATTTGAATATACCCGCTCCTCCAAGCACTTATAAACTACCTTTTTTTAATGGTGATAGGTAATAGGCTTGTTTTTTTATTGTTGAATTGTTTGTATGAGTCATGTTTGAGTCAAGAAACAACCCATACCATCATTTCTTGCATCTACTCTAACCATGTCAAATTTCAGTACATACAAGCACAAATTGAAAAAATTTCAACATTGGCCCCATTCACATTTCATTTATATGCTTCAATTTCAAGTACACGAGTAGGCAATGCCACCCAAAAAATTGGCCTTGTAATCCTTCACATTAATTATTCTATATTCTTGTTGTTTGATTGTCAAATTGTTTGTGCGAGTCATGTTTGAGTCCAAAAACCCTCCCATACTGTCAATGCATGTGTCTAGTCTAACCATGTCAAATTTCAGTGCATACAAGCACAAATTGAAAAAATTTCAATGTTGAACCCATTCACATGTCATTTATATGTGTTGGTTTCAAGTACATGAGCAGGCGATACCACCCAAAATTTTGGCCTTGTCGTCCTTCACATTAATTATTCTATAGGCTTATTGTTTGATTTTTGAATTGTTTGTGTGAGTCATGTTTGAGTCTAGAAACCATCCCATATGGTCATTGCATGTGTCTAGTCTAACCATGTCAAATTTAAGTCCATACAAGAAGAAATTGAAAAAATTTCAATGTTTACCCCATTCACATGTCACTTATAAGCAAGGTCAAATACATGAGAATGCGTGCCTTATTTTTGGGTTTTGATAGAATAACCAAAGAATATTTGATTGTCAAATTATTTTTTTGAGTCATGTTTGAATCTAGAAACCCTGCCATACCATCAATGCATGTGTGTTGTCCTAACATGTCATGAAATTTCAATCCATACAAGAACAAATTGAAAACAAATTCAACATTGTCCCCATTCACATTAGTTATTCTATAGGCTTCTTGTTTTTCTTTTCAAATTGTATGTGCGAGTCATGTTTGAGTCTGAAAACCCTCCCATACCGTCAATGCATGTTTCTAGTCTAACCATGTCAAATTCAAGTCCATACAAGCATAAATTGAAAATATTTCAACATTTTCCCCATTCACATGTCATTTATATGCATTCATTTCAAGTACATGAGCAAGCATGCCTTATTTTTGAGTTATTAAATATTATATAATAATGTACTAGGTGAAATAAGCATAGTTGTGCATTAACCTTGTCGAGCTTATCTTAGTTTTGAGAATTGTTTAATATTCTCTATTGAACGGGGCCAACCACATGAAGATGGAAGCCGATATGTACCCCCCCTCCCTCACGTTACTCTCAATTCCCCAAAACTTGAAAATAATCTATGTACATTCAAATAAATGAATGTTTTTTTGGTCATAATTAAGAAACTTTTCCTACAACATATATCAACATATTAGAATATGACATAATTAAACTTGAACATTAATTTATACAATATACCAATACAAGACAATTTTATAATTATTATATATATATATATATATATATATATATATATATTAAGGCATACCTCATACGCTTCAATGTAATTGATCATCTTCTCCATCCAATTCCACATCTGTATCATCTGATCTAGATTCAATATTCTAAGGATTGGCCATATCATCATCCTCATCGTCGATGTTAGTTTTGATAAATTCATCATGATATCATCTTCATGAACATTGTCTCTTACATCATATAGTTAAACTAATTATTAGATTAGATCTACAATCTTTTTGATTTCCCAATAGTCCCATATCACCATAATTTTGTCTCATCCAATCTATCCATGTCAAATTTCAGTGCATATAGAAACATTTTGAAAGAATTTCAACATTGGCACCATTCACAGGTTATTGTTTCCCATCATGTACTCTATCCCTAGTTCAATGTATTTTCGTTATTTCCTTTAAAATACAATCAATACGCATGACGCCCATGCATCTAGTACTACAAGGGAATGCAATAATGTTGATAAAGAAATACTTGATTAATTGGAGAATCTTCAATATCAGTTATTTCTTTTCTTTGTTTTTTTCTCTCATCTAAGTACTCTTTTTCTCCATAAAGAATATTAGTAAAAAATCATTATTTAAATATGAAATCTCATATATTTCCTTCTTCTCGCCATGACCAAAATCATGAGCCTAATTACCATGATGTTGTTTTGAATGACATAGACAATGAATATAAAGAGTGGGTGTGTGAGTGATGTTTGAGTCTGGAAACCCTCATGGATCATGAAGGAATACAAGTAGTCTATCCATGTCAAATTTAAGCGCATACAAAAACATTTTGAAAAAATTTCAACGTTGGCCCCATTCACAGGTCATTGTTTCTCATCATGTACTCTATCCCTACTATAGTGTCTTTTAATAATTTTGTCCTTTAAAATTCGACCAAGAAAATTAAAATGAAATGATGATGAGATAGGTCGATATATAGAGTGGGTGTGTGAGTAATATTTGAGTCTAGAAACCCTTCCTGATCAGCCTGATGGGGATGCAATGATCGGCCTAATGGGGATGAAATGCGACCACATAGGTTGACAAAATGTCTCTACAACCCAAAATTTCATTAGATTCATGCTGTGGAATATATTTCATGAAGTGATACTTGAACTCACTGTCGCCTAAACTCCCTTCCTGCTAAACTCACTTTCAACCTATAAGATAACTCTTTGTAGGCCTCTGAAACTTACCCCGGACATATTAATGCCTCCGATGAAATATTTCCCTCTTCCTCTTGTGGTTGTTTGTGTAGGTAGATAGGATATCAATAGAGTGGAGACATAAACGACTACGAGGTCCTATAGGAAAATCTACACATAGAAGCAGGGGTGACAAGGTGCATACATTGTTATATTAAACTTCTTTGATTTATCCTTATTTGAAGCCATACTTCATTTTTCAATTATTAAGTAGTCCTCAAGTGTTGTAACTCTAATCCTAATCCACTTAATATCATACCTTAATGGGGTGAAGTAGTAAATGATTAGGCGTAGTCGTGTAGAGCTCCTCTTGGTTTCGAGA